>JABTTQ020000214.1:0-439082 GCA_016081115.2 Rehmannia glutinosa
TTGGTTCAAAGACCAACCCACCAAAATGTTGTTGGCACAAAAATGGGTTTTCAAACAAGATGAAACGAAGAAAGGTTCCGTGGGTAAGAAACAAAGCAAGATTGGTAGCGAAAGGGTGTGCTAAGAAGAAGGTATAGATTTTTGATGAAACATTTGCTCATGTTCTTTAGATTAGAAGCTTAATAAAGATGTTTTTTGCCTATCTGCACACAAAGAACTTCATTGTATATCAAATGGATGTAAAAGTGCATTCTTAAATGGATTATTAGAAAAGTCTGTGTTGAACAACCTCCAGGATTTGAGCAGAATACTCTTAGAGATAAGTGTATGTTTCGAAATCCCTATATGGATTGAAACAGGCACCAGAGCATGGTATGATACATTATCTCAATTTTTGGAGATAATGGATTCACCAAAGCAAAGTGGACAGAACACTCTTGAATTCAAGATGGGAGAGTATACTTCTTGTTCAAATATATGTGGATGACATTGTTTTTGGATCCACAAACAAAGAGTCTGGTGATAAGTTTTCAAACCTCATGCAAGGCAAATTTGAAATGAGAATGATGGGAGAGTTGACATTCTTTCTAGGACTTCAAGTTAAACAAGCGGAAGGATGGAACCTTCATAGGTCAAACAAAGTACACCAGAGATTTAATGAAGAAATTTGGTATGGAAGAGAAATCTTACGTGAAAATACCAATGAATACATCGGTTAAGATGGATATGGATGCGGATGGCAAGCCCGTGGATCAAACCGATCTGAGCACTCATTTGATCATTGCTCTATTTAACAAAGAAGAACAGCGACATCACCTTCATTGTAGGTGACAAAGGCAAGATTTCAACTGCACTCAAAAGAAAGCCATATGATCGCACAAGAGAATCCTAAGATATTTGAAGGGATGCCAAGAAGTCAGCTTATGGTATCCAAAGGAAGGTGGATTCAAGCTTATTGGTTTACTCGGACTGACTATCTTTGGATGTAGAGTTGACATGAAGAGTACTTGGGGCACATGTCAAATGCTTGGAAACAGATTAGTTTCCTGGTTTAGAAAGAAAAAGCAAAACTCAATAGCCACATCTACGGTGGTCGAGTACATAAGCTGCGGCAATTTGTTATTAGCCTAAGTCTTATGGATGAGACAACAACGGTGAGAGATTATGATGTTGAAGCAAAAGAGATTCCAATTATGTGTGATACCACAAGTGCTATGCAATCACTCAAAATCATGTGTTGCATTCAAGAACAAAGCACATTGATGTCGATATCATTTCATAAGAGATCATGTTGAAAAGAAAGACATCACCTTGGAATACATCTCAATTCATAAACAAGTTGACATATTCACAAAGCCATTATGTGAATCAAGATTTGAAGAACTCAAGCATGAGATAGGTTAATTGAGCTGAGTTGACACTCGGAGAAGACTCAAGGAGAAGAGATGGAACGAGAAAAGATGAAAATAGAGCTAAGCTCGTGAATCAATGAGTAAATCAACCATATCGGAAGGTCAGTTGCATCAAGTTAGGTGACAAAGTGAGTCACTATGTGAACAGAGAGATGAAGAGTTGAATCAAGCTAAGGAGTAAGCTAAGTCATTTATGGGCTAAGTGACAAAAACGCATGTCGTTTTTAATAAGTGGGAATGTTTTAAGGATGACGTCGGCGTAATAATGATGGTACAATCAAAAGTCGCACGACAAATCATATGATTGGATATAAATGCCGCCGCATTAAATGCGAGCAATTAAATGCTAATCGGCGTCTTAACTGAAATGTTGATCTCGATCAAATTTCAAAACCATATGCACGTCCTTTAATAACCTATACATATACCATTTTGTTCAACTTTCTCTCACACTACACCAAAAGCATTCATCTCTCCAAAAGCAAATCGTATTTTTCTCTCAAAACCCTATCAATCTTCAAAGCAAGTTTCTAAAAAAACGTTGGTAAAAATCATCAAAATGGCAACTACTTATGATTTCACTAAGTTGGGAAAGCAAATCCACACGGTTCTACTGTGGATTTGGAAGGGATGATCAAACAGGGTCCGATGAAACCCTTGTGAAGAAGATAGCTGAGAAAGTGGAGAAATCTGGGCTGAAACCCTTTCTCACGATAGAGTTTCAGATGACATATGTGGAAGAGGTCACCCAGTTCTACGTGAATGCTGAAGTTCACGACGAGGGCATCAAGTCTTCTGTTCACGGAAAGGAGTTTACGATCACTGCTGAGGATCTAGCAGAGCATTTCTTGCTGCCATCGGAAGGTGTACAGGAAATACTTGAAGCCGATGTAAACTTGGCTGCTGCATGGAAGGAAGTGGGCCAAACTCGATGTCTTTGCGGTTGTCTACACGGTGACAAGAAGTCGCTGAAGGAAGATTACCACAAGTTACTGGACATTGTTGCCAAGTGTGTAGACATCAAATTTGGAAGCTTTAATCAGCTATCCAAAACTAAGTTGATCGTCATGGCTTTGATCATGGAGGAGAAGAAGGTAAATGGGCTGAGTTTGTATACAACAAACTCGCCAAAATGTTGGGAACAAGTCCTTCAAGGGCGATGGGTCGATCCGGAGAGGATCCTTGGGGTATGGCCTTGTTATTGGCGGTTGATGGAAGTGAAAGGTGTTTTCTCCGACATGGAAAGGCATTCCATGTTAACAAAAAAGATGTTCGATCAAATATCTCCGGAACGTAAGAGAGCTTACGCCAAGAGGGCGGATACAAGTGAGGGGGAATGGTGACCCGATGATATTTGCCTCCTCCTCCCAAGAAGAAATTGCCCGCACTGGAAAGAAGATTGCCGCCTGAAGATCGAAAAAGAAAACAATCGCATTCCTCCCGGCAGTGAAGTCACCCGCCCGCTGCGGTAGTGTCTCTGCCCTTGTACATGAGAGAGAAGAAATCATTAGTACATTCTCCTCGGATCAAGAAGAAGAGGATCGCCAAACGAAAAAATGCCTCTAAGACAATCAAGGCATTTACCTTCGACGAACCAAAGGGAAGTGGAACCAGATATCCCTCACGGTGAAAAACAAAAAAAGAAGAATCTTCAAGCGTTGAGCTTGAGAAAAACAAATGAGTCGCCACTCACCGCAGTAGATTGTTGAGACAAATTGGAGAAGTAGAGTCTCCGTAAATTATAGATGAAACAACCAAGTCTGCCGAGGCCGATCCAGAGGCAAAGTCAAGACCCACCAGACAAGACAGTAGCAACCGAGGAAGAAGTAGGCCGAGAGTGAAGAAACCAATCTCGTTGGGACAGGATCGTGTCTCCGCCGCGAGGACGTACGCTGAGCCGAGGTGAAGAGCAAGAAACTCGCTACCGCCCATTCCGAGAAAGAAATACAATGGGAAGAAGATGATGATGATGTGATTGGTAAGGAAGAATAAGCCCGTGAGAAAGCCAACATTTGTCCTCTCACTGAACCATCGATCATACTCATCCTCATCTTGACATACTCTCGTAAAGTGAGTGAGGACCTGGACCCGCTGCTGATCTGAGAAAAATTGGAAATGCAAGAAGCCATGCGGGAATCGAGGATGATGCATGAGCTTGGTAAACGGAAGGACCGGAAGAGTCTTCCAAATCTCGGTTGGATATCGATCCATTGGGAGTGGTACATCGTTTGCTTGTCATTGCCGCAACCACTTCCCCAAACTCACTCGGAGGATGGATCTAGGGACTTGGCAATGAAACGGTAACTTGGGACCCAAGTCGAGCCAACCCCTACCGAAGGTGTCTTACCACCGCCCTGAACACTCACAGAAACAGTGGGAGTTTGGAGAAGAGTAACCCCAATTCAAGTCACTCACTGGTGTGCGGTTGAGAGGGTGAAACTCCCTCCATAGCAGCTAGGTTGGAGGTTGCTGCAGATGACTCCACAACGAATCTAGGCGCAAGTGGAGAAGGAAAAACAAACAAACACAAAGAAGTTGTCACCGATTTAAGCTCGGACGGTTGAGATCGCATCTCACTGAAGTTGCCAATCGCTTCTGCAGCCGGGACACCGCTGATGCAGTCAAGGCACGAGATGGATCTGCCCTAGGAGTTAACACTGGCACCGAAAGTGCAATCCACGGAGTTGAGACTCGGTGGATGCCACCGTCGAAGACCCTAAGATAGGCGAAGTCCCGCCGGCGGACCGGCCCGAGCCTGCCGCCGTTGAGACTACAGGAGGTACCGAAGGCCTATGGGAGGTTGAGACTTCCCAGTGTAAAAAGAGGCGTAAAACACATAACATCCCTCCGTTATCATTGATGCATCCGGAAGGAGATAAGTGCCCTTCATGATTCCCAAGACAACCTGCACGTGAACTTTTCCGGGATCCAAGGTGAAGATGAAGGCCGAGTCATCCCCCATTGCAAATCCAAAAGACTGGATGAGGATGTTCTCCCAAGCACGAGTAAGTCGATCTCAAGGCTACTCACAAACATTCACTTTGATGATGAGCCACCACAAATCTCATCATCTTTCGATGATGCCACCGCCACGACCGAGACTGCATAACTCAAAAGGAAAAACCAGTGAGACATTTAAGTATTTGAGACAGTGAGGCTCGGCCTGGGTCCATGCCACCACAGACCTCTGGGTTGAATCACGATCAATCAAGCAAGAGCTCCCAAAGCTGCAAGTTAATCGACTCAACCTGGCATATCACGACCACAAGTTACCATTGAACAGATTCCCTATGTTCGTGATGATGCGTTTGAGGAAACGTTTCCCTTATCACTAGAGCTGCCTGATCTTGATGAAGAATCAGCTAGAGATCAACGATGTTTCCATAATCCTGATCCAGTCATTCCCACAAGATACCATCGTCCCAGAGATTTTGATTTTGATGCTGCTTGGCCACCAGCTGAGACGGAGGTAACAACCGGAAGTTCGAGAAGTTTTCAAACCGATTTTTGCGAGATAGAGAAGATGGAAAGGCACCAGGCCTCACTGGACATGAGGCTAGATAACTATGAGATGCTAATCTTACCGCGATCTGCGTGGAATAATAGTCGAATCGGGAATGGTGGCAACAACAGCAGACAATGCGTGTGGAATAGGTTCGATACTTCAAAGCATTGTACAATAAGATGCTAATCCGGAGCGCGATAATCTTGACATGAAGAAGAGGATGCAAGAAAATATTGATAGGATGCATGCCTCTCATACTGAAAACGGAAATGGGCGCTACGAGAATTTCATCGCAAAGAACTTCGCGCATGGAGGAAAACATGAATGCAAAATTCAGCGTTCTTATATGGCTGAAATGGAGTTGGTGACAAATGAGTTAAAAGTCACTCGCTTAGAATTTCGAGCAAAGATACTCCGCAGCTGAGAATCCAAGCGTAACTCAACCTATCACCGCCTAGATTTCATGCTATTTGGTATGTTCCCAGTGGGTTCTCTCTCCTTTGATGATGCCAAAAAGGGGGAAGAGGAATACCTAAAGACATTGAAAGGGTCCGCGGTGAAAAGAAGGACGAACGGTGAAGGAGAAGACAAAGTGAAGAGCAAGAAGAAAGAAAAGGAAAAATCGGGTTGAGGGGAAGGTTCAAAAGACATGACTTTAATGGTGGCTAGAACCCTCAACAAGGACTTGTCGGTGACATAATCAAGCAAACTCCCCGTGACTCTGCCGCTCCAAAGATCCGTGCCCATGTCCGAGAAGAGGAAAATAGTAGAAGCATAGATGACGGAGATTGAAAGAAAAATGGATGCCCGTGCGATGGACATATCAAACAAAGATGGAGACATTCGGACAGGAAGAGACACAGATGCCATTTCAGACGTTGGAACCGAGCCTAGATCTGTGGATGAATTCAAGACGCTCGCATCCGAGGGACACTTCGAGAACATGACCATGGCCCAAGCTTGGGACTTGTATTGGGAAAAAAGGGCTCAAGTATGTGCGCGAAGAAGTTGATAAAGCTGAAGAGACTTAGCGAATCCTACTGGTCACTCTTTTTGGAAAGAAAAAGGCCCCAAAGACAATACACACCCGGAGGAAGAGGTAGAAGCAGTGGAGGAAGAGGTTTCAAACCTAGACCTCTACCCAAAAACATTGAATACATAGATCCAGGGAAGAAAGGAGGGATCTATTGGGCTGGGTTTGATGAAGTAGCCAGCATACAAGTGGCCAGGAACAATCTTTGAATATGTAAAGAGAATCGAAGAAGAAAATAGAAGACAAACTCACTGTGGGAAGAGAGACAAGAAAAGGAAAAGAAAAGATGAAGTCGAGGAAGAGTATAATGAGAAAAAGGTGAAGAAGAGAAGAAGAGAAAAAGGTCGAGGAAGACGACAAAGTGATGAAGAAAGAAGGAGGCAGCGAAGGAGATGAAGTGTTGCTGTCCACCCCTTCATGTAATTTACTATTGTAAATGCATAAGTATGTAAGTCTTCTGTACATTGAATAAGAAATCTAGAATTTCTATATCTTTGCGTAGATATAGAATGCCATGTTTGCTCTGATACACTTTGTAAACAGCTGTGTAAAGGACAAGAATGTTATGATCAATAAAAAGATTGATTCTACACATACATTCTCTGTTACTGCACTACCTGTATGTATCTTTGCTATTTACATTTTGAATGTATGTTTTAAGTTTTGGCATCATCAAAAAGGGAGAAATTGTTGGGAAATTTATTTGTTAGATTTTGATGAATGCCATGTAAAACTTAGACTAGAAAGTTGGCACCCCATTTTTCTTTGTAATTTGCATTGTAATAGATAGGGCTGTACGAGCTGAGTCAAGTCAGCTATGCCTGGATATGCAAGAAGTCAACTGAGGCTAAAATGAAGACTCCGCTGTGAAGCAGCTGAGTATGGCAAGAAGGAGAAGTCAAGAACTCGACTGAAGGAGTATCAGCTGGATACAGCTGTGTGAAGTGTCAGTCAAGTCAACTCAAGAAGCCAAGTCAAGTTGAAGTGACAGATGAGTCTTTCAATCATTGGAGCAGACTCAAGTCACCTGGGGAAAAAGGCAGTCAAGTCAAGACAACTGAAAAGAATCCGTTGCACAGAAGTCAAGAATATTACCTAAACAAGTAATACTTCCATGCTGCCATGTCTTAAAGTGCTCAGTCCCAGAAGCGTGCAAAAAGAATAAACCAATGGGAAGCACCGCACCTTATGTCAGAACCTGGAAAGCTGCAAGACATTTAATACTTAGAAATGTCAACATCAAGGACTGCAACAAGACAAGCCAACGAACATAAGTGACTTTTTGAAATCAGCCTATCTCTTCAATGGGCAGATTTTTAAAAGTTCACTATAAAAGGCTGAGGAATCACTTTGAGAAAACGTTACCTGAACCACGAACATTCAAGCTATTGTTCGAGCTGTAACCTACAAAAATATTCTCAAGTTATTCAAGCAAATCCTCAAGCCTAAACTACGAAGGAAATCGATCCAACACCAAGCTGTGAAGGAAAGACAACTTCAAACTGTTGAAGAGAAAACTTTTGAAGAATCAAAGGGTCTACATTCCAAGAAGGATTGTAGAAAGGTTCAAGGTCGAACCGGTCTTAAGTTATGGAGGACTTCGTGATCAAATCCAAGAAGCTTGAGCAAGTGAGCTGAAGTAGCAAGGCAGCCGCCCACCGTGAAGAAGCTGAGTCGGATGAGAAGCTGTGTGATCAAGGCATCTCTGCATCGAGTCCCAAAGGATCAAGTCAATCGTGGTGATCAAGACTTGTATCTGGACCTGAGCAACCACTTTGTACTCGATCAATACTTAGTGGATTCCTCCAGAGTTGGAGAAGAGAGGATTAGAAGAATTACCCCATCTTCGAACCTCTATAAAATTTATTGTGTCATTTACATTTCAACATTTTATTTCTGCATATTACTTTATATCTCTGATAATTTGCATTCCAATCGATAATTAACAAAGTTCTAAATCCAGTGTTAAAACAAACTTAAACCAAATTCAAGGGTGTTAAGTCTTCTTCAATAAAAATATCATCACCAAGTTAAGGTTTAGACTAAACTAAGTTATTCTATCAATGACTCAATCGAAGTCATTTGAGTGGCTAACTATTTGGTTAACTAACTTAGTCCGCCCATCAAGGACATAGTGTGTATTTAACTATGAAATATTTTAAAAGGACTAAAATCGAAAAGTTGGTAAGGTTTATTCAACCTCCCCTTCTAAACCTTACTCACACCCTTGGGACCTACGACTGCTCTTTGATCGACCTTAGCCGTCTCAACAACTTTCGGTATCGAGTTTGCATTTCTTTTTGAGTCGATTGGTCTCTACCGCTTTATCAAGATCATCGAATGAGATATAGCCATGGGGTTTGGCTCATCATCAAATGCGAATCTCATTTGAGCTTTTTATCACCGACATTACTCCAGAGTCTTGAGCATCCTCGGCCTTTTCCTTGCGTATTCATCAATAGGTATGGACTCGGCTTCATTTTTTCGATTCTAAAAATTATGTGTCAATGTTTTCTTGGGAATCACTAAGAGCGCTAATTTTGTCCGCATCATCTGCCGTCCGACATGAGAAAGTTGCTCCTTCTCAACTTCTTTACCTAAGGAAGTCTCAACCTCCTTTAGGCCTTCATTACCCCAAGCAGTCTCAACCGCTGCAGGACCTTCAACATCACTAAGTGCAGTCTCAACTGCAGTAGGGTATTGGACAAATTTCCCTTTGCGTACTCAACCGCTCGGGGGTCTTCGGTGGCATCCGTCGGAGTCTCAACTCCAAGGATTGTACTTTCATTTCCGTGAGTCTCAACTCCCATATTCCATCCTTTGCCTTAGCTGCATTAGCAGCGTCATCGGCCTTCAGTGCAAAGGGAGTTTCAACTGGGACAGTCTCAACCGTCCGAGCTTCGTCAACTTCACTCTTCTTATCCATAGATTTCTCACCTTTGCCTCCTAACTTCAAAGTTTGGTTCCCCACATCGCCCTCCGACCAAATTTTGTGGTGGAGAGAGTCTCGGCTAACGCACTAAGTTAATGGTTGTGGGGTTACTATGCTCCTCGAGACCCGACTATTTGTCCTTTTGAGTAATCAACCATGGGGCAGTGTCTCAACACCTTTAGGGTTTAGCTTTGCTAGGGTGCCCTCTACATCTCCTTCCCTAGCTTCATCGCTAGTCCCCCGAGAGCCATTTTCGGAATACACGGTGGATGTGGTGGCAACAATAATAGCAGCCGATTTTGCGCCACATCCAAGTGGTTAGAGCCGGGAGAGAGATTTGAAGATTCTTAGGACCTCTTGCAATTGTTGTTCGTGCATGGCTCTTGATTCTTTTATGGCTCACGAATCCCGGCCTTCTCAACTCTTTAGCAGGTCAATCTCTTCTAGGTCATCTTTTGTCGGTTGAGTCCATGACATGCTCATGATTCTTAGGTGAACATGCACATCTTTGAGTTTTCAAGAGCTTTGGCTTTCTCCAAAGCTTTCTCCTTTTCATCCTCCTTGATGGCACGCAGGGCATCCATGCAGAATTCTTCGTTAAGCGGCATATGGGACAAAGAAATTTCTAGTAAGCGAAGAGTTCTCTTCTTCTTCGATGTACTCGGGGTGCTCAAATTCTTTGTCGAGAGAAGTCCAACTTCCATCTTCTCCAATTCCTCAATCTCTGCCGAATATCAGGATAGACAGGAGACAACATATTGACATCGTCATCATCTCCTTCTTCCTGAATCATAGTCAATGGAGCATTCTCCTCCTCAGGTTCATTAGCATCAATCTGAGGGGAGTGGACAACTCTCTCTCTTTGGGCAACATGGCTATCTCCGCTCCTTGCTTTTCCATAGCTATCTCTCGGCAGGTGGGTCTTCTATACTGATCGAAAGACGCCAATTTCTGTATCCATGGTGGTTACATCGCCACCATCTTTCTCTTGAGACTGCTCTTCTTGAGCATCCGCGATCTCTATGGGCTTCTTAGGTGAGTAATGACTCAACTTTTAAGCTGAGATTTTTTAAACTCGCTTCTTCGTTTGTTGGAACCGGGAATTTCGGACTCCACATTCTCAGGCTCTTCAAAAGTAAAAGCTTTTGCTTCAACAAATTTCTTCTTCGACGCATTTGCCTTTCGAGGCATTTCGGTGCGCCGTTTCTTTATGATTGGAAAAGGGACTAATGATTCCTTCTAAGTCTCATTTGTGGGGCGGGGCTTGGATCGGATCTTTGGGCGGTGCTTTGTGGCTCGGTGGGCAGGGCGAAGCCTTCCCAGACTTGGGCTGCGGGCGGGTGCGGGCTTAGAAGCTGCAACTCTCTTCTTCTCGAATAGGCTTAGGAGAGAGAGAAGGTGAGCGATCGCTTGTTGTCTTCGACGGTCAAGCGACTCACCCTCACTCGTGTCGGCCTTTCCGGCATGCGCCTTCCTCTCGACCTCGAGAGAGGTTTGCATTGAACATTTTCTTGTTCGCATGGAATGGCTTTCCATGACGCAGGGCAATACCCTTCACTTCCATCAAATGGCCAATCACCAGGCCATACCCCAATGAGCATCCGAAAAGTCCCATCTTCCTTAAAGGACTTATTGATAATGTTTTTGCAGATACGGTGAAGATAAACTCAGCCAGATTAATCTTTTTCTTCCATGATCACAACCATCACCACCAGCTTAGTCCGAGATAGCTGGTTGAAGCTTCCAAACTTCATATCCACGCACTTGGACACGATGTCCATCAGTTTGTGGTAATCTTCCTTGATCAACTCCTTCTTGGCTGTATAGACAACCTTCGCGGTGACTCGGACTTGGCTATCTCTTTCCAAGCCACATCAATGTTGACATCTTTTCGGTGATCTCCTTGACCCATCATCAATAGCAGCTTGCAATGCTCAACAAGGTCCGTAGCAATGATCTTGATGGCCTTGTTGTGAATGGATGATCGAATTTCATCGTCGTGCACTTCCGCATTTACATAGAACATCACGACCTCCTCTAGATACGTGTGATAGAACTCCATGGTGAGAAAGTCCTTGGACGGACTTCTCGAGTTTCTCGGCCTATCTTCTTTACTGAGCTCCATCAACACCCTATTTCACCATTCCCTTGAAGTCCACTGTCAAGCCTGAGTGGATCTTCTCAGATAACTCAACAAAATCATAAGTTTCTTCAATTTTCAGAGAAAATAACCAGTGAAAAATGCGTAAAAACTTAATCTTTGAAAGTAGGGTTTTCGAACTTTTTGCAAAGAATTTTCTTGCTTGTTGAAGGCGAGAGTTTTTGTGAGGAGAGAGAAAAAGTGTTTTCGACTTATGTTGGACTTGAAAGGATGGTTTTGAATTTGAAAAATTTGATCAAAATTGTGTTCGAGGATTTAATCTTTGAAACCGCATTAATTTCCCGCATTAGATGCAATAAAATTTATATCAATCATATATTTTACCGTGCGACTTTTGTACTAATTTGATCATAATTACGCCTGATGTCATCCCTAAAATGTTCACGCATTTCATAAAATGACCGCGTTTTTGTCACTTTGCTCATAAATGATTCATCTATCATCCAAAAGTGATTTAACTCTGCTTCTCTCTTCACGTTAGATCACTCAGCTATCAGCTAACTCGATACAAATGATTTCGTCTAAATTTCGTTTCACTTGGCTGAATTGTGAAACTTGCTTATTTTTCATTCTCTTTTTTTCTCTGCTGATTGAGTCTTCTGAGTATCCTAACTCAACTCAATTATCCCTAGCTCATTCTTAAGCTCTTCAAATCTCGATTCACATAAGGGCTTAGTGAATATGTCAGCTAACTGCTTATCAGTTGAAATGTATTCCAAAGTGATGTATTTCTTTTCAACATGATCTCTTATAAAATGATATCTGGCATCAATGTGCTTTGTTCTTGAGTGCAACATCGTGATTACGAGTGATTGCAATAGCATTAGTGTTATCACACATAATTGGAATCTCTTTATTCAATATCATAGTCTCTCATTCTTTGTCTCATCCATAAGACTTGGGCACAACTGTATGACTCAGCCTACTGGGCTTGGTAGTGGATGTAGTTATTGAATTTTGTTTCTTTTGAACCAAGAAACTAATGCATTTCAAGCATTTGACATGTACCTTATGTACTCTTCCTGTCAACTCTACATCCGGATAACATGAGTGAGTATCCTACCGGCTTGAATCCTCCTTCCTTTGGATACCATAAGCAAACTTCTTGGCATTCCTTCAAATACCTTAGGACTCTCTTAGCCTGCGATCATGTGACTCTCTTTTGGTGCGTGATTGAAATCTAGTACATACACCTACTCCAAAGGAGACGCTTGTTGTTAAATAGAGCAATGATCCAATGAGGGCTCTATATCTAGTTTGATCAACAGCTTTGCCATCTGCATCCATGTCCATCTTGACAGATGTATTCATAGGAATCTTCACTGATGATATCTCTTCGATACCAAATTTCTTCATTCAATCTCTGGTATACTTGGTTTGGCTTATAAAGGTTCCATCCTTCAATTGCTTGACTTGAAGTCCTAAGAAGAAAGTCAGCTCTCCCATCATGCTCATCCCAAATTTGCCTTGCATGAGGTTTGAGAACTTGTCACACAACTCTTTGTTTGTGGATCAAAAGATGATATCATCCACATATATTTGAACAAGCAGTATACTCTCTCCATCTTGGATTCTAAAGAGTGTTCTGTCAACCATGCCTTTGGTGAATCCATTGTCAATTAGAAACTAAGACAATGTATCATACCATGCTCTTGGTGCTTGTTTCAATCCATACAATGCCTTCTTGAGCTTGTAGACCTTTTCTCCAATAGTTTTCTGCTCAAAACCTGGAGGTTGTTCAACATAGACCTATTCTTCTAACAGTCCATTTAAAAATGCACTCTTCACATCCATTTGATATACGGTGAAGTTCTTATGTGAAAGCATAAGCAAGAAACATCCTTATTGCTTCCAACCGCAACAAGAGCAAATGTTTCATCAATATCTATACCTTCTTCTTGGCAATACCCTTTGGCTACCAATCTTGCTTTGTTTCGATAAACAGATCCTTCTTCATTCAACTTGTTTATGAAAACCCACTTAGTTCCAATAACATTTTGGTGGGTTGGCCTTTGAACTAATTCCCATACTTTGTTTCTTTCAAACCGATTCAACTTTTCTTGCATGGCATGAGTCCAATGTGTGTCTTCCAATGCTTGAGACACATCTTTAGGCTCTATTTGGGAAATAAAACAAGTGAACATTGCTTCATGTTGTGCTGGATCCGGTTCTTATGCCATCTCTAACATCTACAATGATTAATTCGGGTGGATGGTCTCTCAACCATCTCATAGGTTGGAGTAAGTCTTCTTGATTCAACCATCTTGCAAAGATAATCATAATGCACATCAACAAATTTCTTGGGGGTTTTAGGATCATACAACCTGTCTCTTTTGTCTCGTATGCTGTGTATTTTTTAACAAGCGCTTTCGTGGGGTAGATGTGGAATTTACGGGTGTAGTGCTTGGGTGGATGAGTCTTGTGCGATAATAGCTCTTTTGCCTTGGGAATGACCTTTCTTTGAGGTTGAGGTCTTTGCCATTTTGGCTTGTATCCCATAGGTCTTCAACTTGGTTTGGATAGTTTCTACCATTCCCATCATATGTATTTCTTTGATGATATTTGGGGCTTTTGGTAGCTCTGTTTGGCTTTTACAAAGTATTTTCTGTTAGGAGTCTGCTGATGGACCTGTCTTAATTTCTTCTCAGTGTCCTTTTAGCATACTTTACTGGCTTCTTTCCTTTTCCTTTATAACCAAGGCCAGTATGATTGTGATTGTGTTTTGGTGCGGATGTTGGTGCAACATATGGTGTTTTAGGTTTTTGGATTCCCTCATTGCTTGAGGATCCTTTTTCCAAAATCACTCTTGGAGTTTGACTATGCACAAAAGACTTAAATCCTATGCCTGTCTTGTCTCCACACTCTTTTTGACTCATTATAAGTTCATCCAATGATTTGGATGCTTTTGTAAATGAGCCAATCACATTTTTACGATCTTTTTTTCTTTTCTCGTGCTTGACTAACTCGCTAAGATCTTGGCATTTTCAGCCTTCAGCTTAATGTTCTCATCAACTATGGGACTTAGAGTACTCAGCTCTTTAGTCAGCTGTGAGTTTTGGCTTTTAAGCTGGATGTTTCCCTCATTTAAAAGTGCGTGTGAGGTTTTAATGTGCTCAAAATCTTTCATCATTTTGCCTAATGAATCATAAAGATATGTGGGTGATGAAGTGTGTGTATCACAGTCACTATCACTTGAATCAGAATGAGATGAATTAGAGTGTACCTCATCTTCTTGATCTTGTTCTTTAGCCATGAGGCATATCAAAGCCTCTTCCTCTATATCACTTGAGTAGTCAACTCACTACTATCTGAGTCAGCTGCTTCCTTGCATTTCGCTGGCTCAGCAGTCTCAGCAGCCAACATGGCT
Source organism: Rehmannia glutinosa (assembly GCA_016081115.2). Taxonomy (NCBI): domain Eukaryota; kingdom Viridiplantae; phylum Streptophyta; class Magnoliopsida; order Lamiales; family Orobanchaceae; genus Rehmannia; species Rehmannia glutinosa. The sequence goes on from JABTTQ020000214.1 coordinate 14,411, forward strand.
TTCTTGTTTTCTTGTCTTCTCTTCCTGAAGAATCTTCTTTCTTCCTCATTGCCGTATTTGTTGACTGGTGGATAGGAACAGTCATCAGCAAAATGTCCTGGTTGTCTGCAATTCCAACACAAGTTTTTAGCTCTTTGATCAGCTCTCGGTTCTCCGATTATCAGCTCTCTGATAGTCAACGCTCTTGGGCGGTATGTCCTCCCTTGCTTTGGAAGGTGCTGAATGTCTCTTGGAAGTGTCATCCTTGTTCCTTTTGTAGTTATTGTTGAAGAACTTGTTGAATCTCTTTACCATGAGGGCAATTTCCACCGGTCGGTGGTCTCCTTTGGCTCACTTTCTTCCCTTCAGCGGCCCAACAATGCACTGTCTTGGGTACATCTGTTTCCTCTCTTTTCTTTTCTTCTCACTCAAATTTGTAGGCCTTGAGATCTCGAGAATAGCTCATGGATTAGATGTTCTTGAGAGGTCAATTGAGTGTCTTCATTTCCCATTCCCGGGGAGGGCTCTTAATATCTTCATGCACACCTCCTTCTAAGTGTACTATTTACCAAGAGTCGAAAGCTCGGTTGTTATCTCTGTGAATCGGCATCCAACTCGATCCGGACTTTCACTAGCAAGCATTTTAAAATTTTCAAACATTTGAAGCGAATTGATTAATTTATTCTCTTTAATGTTTCCGATCCTTCACAAATCGAGTTAGCTTATCCCGCATTTCTTTGGGTGATTTGCATGACTTGACTTTGTTGAACATTACCTTGTCCAACGTCTTGTAGAGAATATCCTTGGCCATATTGTCCAGGTTATATATATATTCCTGTCTTCATTAGTCCATTTAGTGCGAGGTTTCTCAACCATGGCAGGTCTAGCATCTGCAGTAGCATCATCTCCTTCAGCTGGAGGTGCTCTTCTTAAACAATATTGACTTTGAGTATTTGCAATGGACCATCCTCTATCACAAGCCACATTTCATCGTGTAAGGCTGATAGGTGATCCTGCATACGAATCTTCCAGTCATCAAACTCTTCCACAGTAAACATAGGAATACGAGTTAGATTTGCTTCCATGATAATAACTTTGCTTTAAATATGAAAGACTTTGAAAACACAAAATGTTAAATCTTTTGAAAAAAATTGAGATCTAGTTCAGTAGCCAGTGCGGAAGGCTCAATGAACCAACCGCTCTGATACCACTTGTAGGTCCCAAGGGGTGTAGTGTAAAGTTAAGAGGGGGGGGAGGGGGTTGAATAAACCTTAGCAAAATTTCACTTTTAGTATTTTTAAGAATTTCAGCGAGTTGACTAAATCGATTTTGTCCTAAGAGGACATCTAGGTTGGCTTTCTTGACAAAGTTACCCACACATCTTTGGAATTGATCACACAACCTTCTAACAAACTTGAAGCTCCTGGTTCGACCTTGAACCTTTCTACAACTCCTTCAACTTGGAGAGTAGACCCCTTTTTCGTTCTTGAAACTTTTCCTCTTCAACAGGTTGAAGTAATCTTTCCTTCACAGCATGTGTTGGATCGAGTTCCTTCGAGTTTTAGGTTTAAGGAATTTTCTTGATAAGCTTGAGAATATTGCAGGTTATGCTTGCTGGAATATTTCTTGATTCGTTCGTGTAAATCATTACCTTTTCTCAAATGCTTCCTAAGCCTTTTATAGTGCACATTTGAAAATTTGCCCGTTGAAGAGATAAGCTATTTTCAAATGACACTTCTTGTTCATTGGCTTGTCTTTTCTTGGCTTGCAGAGATGTGATGTTGACCCTTCCTCGTATTAAATGGCTCTGCTGACTTTACGGGGGTCGACCACATGCTCCGGTGTTTCCCATTGGTTTATTCCTTTTGCATGTTTAGGGCCAAACACTTTAAGACTGACGAGGCTTGAAATTATTACTATATCAAGTAATATCCTTGACTTCCTTCCAAAGAATCAATGTCAGTTGTCTTGACTTGACTACTGCCTTTACTCATTTGACTTGAGTCTGCTCCAATCATGAGAATGACTCAATGTCACTTCAATCATTAGACTTAGCTTCTTTTTTACGATTTTTCTTCCTCATACTTCACACAACTTTTCCTCGGATGACTCTCCTTGAGTCCGAGTCCTTGTCTTCCTTCTTGGCCATACTCAACTGACACATTACAAAGTCTTCACTCTAGTCTGCAGTTGACTTCTTGCATTCTTTGACATAGCTGGCTTCACTTAGCTCTTTCAGTCCTATCTATTACAACATAGAATTACAAGGAAAATGGGGTGTCAACTTCCTAGTCTAAGTTTTACATGGTATCATCAAAATCTTACAAATAAATTTCCTAACAAAAAATTTAATAGCATCGTGTTAATTTATTCGAGGAAGAAATTTCTTCTCCAGACAAGTCTAAATTGAAGAATGTTGACTCTTATTCCCTAGATCTTGATGATTGGAATATCGTAAAAAGTAAGTTTAAGACATAATTCTCGATAAAATCGCTTCTATGATAAATTAAAATTATTATCGAGAAGGAGGATGATTAAAGTGATATTTGATTAGAATAATTTTGTTCTATTGCCGAACTCTATTTATTTTATAACAAACTTGTGATGGAATATTTGGATTTCTATATCGTATGGTTTCAATCCCACTTTTAGTATAATTTTGCTGTTGTAATATTTATTTATTACATTTATTTTTGAATTAGATTAGTGGTATTTTCAGAAGTGTGAACAAATACTAATCAAATTTAATCTAGAAATATGTAGTATCTCTTAATCAAACCACTGATAAACAATGATTAATATTAAATTAATGGTGTATTATTTTATTAACAATAATCAATGACTCTAACCGCAAAAAAATATTAATATACGGTGTAACTTAGGATGATTCGAGTGAAAAAATAAAGAAAATAAAAACAATATAGAGAGAGTACAAATTATTGGACTAATCAATCCGAAAATTCTCCTAACCAATGCATGTTTTGGAGTTATCCAAATTTGACATTATTTTGCTTTGGTAAGTCAATGACGGATTTTTAGTGTGAAAATATTTTATTGGATAATTGTTCTTCCGCTCATGATTGTAGTAATTTTAGGGATTTATAATTTGAAAATTTTATAATCTGTTGTAGGTCCCGAGGGTGATGTGTAAAGTTTAGAGGGGAGGGGTTAAATAAACTTTACCAACTTTTCGATTTTAGTCAAATAATTTCAGAGTTAACACAAGTCACTAAATTAATCTTTGAGGACAAGTAGGTTGGCTTACACAACAAAGTTACCCACTCAACATACTTTCGATTTGTTGATAGTATAACTTAGTTGTTTTTAGCAAACACTTAGAAATGCGATTGACTTTGTTTTACCAGCGGAGAAGACTTTTTGCCCTTAGAATTTTAAGACGTTTTTCAACTTTGTTTTTAGCAATAATCGTTATCAACAACTTAAGCAATTTTAACTTATCAACATATATAAAATAAAGCAAGAAATAAAGTGTGCTGAAAAGTAAATAGACACAAGAAGTTTTTATAGTGGTTCGAGGATGGGGTAATTCCTCTAGTCTATACTTCTCCAACTCTTGGAGGAATCCACTAGGTAACTTGACTTAGTTAAAAATAGTTATCGATCAGTCGACTTTGATTACACTGGCCGCTCTCGTGACTCATCTTATTCACAATACTACTGTCCTGCTACTTCAGCTCCCTTCAAACCTTTGGACTTGATCACGTAGCCCTCCAACAGGTTCAAAGCACCGGTTCGATCTGGAACCTCACTAATTCTCCTTCAACCATGGAGAGTGGACCCCTTTGTTCGGAAAATAATTTTTCTCTTCGATGAAGTTGTCTTTCTTTCATTGAGTGTGTTGAATTGATTTCCTTCGAGTTGTTTGTAGGTTATTGCTTGATTGCATGTATGCTTGTTCGTAGATTGGGTAACCTTCTCTCACTTGCTTCTTTAGTAAGCTTGAGAGATGTTTGTAGGTTATTGCTTGATTGCATGTATCTTGTTCGTAGATTGGGTAACCTTCTCTCACTTGCTTCTTTAGCCTTTTATAGTGTACATTTGAAAATATGTCCGTTGAAGAGATAGACATTTTTCAAATCACACTCATAGGTTGTTGGCTTGTCTTGTCTGACATCATTGATCGAGACCGTACCATGAATTTAATGCTATGCAGCCTTTCATTAAACTCTGCAGAATTTCAGATGCTTCCTATTGGTCCCTTGTTGTTTGCACTCTTTCAACAAAATAACTTTATTGCTGGCAGCCCGACACATGCCTATTTCCAGCAAAACCTTGACTTGTCTTGACAACGGATATCTTTCAACTTTCTTCAAGTCTTGTCTGCTGCATACCCCTTTGACATTCGATTCAAATTATTTTGGAATGACTTTGCTGTCAGTCAGCTGACTAAGACATCTTTTCTATCACTTGGCTGATTCTTCACTCCACTTCACTCAACTGTCTCTCAGCTGGGTCTTCACTCAATCTTCAGCCGAGTCTTGTAATCTTCAACTTGTCTTCTTCACCTCGGCTCATACAAACATATCTATCAAAAAGTTGAATTACATTTGAAATGGGGTGCAACTTCCTAATCTAAGTTTTACATGGTATCATCAAAATCTATACATAAATTTTCTTAACAATTTTCCTCTTTTTGTGATGCCAAAACTTCAAAAAATCAAAGCAAATAGCGCGAGAAAATAAAGAATGATTGTATAATATGTCATTTTATTGAACATATCATTCTTTGCACATTATAACTCTTTTTACAATGTATACACTATACGAGGTATCGATTTATATACACATATGTATCCAAACATTACATATATTAGAGCATCTACACTTATTATCGGAGCATTTATGTATAACAGAGCATATTGGCGTACTTACAATTGTGTGTATTTACGATTGACTAAGATACAACATGAAGGGGTTAAGCCGTCTTCAACGCCTTGATCGCTTCCTTCTTCTCTCATCCTCTTGACTCTTTTGCGATCCTCTTCTCCTCCTCTCTTGTCTTTTATCTTCTTCCTTCCTTTTCTTTTCTTCTTAGGTACATTTTTTTTGCGGGGTTCTCTCCCTCTGTTTGTCTTTCTCTCCATTCTCGATCAAGCCTAGCGTTCTCTTCTTCTTGTCTCCTCCTTCCTTCTTCATTCTTCCTAGCCACTTTCTGTTAGCAAGTTCATCAACCCCAACCAGTAGTTTATTCTTTTCTTTTGAGGATATACATCTTGAACATCATTAGCTTTGGTTGTGATGGAGTACCTCGCCTCTTCCACCATTGCCATGCCTTCGTGTTTATCTTTGTGACTTAGCTCCTCCTCTTGGAATGTCTTGTCTGGGCGCGCAGTAGTCTCCGACTACTTGAACTGCTTGCATCTCAACCGATTTGTACAATTCTAATCCTATCTCCCATTACGGATCCCACGCCCGAGGTAGAGTCATAATCGAAAAATGCCTCGATGCTAGAGTTTGAAATTCCTCAAGGATCTTGGCTCAAATCCGCATCGAGGTAAAGCTAGCTTATGAAGGGGGCTTCACGGTGGGAATCCTTGAGTCCAAGTCACTTGGGGGCCTTTGAACTTCGCTTTTATTCTTTCTATTCTATTATGCTACCTTTCAAACTACTTTCTCAAACTCGGCTTTAATGGCTTCTCGAGATTTCTTGAAGGCCAAAGCAACTTTCTCTTCAATAGACGACTCTTGTGATGATGACTTAGGATAGAGATTGTAACATATCCTTGTTGTGCGGTATAGGCAAGCATAATTTTCAAGGGCAGCTTCTTAATCTCACTTCCTTCACTTAGGATATAGGCTATAACATGTCCTTGCTGTGGGGTTTGGGCAAGCATAATGTTCAAGGGCGGCTTCTTGATCTCACTTTCTTCCCCCTTGCTGCTTGCTTCCCCCTTACTGCCATTCCCTTCACTTTTATCTTCCCTCTTTTTGGCATCATCACCAAGGGGTAGAGTCGACTGAGAGGATACTCCTCCCAGGATTAGATCAAGCTTCTTGCTGGTCATGTCCATCTTATCATGACTCTCGAAGTGTGTTGTTCTGAATTCAGATTGTAGTGCCTTCGTCTCAGCTGCCATCAACTTCATTTCAGTTTGGAGCACCATTATCTCTGTACGCATGGTGGCCTCTGTTTTTAGAAGGCCTGCCTTGTGCTGTGCCTTCAACAACTCTATGTCAGTCTTGTGCGATTGATCTATCCGAAAGATGTGATCGCTCTGTCTCAACTGAAATTTGGTGTTCTTTGCACTCCATATTACCATTTTGGCAAATAGAGATTTGAAATATGTAACCTGCTCCCGCCTTAGTGCCTTCGTCTATGCTGTCTATTCCTTTATTCTCAAAACCGTGCCTCAGATATCTTCTGTGATGTTAGCATCTCTGTTGTCTAACCGTTGGTTGAGTGCTGCGAATCTTTTTCCATATTCTCAATTTCATTGCAAATGGCCTTGAAGGCTTTTCGGAAGTCGGCTGCATTAGCGTACTGCTCTTCTGGCCACACAACATCAAAGTCGAAACCAAATGGTACCGTAGTGTAGTCATCAGGAGTTCCAAATTATTCAGCTGGGACTTGGACATGGTACTTAGCACTTTCGGTAGCTGACTCTGCTTCTAAGGGGACATTAGCCTCGAAAGGAAAGTATTCAGCGAATAAGTCCTTAGGGAAAATTGGTATCTCCCCTTCTCCTGCTTCGGGAGCCTTACCCTTTCCATTCAAAATATCTTCAGCTCTTTGTGCCTCGATTGTTTTTCAAATCGTCGGCATCTTGTGCGGTGTGTAACTCTGGAGTGACCCTCGGTGTCTTAACAACTTCATTGGCATCAGTTAGTTCTTCCATTTGATTAGACAGTTCCACAGCTGATTTATCAGCATCATGGGAAGGTGATGGCACCATAGGTGGTGGGCCATCAACCAATGTAAAGTTCACCGGGGCAGCTTTGTCACTAGCTTTGCCCTTTCTTTGTGCCAAAGCCTCCTCCTCAGCTCTGTCATTTGCGAAATTTTCAATGGGACTGGATTCAGCTTCATCACTTGTCTGCAAAAATTCAACGTCGCGTGTTCCTGCAAGTCATGAAGCGCACTTATTTTTTCTTCCTCCACTACCTCTTATGGAGGGGCAGACACTTCTTCTTCACCTTATTTTCCCAAGGAAATCTCAACCTCCTTTGGGCCTTCTTTACCCTCAGTAGTCTTAACCATTGATGGGCCTTCAACAATCCCTTTCGCAATCTCAACCGCAGTAGGGTCTTCAGTTTTCCCTTCAGCAGACTGAGCTTCTTTGGGATCTTCAGTGGCATCCTTGGAGGTCTCAAACTCGCAGATTGCACTTTCGAATCAAGAGTCTCAACTCCTTGGCTGCACTTCCATCCATTGCCTTGGGGCCGCATCAAGAACCTTCATCGACTGCGGAGCTACTGGGATTTCGGTGAGATAGTCGAAATCATCCGAGCCTCATTAAGCCCGTTCTGGCACATGCGTGTACGATCTCATCATCACCTCCAAACTTCTTTCGGGTGTTGTCTCCCATAGCCTCCTCGACCCGGTTGTGGTGGTTTGAGTTTCCCCCCCTTGTCGCGCGGTGAGTTTCAAGCGATGGGGTCACTCGAACCCGAGACACGGCTTCTTTTTCCGAGATGAGTGAGAAGCCGAGTAGAGGGTGTCTCAACACATTCCTCGGGGATAGGCTTGGATAAGGTGCCCTCTTCAACTCCTTCCTTAGCTTCATCACCGAGTTCTCTTGGTATTCTCTTCCTCCGATTACACCGAGGAAGTGGTGGCATCAATCACCCTCACCATTTTCAAAATATCGGGCTAGGAGAGATCATAATTGAAAAGGAATCTCTGGATTCTTGGATAGCTTGACTTAGCTCGCTCTCTCTCCACCTCATCAACATGGTTCAATTCTTCCACATCGTTATCCATTCTTGTAGTGGCTCTAAGGCATGTTTAGGGGCATCGTGAATATGCATGAATGGGGCTTGCGACTCTGCTTATAGCCTTAGCCTTCCAATAGCTTTAAGCCTCTCATTCTCCTTATGTCAAACAAAATGTCGCAAAATTGCTTTCATCGAGCCGTGCATACATCGACATTCCCCAAAAAGTCTAGGAGGTATTCTTCATCCTCGATGAATTATGGGCTTGCGAACCGGTGCCTAGCTAAACTCAACTTCCGAGGCCCTCCAAATTCTAAGCCTCTCTGAATGTCCGGATAAGCAGGAGACAACATCATTAGGTCATCATCCTCCTGCATGGGCTCAAGGGGAGCCCTCTCATCCTCAGCTATTCGAGCATCTGTCTGAGGGGGGAGAACAACTAACTCCTCGCCCAGTAAATTTTGTTCAATTTCTTTTTCTCATTTGTCTCCGGATAAATGTCTTATCTTCACATCTTGATCTCCACCAAAGCATTCTCCTCTTCCATTTTCTTTGTTCTTCAACAACAGTCTCATTTTCTTCAGCTGTGGTCTCCTCACCACCTTTCTTTTGCACAAACTATTGTTCCTCATCAGCAATCTCCTTCACAACATCTGTGCCAGACTCCGCTGGATTGTCTAAGGCAAATTTTCTCACTAATCGCCTTCTTTTGGTCTTAACCAATGGAACTTTGGGTTCCACTTCCTCGGGTTCATCAAAAGTAAAAGATGATTCTCCTGTCTTGATTTCTTAATTGCTGGTGGCTTCCTCAAAGACAATCGAGGCGTTTCTTCTTCACGACTGGAGAAGGTTCAGGGGATTTCTTTTCAGTCTCGACTGGTGGGGCAGGTGCAGGGTCTTCTATGGCTGCAGGGGTAGGTACCGACTTTGCTGTAGGGGCTTTCTTCTTCTTCTTCTTCTAGACAGGTCGATTGACTCCCTTCACTGGTGTCAGCTTTTCGTGCATGTGCTTGCCTCTGAGCAGCTGAGAGGTTCACTTTGAAGATCTTTTTTTACGTGGAAGGGTTTCTCATTCCTTAGAGAAATGCCCTTCACCTCCATCGTGGCCAATCACCAGGCCATATCCCAGCGAGCTTATGAACATACCATAATCGTTTATGGTCTTATTCATCACGTTATGGCAAATTCTGCTGAAGATGAACTCAGCCCAGTTTACCTTTTTCTTCTCCATTATGGCAGCCATGACTGTCTTCTTAGTCCTTGACAGCTGATTGAAACTGCCAAACTTCATATCGACGCATTTGGCTACCACATCCATAAGTTTGTGGTAGTCCTCATTGATAAGAGACTTCTTGGCTATGTAGATAGCCTTCGCAGCAGACTCTGGCTTGGCAATCTCCTTCCATGTCGCAACCAGGTTGATATCTTTCTCTGTGATCTCCTTGAACCCAGAAAAAGGTAGATGACAGTTAGCAGCTAAGTCCGCAACAGTTATCTTGATTTTAGTGTTGTGGACGGAAGAACGGATTTCACCATCGTGAACCTCGGTGTTCACATAAAACATTGCCACCTCTTCCAAGTAGGTGTGCGAGTATTCCCTGGAGAGAAACTCTTTCAGACCAGATTTCTCTAACTTTTCAGCAATTTTCCTAGCAAGAGCTTTGTCAACTCCTTGCATAACCAAACCTTCAAAATCCACGGTCGAACCAAAGTGGATCTTCTCAGCTAGCTTCACGTAGTCATATGTAGGAGCCATTTTTGAAATCGGGAATTGAGATTTGAATGAGTAGGAAACTAGGGTTTCACTTAGGTTTGCAGAGAAAGCTTCTATCTTTTGCTTGAGAGAGATGATTGCAATGTGAGGAGAGCGAAAGTGATTTTTAGTATATATGGGATGTGAAAGGACGGTGTTTGTAATTCAAAAAGTTTGAAAATGATCAACGGTTGAGATTAAGTCTTGAAACCGCATTAATTTTTCCGCATTAAATGCATCAGCATTTATCTCCAATCATAGGTTAAACGGGTACATGCTTTTACTGACACCATAATTACTGCTGATGTCATGCCTAACATATCCCCGCTCGCAGAAAACTTCTGCATTTTGTCACTTAGCTCATAAATAAGTCAGCTATTTTCCAAAAGTGACTTAACTCTTCTTCTATCTACGTATATTAAGCACTACTGTACATTAACCTAACTCGATCTGATTGACTAGCCGTGTTGACAGTTTCACTTTGCTGAAAAATGAAACTTTACTGATTTCTAATTCCTCATAGTTGACTCTGCTGATTGAGTCTTCTTAGCCTCCTAATTCAGCTCAATCAATCCGAGTTCATTTTTGAGCTCTTCAAATCTTGATTCACATAATGACTTAGTGAACATACCAGCTAACTTCTTATCAGTTGATATGGATTCCAATGTGATGTTTTTCTTTTCAACATAATCTCTTATAAAATGATATCTTACATCAATGTGCTTGGTTCTTGAATGCAATACTAGGTTCTGAGTTATTGCAATAGCACTTGTGTTATCATACATAATTGGAATCCTTTTTTCTTCTATATCATAGTCTCTCAGCTATTGCCTCATCTATAACACTTGGGCACAATAGCTGCCTGCAACTATGTACTCTGCTTCAGCTGTGGATGTAACTATTGAATTTTGTTTCTTGCTTAACCAAGAAACTAATCTATTTCCAAGCATTTGACAGTATCGATGTCTTTTCTGTCTACTCTACATCCAACATACCGAGTCTTGTAGCCAACTAGCTTGAATCCTCCATCCTTTGGATACCATAAGCCAACTTGGCATCCTTTCAAATACCTTAGGATTCTGCTGGCTGCAGTCATATGACTCTCTTTTGGTGCAGATTGAAATCTAGCACATACACCTACAACAAAGGTGATGTCTGGCCTACTTGTTGTTAAATAGAGCAAAGATCCAATAAGGGCTCTATATCTTGCTTGATCTACAACTTTGCCATCTGCATCCATATCCATCGTGACTGTTGTATTCATGGGAATCTTCACAGATGACTTCTCTTCCATACCAAATTTCTTCATTAAATCTCTTGTATATTTGGTTTGACTTATGAAGGTTCCATCCTTCATTTGCTTGACTTGAAGATCTAGGAAGAAAGTCAGCTCTCCCATTATACTCATTTCAAACTTCCCTTGCATTAGTTTAGAAAATATGTCACACAGCTCTTTGTTTGTGGATCCAAAAATAATGTCATCCACAAAAATTTGATCAAGCAATATACTCTCAATAAGAAACTGAGACAATGTGCCTTACCGGACTCTTGGTGCTTGTTTTAATCCATACAATGCTTTCTTGAGCTTGTAGACTTTATCTCCAATAGTTTTCAGCTCAAAACCTAGAGGTTGCTCAAAACAGACTTCTTCTTCTAAAAGTCCATTAAAAAATGCACTCTTCACATCCATTTGATAAACAGTGATGTTTTTATGGGCAACATAAGCAAGAAACATCGTAATTGCTTCCAATCTATTAACAGGTGTAAAGGTTTCATCAAAATCTATACCTTCCTCTTGGCAATACTCTTTGGCTACCAATCTTGCTTTGTTTCTTACAACATATCCCTCTTCATTCATCTTGTTTTTAAATACCCACTTAGTACCAATAACATTTTGGTGGGTAGGCCTTTGAACTAATTCCCAAACCTTGTTTCTCTCAAACTGATTCAGCTCTTCCTGCATAGCTAGAATCCAGTGTGTGTCATCCAATGCTTATGACACATCTTTAGGCTCTATCTGGGAGGTAAAACAAGTAAATATAGCTTCATGTTGATTTCTAGATTTGGTTCTCACTCCATCTCTAACATCTCCAATGATTAACTCGGGTGGATAGTCTCTCAGCCATCTCACATCTGGTTGGAGTAAGTCTACTGGGTTCAGTCATCTCGCAGCTATGTTGTCTTGAACAACTTCCTCATCATCATTCAATTTGTAGACCTTCCATTTTGCCTCTCGAGATTCAGCTATCTCATCTTCATCAGGGTTGAGTCCAATTATATCTGCTTCAACATAAGGACTCTTCTCAACAGTTGGCTGATTCCTCTTGTCAGCTAACTCATCTATGTCTTCTACATTTAGATTAGCTTCATAAAAAACCACACAGATAGACTCTTCTGTGACCATAGTTCTCTTGTTCAGCATTCTATAAGCTTTGTTCAGTATCCCAACAAGATACCTTCATTAGCTTTAGCATCAAAAGCTTTTATGTTGTCCTTGCCATTGTTGTGTCATACTCAGCTGACACACAACAAAGTCCTCACTCTAGTCTTCAGTTAACTTCTTGCATTCTTCGACATAGCTGACTTCACTTAGCTCTCTCAGTCCTATCTATTACAACATAGAATTACAAGGAAAATGGGGTGCCAACTTCTTTATCTAAGTTTTACATGGTATTATCAAAATCTAACAAATAAATTTCTTAACAATTCCCCTTTTGGATGATGGAAAACGTAAATTAAATAAGCAGAGAAAATACAAGCGGTGCGATAGAATAAAGAATGTATGCTTTGAATAATCAGTTTATTGATCATATCATTCTTGTCCTTTACAAAGCTGTTTACAACAAGTATCATAACTTGTACAAGTTTTGCATAATAACATGTATCTCAACTAAGTTACAACTGGTATCAGAGAACTATTAAAATGAATGTATCAGAGCTATGTTACAGGGAAAACTTACAGCTATGTATTTACAGCTAAGTAAAATACACGAAAGGGTTGCAGCCGTCTTCAACGCCTTGGCTGCTTCCTTATTTTCTCTTCGTCATCAGCTCTCCTACTGTCCTCATCAGCTCTTCTCCTCTTTCTTTCCTCTTCATCCTTATTTTTCTTCTCATAAGCCTTTCATGCAGCAGGTCATCCCTACGCTGCCTTTTCTCCCATTCTCGTGCTATTCGTTCATTTTCAGCCTCTTGCCTTCTCACTACTTCAACATTCTTACGTGCAACTTCTAATTTCGCAAGATGATCACATCCAGCCCAGTATATGATCCCTTTCTTCTATGGATCAACATACTTAGTGTCATCTGGTCTTAGCTGCGGTTGAGTACTACTCCCTCTTCCATTACCACCATGTCTTCCCCTTCCTCTCCCCGACTCAGCTCCTCTTCCTTTGGGAGTGTACTGTACTGGAGCTTTTGACTTTCCAGCTGAGTGACTACTGGAACTTGGCTGCTTATCAACTAATTTGCATACTTCAAGACCTTTCTCCCAATATAGTTCCCATGCTTGCAGTAGATTCATATCTGGGAAGTAGCCTTCTGTCTCTAGAGTTTGAAACTCCTCTAGGGATCTTGGTTCAGTCCCAACATCAGGCATGGCAATGTCTCTTGGGGGCTTGATCGCAGGGAAATCTTTTCCTGCTGGAGGACCATTATACTGCTTTCTGATATTTTAAATACACGGAGACTGCTTCTCAGCTACCTTCTCAAATTCAGCTTTGATGGCTCTTCTTGATTCTTTCATTGCCAACTCAGCTTTATATTCTACTGATAGCTCATTCAATAGCTTGCTGAGAATTAAAGCTGTGATTTCTCCTTGTTGGGAGGTTTCAGCGAACATAAGCTTCATGGGGTTTTTTTTCGAGCTTCCTTCCCCCTTAGCTATTTCTCTATTCTTCTCCACCTTATGACTCCCTTCTATTTCTCCCTTCAGTTCCTTCAAGACCCCATCTTCCCCCTTTTTGGCATCATCACCAAAAGATAGGGTCAGGCCAGGGAACAATCCACTTAAAATGAGGTCAAGTCGGCTATTCGTAGAATTTTGCTTGTCATATTCTTTGGATTAGACTATTCGGAACTCAGACCGCGTAGCCTTTAACTCAGCTGCCATTAATTTTATTTATTTTTGAAGAAGACTGAACTTCTGGTTCATGTTGTCCTCCAGGCGTGCAATCTCACTCTCGTGTTGCAGCTTGAGTAACTCCATATCCGACTTGTGGGAATCTTCAATTCTCACCATAAACTCTTTCTCCCTCTGCTGAAACTGCGCATTGTCCACACTCCATACTAGGAGCTCTGCAAAGAGTGATTTAAAATAGCGGACTTGCTCTAAGCGCATAGCAGTTGTCTGTGCAGCCTATCCCTTGATCTGTAGGACAACACCTCGAATATCTCTGCTGATGTTTGAATCACGGTTGTCCAACCTGAGGTCTAACAATGCGAGGTGGCATTCCATCTTCTCAATTTCTGCACATATATCCTTGAACGCATTTTGGGACTCAGCTATAGAAACCGACTCTTCATCAGGCCACACGATATCAAAGTCAAAACCTATCGGCACCATGGTATCAACTGAAATTATGGGCTCCTATTGCACAATATATTTTTATTGTTCTCGAGCAGATTCGACATCCTGAGGGGGCAACTCGGCGTAAAAGTGGAAAATTTCTTCGAATAGATCATCTTGAACGAGAGGGATTCCCATAGGTCCACATTGTGGAGCCTTTCCCTTATCTCTTCTTAGTGCATCAACTCTGTTTGCCTCGGCTGAGCTAGTCATGTAGTTAATGCGGTTTGTGGAAGCTGTTGTTGAGTTGATTGAGTCTCCTTTGAAGCGATTGTGGTAGCTGCTTTCGGTGATGATGGCTCAAAAGTTACCTTTAAAACCGTAAGCAAGTGCACCTATCATTTTATAGTATAGATTATTGAGTCCAGAGTGTCATTCCCACGAGGATTGTAAGTACTAATAATTACCGTCTTTTTGTTATTTAATCTAACAATTTTGAGTTTTTGTTTGATGAAAAAGGAAAACAAATTATAAATTGTAAAAATGAAGGAAGATTTGTAAAATAAGAAATCAAGAGATAGAAATGTGTTTGAATGTAAATCCTCAGAATGTTTTTGTGATTTGACAAGTTAAAAATACAACCGTAAGCCCTTAAGCAAAAACCAACCTCTTTTAATAAAATCTCATGTCTTGTGGACCGTAGAAATTCCCAATTTAAGTTAAACCCTTTTCAAGGCGAAAAACTTCTAATCTCAAGTTGATTAACTGAAATCTCTTTCTAGTTAAAACCTCCAAGACAAAGACATTATAACGATTTGTGAATTCCCATATTAGGTTTGACCCTAATCCAAAAGATTTATGTCGTCTATAGCTAGGATTGCATGCAACTCTTTTCACTTATATAGGTTCTATTTCACCATGAATCTCTCGATTTCCGGATGAAAAATATTGCGCATATATCAATTCGAATGAACGAAGCATAATATAAGTGAATCACACAAAATATGAAGATTTTATTAAAAACATACACACCTTAATCACAAATCCATTCTAGAGTTCATTACATTCAAACACTAGGAGTTTAGCTACACATGATTTTGACCAAAGAATAAATTACACAAGAAGATTTAAGTATTGTAGACATGGTGTACTTATCTTTATCAAAATCACAATTGACTTCTTTCTTGATTGATGATGTTGCTCCAAGCCTTCTTCTCCAATGTTGCTACAAGCTTACTCCTCCAAGACCTCTTGATCTCCAATGTCTAATGAATTTAATGAATCTATGAATCTAATGAATTCAATGTATCTTGAATTAATGAATGGAATATCCTTCCCAACTCAAACTCTTGCCTTTTATAGACATCATTTTTGTGAAAGAACACATCAATAATGCTATCTTTTGTTAAACAATTGCCTCCACTTTCATTGTTGGTTGGTGAATTCTTGTACTCAATTGATGATTGAGGGAATATGGGGACATGTTGCAGCAAAATTGGGTGTTAAAGGTGTATAAAAGTGGTCAACAAGCTTGGTAGGTGAGTTTTCCATAATTTTCGCATGGAAAAGTTGCAGAAAAGTGCCGGACACGCCGTGTCGCCCCCGTAGCGGCCGGGCCGTCTTTGTTTTATCACCACAGGGAATCGAGGGAAACATGGTCGTGCTTCCCAACACGGCCGAGCCATGTCTCGACACGGCCGTGTTGGGAACATGGCCTAGCCGTGTCGGAGGCTGTTTTGTGCGAAAAAATCGAGTTTTTAGCTCCGTGAACACGGCCGTGTTGCCCGACACCCCTACCCGTGTTGGACCAAAAGGCCCGAAATGACGCGTCACGGCTTGGAATTTCTAGCGTTTTTGCATCCTTAAACTCCGGTATGTTTTGACATGAATCCATGGTCCGAAATTCACCAAAATTAGCCCAGAATGGTCAATCTACATCAATAAAAGCACCTCACAGTAGTATAAACAATATACAATCAAAAACTAACGCAAGTAACAACAAAATAACTCAAATTCTACTCAAATATACACATAAAACATGCATAAAAAGACGCTTATCAGCTGACTGAGTTCCAGCTGGAGCAATTGTGTCGGTCTGCTAGGCTGACTGAGCCTTAGCTGTGTTAACAGCCTTGTTGGCATCAATAAGTGTTTACTTTTGAGTGGACTTGTCCTCAGCTATTTTATCAGCGTCATCGGAGTGTGCTGTAACCATATGGGTTGGTTAATCATCAAAGACCAATCTCATCGAAGCTGCTTTGTTACTGACAGTACTCCGTGAGTCGTGAACATCCTCAGCCTCGTCCTAGGTAAAATCTTCAACATGTGTGGACTCGGTTTAATTTTCTAATTCCAAAAATGTTGTATCAATGCTTCATGGGAATCATGAAGGGCGCTGATCTCTTCTTCTTCACCAGCTCCCTCCGTTTGAGGAATGTTCTCTTGCTATGTTTCTTTACCTAAGGAGGTCTCAACCTCCTTTAGGCCTTCATTACCCCAAGCAGTTTCAACCGCTGTGGGGCCTTGGACAATTATCCCATCGGCGGACTCAACTACCTTGGGGTCTTCGGTGGCATCCTTCGGAGTCTCAACTCCTAGGATTGCATTTCATTGCCAGGAGTCTCAACTCCCATGGCCTCTTTCCCATCCTTTGCCTTAGCTGCATCAACATCATCATCGACCTTCATGTCAGAGGAAGTTTTAGCTAGGACAGTCTCCACCGTTCGAGCTTCGTTAACTTCACTTTGATTATCCATTGATTTCTCTCCTTCGCCTCCTAACTGCATAGTATGGTCTCCCATAGCATCCTCCGACCTAGCTGTGGTGGACAGAGCTTCCCCCTCAGCTGGCGCCCTAGCTAAGTTAACGGTTGTGGGGTTACTCTGTTCCTGAGACATGTCTGTTTGTTCTTTTTTGAGTAGTCAGCCATTCGGGCAGGTGTCTCAACACTTTCTTCAGGGGTTGACTTGGCTAGGGTGCTCACTACATCTCCTTCCCTAGCTTCATCACCCTGCTCCTGAGAGCCATTTTGTGATTGCATGGGGCATGTGATAGCAGCAATGTCAGTTGCAATCTTTTGCGCCACACCCAAAGGATCAGATTGAGAAGAGAGTCGGGAAGACTCTCCTGGACCTTCTTGTAGTTGTTGCTCGTGCATGGCTCGTGATTCCTTAATGGTATATTGGAACTCAGCCTTTTCAACTGCTGCAGCTGGGTCCAACTCCTCTAGATCGCTACTGTCAGTTGACTCCATGACATGCTCATGATCCCCAACCAACATGCACATCTTAGATTTCTCAAGAGCTTTCTCTTTCTCCAAAGCTTTCTTCTTTTCATCTTCTTTTATAGCACGAAGGGCATCCATGCAAAATTCCTCATTGAGGGCCTAGTGGACAGAGACGTTTCTGAGGAAGCTTAGGAGCTCCTCCTCTTCTTCGATGAACTCAGGATGCACAAATTACTGTCTGGAGTAGTCTAGCTTCCATCTTCTCCATTCCCTCAGTCTCCGCTGAATATCCGGGTAGACTGGAGAGCACATAATCACATCATCATCATCATCGTCTCCATCTTCTGGGATGGTTGCAAGTGGGGCTTGCTCCTCCTCAGGTATATTTGTATCAGTCTGAGGGGATGTGACAACTCTTTCTTTAAGAGTCTCGGCTATCTCAGCTTTTTCCTTCTCCACAGCTGTCTCACGAGTAGCTGAGTCTTCTATACTCTGATCGACATCAGCAGTCTTCTGGGCATCTACGGTGGCTACAACTCTACCGTCCTTCTCTTGAGACTACTCTTCTTGAGCATCAGCAGTCTCTTCGGTCTTCTCCGGCTGAGTGCCGGACTCAGCTAGCTTATCCAGCTCCGACATTCTGAACAACCGTCTCCGTTTTGTTGGAAACAGGGGAATTTTTGGCTCTACATTCTTAGGCCCTTCAAACATGAAAGCCTGTGCTTTAACATTCTTTTGCTTCGAGGCTTTGCAGTGCATCGTTTCTTTACGACTGGAGAAGGGACTAATTTCTTCTCAATCTTATTTGCGCGAGGCGGGGGCTTTTGGATCGCTCATGGGGCGGTGCTTGTGGCTCCTGCCAGTAGGAGCCTTCTTGGATTTAACTGCAGGGAAAGGTGCAGGCTTAGTTGCCGCAACTCTCTTCTTTTGAACAGGGCTTGGGAGAGAGAGCCGGCGAGCGCGTCGCTGTGTGTCTTGGCGAGATCGGTGACTCTCCTCACTCATGTCGGCTTTCTGGCATGCGCCTTCCTCTGAGCTCCAGAGAGGTTTGCCTTGAACGTTTTCTTGTTTGCATGGAATGGCTTTCCATGGCGCAGGGCAATCCCTTTTACTTCCATCAAATGGCCAATCACCAGGCCATACCCCAACGAGCATCCGAAATTCCCATCATCCTGAAGGACTTATTAAGCACGTTTTGGAGATGCGGTGAAGACAAACTCAATCCAGTTGATCTTCCTTTCTTCCATTATCGCAGCCATCACCATCAGCTTAGTCCGTGATAGCTGGTTGAAGCTTCCAAACTTCATGTCCATGTATTTGGACACGATGTCCATCAGTTTGTGGTAGTCGTCCTTGATTAATTCCTTCTTGGCTGTATAGACAGCCTTTGCAGCTGACTCGGGCTTGGCTATCTTCTTCTAAGCCGCAGTCAAGTTCATATCTTTCTTAGCTATTTCTTTCAGTCAATCAGTATGTAACTTGCAATGATCAGCAAGGTTCGCAACAGTGATCTTGATGGCCTTGCCATGAACAGATGAGCGAATCTCATCATCATGTACCTCCGCATTGACGTAGAACATTGCAACCTCTTCCAGGTAAGTGTGAGAGAACTACATGGTAAGAAAGTCCTTCAGACTGGACTTCTCGAGTTTCTCAGTGATCTTCTTCACTAGGGCCTCATCAGCACCACCCTGTTTAATCATCCCCTTGAAGTCCACTATCAATCCCGAGTGGATCTTCTCAGATAGCTTGACGAAGTCATTAGTAGAATCCATTTTTGACGAAGATAGATGGTGAAAGAAACATAACAAATCGATTTTGAAGAGTAGGGTTTTGAACTTTTGCAGAGAGTATTCTTTTGCTTATTGAGGACGAGAGAGTTTTTGTGAGAGAGAAAATAAGTTTCGGTTTATATTGGACTTGAAAGAATAGTTTTGGAATTTGAAAACCTTGATCAACATCGACGATCGGATTTAACCTTCAAAACCACATTAATTTCCTCACATTAAATGCAACATCATTTATATCCAATCATATGTTTTACCGTGCGCTTTTGTCTTGGCCGGTCATAATTGTGCTAACGCGTCATCCTTAAAAACATCCATGCTCGCATAAACGACTGTGTATTTGTCACTTAGCTCATAAATAACTCAACTATCATCAAACGTGACTTAACTTTGCTTCTCTCTTCACATTGGATAACTCATTTTGTGCCTAACTCGATCTGGTGATTTCCATCTTGGCTCATTTCACTAGACCTGAAATGTGAAACTTGCTCATTTTTCATTTTCTCTTGTTTTATAACTCAACTCAATTAACCCTAGCTCATTCTTAATCTCTTCAAATCTTGATTCACATAAGGGCTTTGTGAATATGTCAGCTAACAACATATTAGTTGAGATGTATTCCAAAGTGATGTCTCTCTTATAAAATGATATCTGACATCAATGTGCTTTGTTCTTGAGTGCAACTCTAGATTCTGAGTGGTTGCAATAGCAATAGTGTTATCACACATAATTGGAATTTTCTTTCTTCAATATCATAGTCTCTTTCTTTGTCTCATCCATAAAACTTGGGCACTTGTTTGCCCGCAACTATATTAAATTTTGTTTTTGATTGATCTAAGAAACTAATCTGTTTCCAAGCATTTGACATGTACTTGATGTACTCTTCCTGTCAACTCTACATCCAGCATAATCAGAGATTGAGTATCCTACTAGCTTGAATCCTTCTTCCTTTGGATACCAAAAGCCAACTTCTTGGCATCTTTTCAAAATCTAAGGATTCTCTTAGCTGCAGTCATGTGACTCTCTTTTGGTGCAGATTGAAATCTAGCACATACACCTACAACAAGGGTGATGTCTGGCCTGCTTGCTGTTAAATAGAGCAAAGATCCAATGAGTGCTCTATATCAAGTTTGATCAACAACTTTGCCATCTGCATCCATGTCCATCTTGACTGATGTATTGATAAATCTTCACTGATGACTTTTCTTCCATACCAAATTTCTTCATTAAATCTCTGGTATACTTGGTTTGGCTTATGAAGGTTCTATCCTTTAATTGTGACTTGAAGTCCTAAGAAGAAAGTCAGTTCTCCCATCATGCTCATCTCAAGTTTTCCTTGAATGAGGTTTGAGAACTTCTCACACAACTCTTTGTTTGTGGATCCAAAAAGGTTATCATCCACATATATTTGAACAAGCAATATACTCTCTCCATCTTGAATCCTAAATAATGTTCTGTCAACTTTGCCTTTGGTGAATCCATTGTCAATTAGAAACTGAGACAATGTATCATACCATGCTCTTGGTGCTTGTTTCAATCCATACAATGCCTTCTTGAGCTTGTAGACTTTATCTCCAATAGTTTCCTGCTCAAAACCTGGAGGTTGTTCAACATAGACTTCTTCTTCTAACAGTCCATTCAGAAATGCAATTTTCACATCCATTTGACATACAGTGAAGTTCTTATGTGCAGCATTGTTAAGAAATTTATTTGCTAGATTTTTATGATACCATGTAAAACTTAAACTAGGAAGTTGGCACCCCATTTTCCTTGTAATTTGTATTGTAATAGATAGGACTGAAAAAGCTGAGTCAAATCAGCTATGTCAAAGATTATAAGAAGTCAACTGCAGATGTGTGTGAAGTCGCTTGTGTGTCGGTGAGTAAGGCCATGAAGAAAGACAAGGACTCGACTGGAGAAGTGTCAGCTGAGGAACAACTGTGTGAAGTGTCAGTCAAGTCAACTTAAAGAGCCAAGTCTGTCAGTAAGAGTGACAGTTAAGTCAATCCTATGATTGAAGCTGACTCAAGTCACTTGGGGTAAATGCAACAGTCAAGTGAAGACAACTGACTTAGATCCGTTGGAATAAAGTCAAGAATATTACTCGATATAGTAATATGTAAAGCTGCCAGGTTTAAAAGTGGTTTTCCCAGGATTGTGCAAAAGGAATAAGCCAATGGGAAACACTGCACCTTGTGTCAGACACCCAAAGCTGGAATGCCATTAATACGAGGAGAGGTCAACATCAGGATTGTAGACCAAGACAAGACAAGCCAATTGCCACAAAGTGACATTTGAAATTAGCATATCTCTTCAACGGGCAAAATTTCAAATGGACACTATAAAAAGCTGAGGAAGTTATTGAGAAGAGGTTACCTTGTATACCTGAACTACGAACGATCAAGCAATATTCAAACATTTAACCTGTAATTCTCTCAAAGCTTATCAAGATACTCCTCAAGCCTGAAACTCGAAGAAACTCGATCCAACACTCACTGTGAAGGAAAGATAACTCCACACTATTGAAGAGAAAAACTTTTGAAGAAAACAAAAGGGGTCTACTTTCCAAGTCAGGATTGTAGAAGGGTTCAAGGTCGAACCATTATCAAGTTTGTTGGAGGGCTTCGTGATCAAATCCAAGAATTTGAGAAGTGAGCTGAAGTAGCAAGGTTTGCCTGGAAGAAGAAGTCGAGTCGCAAGAGAAACCAACTGTGTGATCAAGGCTATCTCCAGACTGATAACCGCTTGTAAACTGATCTATAACTTAGTGGATTCCTCCAGGAGTTGGAAAAGAGAGGATTAGAAGAATTACCCCATCTTTGAACCTCTATAAATATTTGTGTCATTTACTTTCAACAAACTTACTTTCCTGCACATTTACATTATATCTGTTGTTAGTATTATATTTGCTATCCAACTAATTATTAACCAGGTGCTTAAAACTAAGTGTTAAAAACAAGCTTAAAACAAATCAAAGGGTGTTAAGTCTTCCGTTGTTAAAAACCAAACCAGCCAAGTTAAGTATTTGGCTTAAGCAGCTGAGTTATACTATCAACAGCTCTATCGAGTCGTTGAGTGGGTAACTTAGTGAATAGCCAACTTAGTCATCCTCAAGGACACATGTCTGTTTTGATAAACTCGTTGAATATTTTAAAAGGACTAAAATAAAAAATTTGGTAAGATTTATTCAACCCCCCCTTCTAAACCTTACTTCACACCCCTTGGGACCTACAAGTGGTATCAGAGTGGTTGGTTCATTGAGCCTCCCGCATTGGTTACTGAACTAGATCTCTATCTTTTTAAAAACTTTTAACACTTGTGTTTTTCAAAGTCTTTCATTTTTCAAGCAAAGTTATTATCATGTAAGCAAATCTAACACGCATTCCTATGTTCACTGTTGAAAAATTTGATGATTGGAAAATTCGTATGCAGGCTCATCAATCTGCATTACATGATGAAATGTGGATTCTCATAGAGGATGGGCCACTGCAAATACTCAAAGTGAACACGGCTATACCAAGAGCAGCTGCAGCTGAAGGGGAAGAAGCTGCTGCAAAACCAAGAGATGAATGGACAAATGAAGATAGAAAGAGATATAACTTGGACAATGTGGCCAAAGATATATTCTACAAGACATTGGATAAAGCCATGTTTAATAAAGTCAAATCTTGCAAATCTGCAAAAAAAATCTGGAATAAGCTGACTTTAATTTGTGAAGGATCAGAACAAATTAAAGAGAATAAATTATCAGTTGTTGTTCAAAAATTTGAAAACTTTAAAATGTTTGCAGGTGAAACTCTGGATCATCTGGATGCCAGATTTACTGAGATCACAAATGAGCTTTCAGCTCTTGGGAAAGAGTATACATAGAAGGAAATGTGTATGAAGATCTTAAGAAGCCTCCCAGCTGAATGGGAAATAAAGGTTATGGCCCTGAGACATTCAATGGACCTCTCAAGAACATCTATCCATGAGCTATTCTAAGACCTCAAAGTCTACGAGTTTGAGCTGGGAAGAAAAGAGCAAGAGGAGACGGCTGCACACAAGACAACAGCATTAATGGCCAGTGATGGAAGGAGAGCTGAGCCAAAAGAAGCCAGACAGGAGGAGATTGCCTCGATGGTTAAAAGATTCAACAAATTCTTCAATAAGAACTACAAGAGAAACAATGGTGAAACTTCTAGAAGACATTCAACACCCTCCAAATCAAGGGAAGATAGGCCTCCCAAGAGAGTTGAGCATCAAATGGTTTATTATCAGAGAGTTGATAATCCAAGAACAAACAGAGCTGATCAGAGAGCTGAGAACCTGTGTTGGAACTGCAGACAACCAGAACATTTTGTTGTTGACTGTTCCTATCCACCAGTCAACAAGTACAGGAATGAAGAAGAAAGAAAAGTATTCAGGGAAAGAAGACATGAAAAGAAGAAAGCCATGTTGGCTGCTGAGATTGCTGAGCCAGCCAAGGGCAAAGAAGCAACAGACTCAGATAGTAGTGAAGCAGACTACTCAAGTGACTCTGAAGAAGAGGCTAGATCTGCCTCATGGCTAAAGAACAAGATCAACCAGATCAAGAAGATGAGGTACATTCCAACTCATCTCATTCTGATTGAAGTGATAGTGATTGTGATACACACACTTCATCACCCACTGATCTTTATGATTCATTAGGCAAAATGATGAAAGATTTTGAACACATAAAATCCTCACACACAACTTTAAATGAGGGTAATCGCCGACTTAAAAGCCAAAACTCATAGTGACTAAAAGAGTGAGTACTCGAGTCACATAACTAATGAGAACACTAAGTGGAAGGTGAAAATGCCAAGATCATAGCGAGTTAGATGCTACGAGAAAAAGGGAAAAATATCTTAAAAATGTGATTGCCTCATTTACAAAAGCATCCAAATAATTGGATGAACTTATTATGAGTCAAAAGGAATGTGGAGACAAAGGACAAGAAAGCCATGTTGGCTAATGAGACTTCTTTGAGACAACTAAGTCTAAAGAAGCGAGACTCGAGAGAGTAGTGAAGCTAACTACTCAAGTGATTCTGAAGAAGAAGCAATGATCTATCTTATGGCTAAAGAACAAGATCAACTAGACCAAGAAGATGAAGTACACTCTAACTCATCTCATTGATTCAAGTGATAGTGATTGTGACACATACACTTCATCACCCAGCGATCTTTATGATTCATTAGGCAAAATGATGAAAGACTTTGAGCACATAAAATCCTCACACACACTTATAAATGAGGAAAACAACCAGCTCAAAAGCCAAAACTCACAGCTGACTAAGGAGCTGAGTACTCTAAGTCACATAGCTGATGAGAAAAAAGAGCTGAAGGCTCAGAATGCCAAACTAAGAGCAGAGATAGCTGTTATAGAAAAGAGAGAAAATAATCTTAAAAATGTAATTGCCTCATTCACAAAGGTATCCAAATCATTGGATGACCTTATCATGAGTCAAAAAGAATGTGGAGATAAGACAGGCATAGGATTCAGATTTTCAAAAGACACAAGTGTTCGTTGGCTTGTCTTTTCTTGGTCTTCAATCTTGAGATGTAGACCTTTCCTCGGGTAGCCCCTTCCATTTGATCAAGTAGTGAGTACGGGGTGGAACACCTCACCTCCAAAAGATCCTATATTAAATGAATGTTCAGCTTTTCAGGTTCTGACACGTGGTGATGTGCTTCCCTTTGGTTTATTCCTTTTGCACGCTTCTGGGACGAGCACTTTAAAAGACCTGGCAGCATGGAAGTACTACTTATTTAAGTAATGTTCTTGACTTTTGTGCAACGGATTCCTTTCAGTTGACTTCTCTTGGCTGCTGCCTATTTCCCTAGGTGACTTGAGTCTGCTCCAATCATTTGAAGACTCAACTGTCACTTTCAACTTGTGTCTTGAGATGACTTTGACTGACACTTCATACAACTGTTCCTCAGTTGATACATCTTCAGTCAAGTTCTTGATCTTCCTTCTTGGCCGTATTCAGCTGTTCCACAACAAAGTCTTCACTTTAGTCTTCAGTTGACTTCTTGTATTCCCTGGCATAGCTGACTTGACTCAGCTTTTCCATCCCTATCTATTACAATGAAAATTACAAGGAAAATGAGGTGCCAATTTTCTAGTTTAAGTTTTACATGGCATTCATCAAAATCTATAAAAGAAATTTCCCAACAGAGTATCTTTGCTTGTTCAAATATATGTGGATGACATCATTTTTGGTTCCACAAACAAAGAGATGTGTGATAAGTTCTCAAACCTCATGCAAGGCAAATTTGAGATGAACATGATGGGAGAGCTGACTTTCTTCCTAGGACTTCAAGTCAAACAATTGAAGGATGGAACCTTCATAAGCCAAACAAAGTATACTATAGATTTAATGAAGAAATTTGGTATGGAAGAGAAGTCTCTGTGAAAATTCCAATGAATACATCAGTCAAGATGGACATGGATGCAGATGGCAAAGCTGTTGATAAAACTAGATATAGAGCCCTCATCGGATCATTGCTCTATCTAATAGCAAGCAGGCCATACATCACCTTTGCAGTAGGTGTATGTGCAAGATTTCAATCTACACCAAAGGAGAGTCACATGACTCCAGCTAAGAGAATCCTAAGATATTTGAAGGATGCGAAGGAAGGTCGGCTTATGGTATCCAAGGAAGGAGGATTCAGTTGGTTGGTTGGGACTCGGACTATCTTTGGATGTAGAGTTGGGGAAGAGTACCTCGGTACATGTCAAATGCTTGAAATAGATTGGTTTCTTGGTTCAAGAAGAAACAAAATTCAATAGCTACATCCACATCTGAAGCAGTACATACATAGCTGCTGGCAAATTGTTGTGCCCAAGTCTTATGGATGAGACAAAGGTGAGAGATTATGATATTGAAGAAAAAGAGATTCCAATTATGTGTGATAACACTAGTGCTCCGCAATCACTCAAAATCTAGTGTTGCATTCAAGAACAAAGCACATTGATGTCGAGATATCACTTTATAAGAGATCATGTTAAAAAAAGACATCACCTTGGAATACATCTCTACCGATAAGCGATTAGGCGATATATTACAAAGCCTTTATGTGAATCAAGATTTGAAGAGCTCAAGAATGAGTTAGGGTTAATTGAGCTGAGTTAGGAAACTCGAGAAGACTAAGTAAGTGAGAGAAAGAAGATAAGAAAATTAAAAAATAGCAAGTTTCACATAGCAACCAAGTGAAATAGCCATTGGAAAGTCACCAGATCAAGTTAGCTGACAGCTAAGTTACATTATGAGAAGAGAGACACAGAGTTGAGTTACTTTTGATATAAGCTGAATCATTTATGAGCTAAATGACAAAAACGCAGTCGTTTTAATTAAGCGGGAATATTTTTAAGGATGACGTCAACATAATAATGAATGTCACAGTAAAAGCTGCACAATAAACCATATGATTGGATATAAATGTTGCTGCATTTAATGCGGGGAATTAAATGCGGTTTTGAAGCTCAAATCTCGACCGTTGATCTCGATCAACAATTTCAAATTCCAAGGTCATCCTTTCATGTCCCTTAAATACGAAATTTCATCTTTCAACAAGGAAAAAAGCATTCTCTCGTAACTAAGTGCAAACCCTAGTTCTTTCAAGCAAGTTTTTCGCATTTCAATCGGTAGAAACTTCTTAAAATGGCTCCAACTCATGATTTTGCAAAGCTCTCCAAGCAAATCCACACCGGGTTCTCGTGGATTTTGAAGGAATGATCAACAGGGTGTCGATGAAACCCTATTCAAGAAGATAGCTGAAAAATTGGAGAAGTTCGGCTGAAGGAATTTCGATGCGATTGCGCATCACGATACCTTGAAGAGGTAGCCATGTTCTATGTGAACACAGAGGTCTTTGGGCGATGAAATTAGGTCTTCCGCCCACAGCAAGGTCATCAAACTCAATGCAAAAGACCTTGCCGAGCACTTTCGCTTCTTGCCCACGGAGGGATCGAAAGACATCGCTGAGAAGGATGTCGACTTAGCTGCTGCTAGGAAAGAAGTTGCCAAGCCGGAGTGTGCTACGAAGGTTGTGTATATAGCCAAGAAAGAATCTTTGAAGGATGACTACCATAAGCTGATGGATGTCGTCTCAAAATGTGTGGACATAAAGTTTAGAAGCTTCAATCAGCTGTCCAAGACTAAGCTAATCGTGATGGCTGCGATCATGCAAGAGAAGAAAGTCAACTGGGCTGAGTTTGTTTTTAGCCGAATTTTCTAGAATGTGCTGAACCAAACCTACAAGGAGGATGGGTCCTTTGGTTGTTCCCTGGGTTATGGCCTAAAAATTGGCCATCGAATGGAGGCAAAGGGTATCGCTCTCCGCCATGGCAAGCCCTTTCATGCCAATAAGCGTATGTTCAAGGCCAATCTCTCAGGAGCCCAGAAGAAGGCTCATGCTAGAAAGGATGATACCAGTGAGGGAGAATCAAATGATCCCGAAGACACAGCTGAGACCCCTCTAGCCAAGAAGAGAGTTGCGGTATCCAAGCTCGCTCCGCCCGCCATGACCAAAGCAAAAGAAAGCACTGCTCCGCAGCCAAGTCCAAAGCTCCTACCCATGCAGTGAAGTCACCGCCTATGCAGCCGAGTCCCCTGCCCCAGTAGCCGAGATAGAGGAGAAACCCCAAATTCCCCCCTATCATGAAGAAGAAGAGGAGTGCCAAGGCAAGAAAGGCAGTTGTCTCTAGGAAAGGAGCTGAGGGCCCCATGACTGAAGAGTCTATGGAGGTGGAACCTGAGATCCAGTTGGTTCGCACCAAAAGAAGACGGCTATACAAGTATTCCGAGCTTGAGAAGACAGTGAACAATCCGACACTCACTGGGAAAGAAACCGAGATAGCGATGCTCGGAAGAGCAGTCTCCTGAAGTTGTTGATGTACCTGAGAAGACTGCTAATGATGATCAGTCGAGGATCAAGAAGAATCACCGAGACAATGAGCTCGTGGGAAAAAGGTTGTCTCATCTCCTCGGACGGACGCAGCTGAGTCTGAGGAGGAGCAAGGTCTGTTAGCCCCCATTTAAGAGACTGGAGAAGAAGGCGATAATGATGATGACCTAATCATGCCCTGACATTCAAAGGCGATTGAGAGAATGGAGGGCATGGAAGTTGGATCATTCAAGGCAGCAGTTCACTCGCCCTGAGTTCATCGAGGAGGAAGAAGAGCTTCTCCGATTCCTTGGCCTTACAAAAGTCCAGGATGCTCTAAATGAAGAAAACTGTTTGGACATCCTCCGCATAATTAAGGAGGATGAGAAGGAGAAAGCTGAGGAGCGAGCAAGAGCCTTGGAGAAATCCAAGATGTGTGTATTCACAGGGACTCTTGAGCATACACATGAGCACCTTCTTGAATACACTGACGGTGATGAAGACATGGATCCGATCTATGCCAGAAAGTGCAGAAGTCGAATCGCGCAGCAAGATTTGCAGGAATCCGAAGCCATGCACGAGCTAAGTCATCTAGAAGGTCAAGGAGAGTCCTCCCAAACTCTTCTTCAGACTGATGCTTTGGGAGTGGTGCAGCTGATTGCGACAGACATAGTTGCAGCCACATCCCCCGTGCACTCACCGATGTCTCCAAGGAATTGGCGATGAAGTCGGGACTTTGGGCCCCAAGCCAAGCCAACCTCGAAGAAGGTGTTAACACACTGCCCCTTTATGGTTTGTACACTCAAAGGGAAAAGCCGCGTGTGAGGAGCAAAGTGACCCCACTGTCATTAACTCAGCTGGTGCGCCAGCTGAGGGGGAAACTCTCTCATCATAGTTGGGTTGGAGGTTTCTGTGGGAGACCAATTAATGCAGTTAGGAGGCGAAGTTGAGAAAGAACTTACATAAGAGCAGTGTGACATTAACGACGCTCAGACAGTTAAGTCTGTCCAGCTGAAATGCCAGATGCATTGAAGGCCGATTTACGCGGCAAGCAAAGAATCGAGGCAAAGGATGGTGAAGCCCTGGGAGTTAACACTCTAGGCTCTGAAAGTAAAATCCATGTAGTTGAGACTCCGATGGATGCCACTATCCAAGACCCTAAGATAGCTGAGTCTATCGAAGGGATAGTGGAAGACCATAAGACAGTTGAGACTGTCGAAGGGAATGCAGAAGGCCCTGCAGCAGTGGAGACTGCTGGGGGTATTGAAGGCCAAAGGGAGGTTGACACTTCCCTTGGTAAGGGCAAAGATGAACAGAACATACCTCCACTCGAAGGTGCTGCTATCGAAAAGGAAATAAATGTCCTTCACGATTCCCAAAAGCACATTGACACTTCATTTCTGGGGTCGAAGGATGAAGTTAAGTCCACTCTTCATGAAGATCCAACAACGGACATAGCTGAAGATGTTCTCAAAACCAAGGGCCAAGTCAGTGAAAAGACAGCTCCTATGAGGTTCAATTTTGATGATGAGCCATCTCCTAAGTCCTCATCATCTTCCGATGATGCTGATGATACAACTGAGGACAAGGTTACTCATTTGGACAAACCCACTAAGACCGAAGATCCGTTAACACGGTGAGGCTCGTCGGTGAGCAAACATCTGCAAGTGCTCAAGCTGCGAAAGAGTCAGCTACGCAGGCTCCCACAGCTGCAGTAGTAATGACTCCAACAGCCTCGTCACAGGCTCTCACAGCTGTGATAAATGCCAATGACGCTGCCGCAGCCGAGGCACAGAGAGCTAATCCTACTCATCAAGAACAAGGGAAAGCGCCACATGAAATAGATTCGACAATTCTCTTTGTTCGAGATGATGTTTTTGAAGAAGAATTTCCCTCGCCGTTGAGCTGCCAGAGTTACAAGCTGAATCTGCCAGAGACTTAATGAAATTTATAGTGTAGGAAGAGCCCGTAATTCCCTTGGATACAATTGTTCCAATGTATTTTGATTTTGATGCCGAGTGGCCTGCAGCCGAGTCAGCCTAAGCAGTTGAGTTCTGAGATGCCTTCAAGAAGATCTGTGCAGAGATTGAGAAGATGGAACGGCACCAGGCCTCTCTAGACTTGCGTTTGGACAATCGCAATGCCACCCTCACGGCTGACTTGTAAGGGATTGTAATGCGCATAAGGGAATGGGTTGCGCAGCAGACAACTATGAGATCAGAGCAAGTCCGCCATTTCAAGGCCTTATTTGCAAAATTAGTGTTGTGGAGTGCGGACAACTCAATGTATCAGCAACGGATGAAGGAGTATATTGCGAGGATTGAACAGTCCCACAAGTCGGATATGGAGCTGCTACTACATTTTCACAAGAATGAGATTGCCAGAATCGAGAATAACATGAATGAGAAATTCAATCTTCTCATGGCTGAAATGAAGATAGTGACAATCGAGTCTAAGGCCACACGCTTAGAATTTCGTAAGGCATATAATGCAACAGACTCCAAGCACAACTCGACGAACAACCGACTGGACTTTATACTCAGTGGAATGTTCCCTAGGATACCTCTTTTCTTTGGTGATGATGCCAAAAAGGGGGAAGAGGAGTCCCTTAAGGAATTGAAGAAAGAAGCAATGAAAGGAGGTGACAAAGCTGAGGGGGAAGGAAGTTCCAAAAATCTTCCTTTAAAAATGATGTACGTTGAAACCCCACAACTGGGTGAAGTCAGTGCCTCCATTCTGAGCAAGCTACTCGTGACACTCCCTATCAAGAAAGCTACAGTGGCCATGGCAGATAAAAAAGGTCATTGAAGTGAATTTTTAGGACTTAGCGAGAAACAAGACGCCCGCGTTTAAAAGATAAGGAAGCAATATGGTGGTCCTCTAGCTGGAAAGGACTACGCTGCGATTCAACCTCCAAGAGAAATTACGATGTCTGATGATGGATCTGAGCCCAGATCGATGGAGGAGTCCAAAAATCTGGAATCAAAAGGCTATTTTCAAGGAATGACTCTGCCGCAAGCCTGGGATTTGTATTGGGAGAAAGGGTTAAATTTGGTTAAATCAGCTGAAAAGCAGCAGTCTTCCAGTAGTCACTCAGCTGGAAAGCAGAAGACTCCCACACAGTACACTCCCAGAGGTGGAAGAGTTGAGTGAGGAAGGGGAAGAAGTGTGCTGCGAATCCCTTCATGTATTTTGTTGTAAATACATCTGTGTAAGTCTTCTGTAATAAGCTCAGCGAATTTCCCTGTAATTTTCACTCTGTATGTATCTTAGCTTAGATAAATATTGTATTGACATGTATAAATATATAGCTCTGATATCTGTTGTAAACACTGTTGGAAACAACTTTGTAAAGGACTAGAATGTTATGATCAATAAAATTATCCATTTAAAGCATACAATCTTTGTTACTGCATTGCCTGTATTTATTGTTTGTTGTTTACTTATGTCTTATGTTTTAAGTTTTGGCATCATCAAAAAGGGGAAAATTGTTAGAAAATTTATTTGTTAGATTTTGACGATACCATGTAAAACTTAAACTAGGAAGTTGGCACCCCATTTCCCTTGTAATTTGTATTGTAATAGATAGGCTGAAAAAGCTGAGTCAAATCAGCTATGTCAAAGATTACAAGAAGTCAACTGCGGACTGTGTGAAGACTCTGATGTGTGTCAGCTGAGTAAGGCCATGAAAGAAGACAAGGACTCGACTGGAGAAGTGTAAGCTGAGGAACAGTTGTGTGAAGTGTCAGTCAAGTCAACCTAAAGAGCCAAGTCTGTCAGTAAGAGTGACAGTTAAGTCAATCCTATGATTGAAGCTAAGTCAAGTCACCTGGGGTAAATGCAGCAGGCAAGTGAAGACAACTGACTTAGATCCATTGGAATAAAGTCAAGAATATTACTCGATATAGTAACATGTAAAGCTGCCAGGTCTAAAAGTGGTTTTTCCAGGATTGTGCAAAAGGAATAAGCGATGGGAAAATCGCACCTTGTGCCGACACACCGCAAAGCTGGAATGCCATTAATACGAGGAGAGGTCAACATCAAAGACTGCAGACCAAAACAAGGCAATCCAACTACCACAAAGTGACATTTGAAATTAGCCTATCTCTTCAACGGGCAAAATTTCAAATGGGCACTATAAAAAGTTGAGGAAGTTATTGATAAGAGGTTACCTTGTATACCTGAACTACGAACGATCAAGCAATATTCAAGCATTTAACCGCAATTCTCTTAAAGCTTATCAAGATATTCCTCAAGCCACGAAACTCGAAGAAACTCGATCCAACACTCACTTTGTGAAGCAAAGATAACTTCAAATGTTAAAGAGGAAAACTTTTGAAGAAAACAAAAGGGGTTTACTTTCAAAGTCGGGATTGTAGAAGGGTTCAAGGTCGAACCATTATCAAGTTTGTTGGAGGGCTTCGTGATCAAATCCAAGAACTTGATAAGTGAGTCAAGTAGCAAGGCAAATTTTGCCTGTGAAGAAGAAGGCGAGTCGCAAGAGAAGCCATTTGTGTGATCAAGGTCGTCTCGATCATCGATTGCCGCTTGTAAACCGATCTGTTACATAGTGGATTCCTCGGGGAGTTGGAGAAGAGAGGATTAGAAGAATTACCCCATCTTGAACCTCTATAAATATTTGTGTCATTTACTTTCAAAGAAACTTACTTTCCTACACATTTATATTATATTTGTTGTTGGTATTATATTTGCTATCCAAGCGATTAATAACCAAGTGCTTAAAACTAAGTGATAAAAACAAGCTTAAAACAAATCAAAAGGTGCTAAGTCTTCCATTTGTTAAAAACCAAACCAGCCTAAGTTAAGTATTTGGCTTAAGCAAATACCGAGTTATATTATCAACATGACTCTATCGAGTCCGTTAAGTGGGTAACTTCGAGTTTTAGGCTTGAGGAATTTTCCGATAAGCTTGAGAATATTGCAGTTAATGTTGCTTGACAGTTGCTTAATCCGTTCATGTAAATCGTTACTTTTTCTCAATTGCTTCCTTAGCCTTTTATAGTGCACATTTGAAAATTTGCCCGTTGAAGAGATAGGCTATTTTCAAATGACACTTCTTGTTCGTTGGCTTGTCTTTTCTTGGTCTGCAGAGATGTGATGTTGACCCTTCCTCGTATTAAATGGCTCTTCATCTTTACAGGGTCTGACACATGCTCCAGTGTTTCCCATTAGCTTATTCCTTTTGCATGTTTCTGGACCAAACACTCTAAGACCTATTAGCTTGGACTTATTACTTGACCTTCTTCCAACGGATCAATGTCAGTTGTCTTGACTTGACCGCTGCCTTTACCCCTTGACTTGAGTCTGCTCCAAACACATGGGAATGACTCAAGTGTCAGCAATCTCCGCAGCCAACATGGCTTTCTTCTTTTCTTGTCTTCTCTCTCTAAAAACTTTTCTTTCTTCATCATTCATGTACTTGTTGACTGGTGGATAAGGACAGTCAACAATAGATTGTCCTGGTTGCCTACAGTTCCAACACAAGTTCTCAACTTTGTGTAAGTCAGCTCTTTCAGCTCTCTGATATTCAGTTATTTGATGTTCAACTCTTTTAGATGGTATGTCCTCCCTTGCTTTGGAGGGTACTGAATGTCTTTATAATGGTTCACCTTTGTTTCTCTTGTAGTTCTTATTGAAGAACTTGTTGAATCTTTTAACCATCAGGGCAATCTCTTCTTGGTCTATGGCCTCCTTGGATTCAGCTTTCTTTGCTTCTCTAGCCATGAGTGCAGTTGTCATGGGTGTAGTTGTCTCTTCTTGTTCTTTCCTTCTCAGCTCAAACTCGGCTTTTAGATTAGAGAACAATTCATGGTTGGATGTTCTGGTGAGATTCATGGAGTATCTCAAAGCTATAACCTTCATTTCCCACTCAGCTGAGAGAGACCTTAATATCTTCATACACATTTTCATTTGTGTATATTCTTTCCCCGAGAGACGAGAGCTCATTGGTGATTTATGTGAATCGACATCCAACCGATCTAGACTTTCACCGCAATCATTTTAAAATTTTCAAATTTTTGAGCAAATGATTAACTTATTTTCCTTAATTTGATCGGACCTTCACAAATTAAGGTAAGTTTTTCCCAAATATCTTTGGCCATTTTACAAGATTTAACTTTATTAAACATGGACTTATCAAGAGTTTAACAAAGCATATCCTTGACAACATTGTCAAGGTTGTATCTCTTTTGATCCTCATTGGTCGACTCACAATGTGGTTTATCCACTATGGCAGTCCAGCTCGCGGTGCTTCATCTTCTCCTTGACGGGAGCGACCCTTCTTGAAGTTGTATTAACCTTTAGGATTTGTAGTGGCCCATCCTCTATCACGAACCACATTTAATCATGCGCAGGTGATAGATAAACCGCATACATATTTTCCAATCATCAAATCCTTCAACAGTGAACATTGGAATGCGAGTTAGATTTTCTTCCATGATAATAAATTTGCTTTTGAAATAAAAGCTTTAAAAACTCAAGTGTTGATTCTTTGAAAAGAATGAGATCGAGTTCAGTAACCAGTGCGGAAAGATAAATGAACCAACCACTCTGATACCACTTGTAGATCCCAAGGGGTGATGTGTAACGTTTAGAGGAGGGGGGGTTGAAATTACTTTACCAAATTTTCAATTTTAGTCCTTTTAAGTAATTTTAGAGTTAACACAAGTCAGCTAAGTCCTTGAGGGACAACTAGGTTAGCTTACACAACAAAGTTACCCACTCAACAAACTCGACTAAGCTGTTGATAGTATAACTTAGCTATTTTCAGCTAACACTTAGAAATGCAGTTGACCTGGTTTTACTAGCGGAAAACTTTTCACCTTTAGAGTTTTAAGTACGTTTTTCAACACTTGTTTTAGCAATGGTTGTTATCAGCAGAGTTAAGCAATTTTAACTTATCAGCAGATATAAAACAAAGCAAGAAATAAAGTTTGCTGAAAAGTAAATAGACACAAGCAGTTTTTTATAGTGGTTCGAGGATTGAGTAATTCCTCTAGTCCACTCTTCTCCAACTCCTGGAGGAATCCACTAGGTAACTTGACTTTGTTACAAAGTAGTTATCAGTCCGAGTCAGCTTGATCACACAGCCTGCTGCTCCTAGGACTCAGCTTCTTCACAAGACGACTATCTTGCTACTTCAGCTCGCTTCAAACCTTTGGACTTGATCATGTAGCCCTCCAATAGGTTCAAAGCACCTGTTTGATCTGGAACCTTACTATTTCTCCTTCAACCTAGGATAGTAGACCCATTTGTTCTTGAAAACATTTTTTCTCTTCAACTGATGAAGTTGTCTTTCCTTCACTAAGTGTGTTGGATTGATTTCCTTTGAGTTTAGGCTTGAGGATTTCTTTGTAAGCTTGAGAGATGTTTGCAGGTTATTGCTTGATTGCTTGTATGTTTGTTCGTAGATTGGGTTACCTTTTCTCACTTGCTTCCTCAGCCTTTTATGGTGCACATTTGAAAATATGTATGTTGAAGAGATATACACATTTTTCAAATCACACTCGTAGGTTGTTGGCTTGTCTTGTCTTACAGCATTGATGGAGACCGTACCTTGAATTTTCTGATCTGCAGTCTTTCCTTAAACTCTCTAGAACTTCAGGTGCTTCCTATTGGTCCCTTGCTTTTTGCACTCTTTCACCAAATATAACTTTATTGCTGGTAGCCTAACACATGCCTATTTCTAGAAAAACTTTGACTTGTCTTGACAACAGATCTCTTTCAGCTTTCTTCAAGTATTGTCTGTTGCATACACCTTTGACATTCGATTCCAATTATTTTTGAATGACTTTGCTGTCACTCAGCTGACTGAGACAGTTTTTCCGTCACTTGATTGATTCTTCACTTCATTTCACTCAGCTGCCTCTTAGCTGGGTCTTCACTTAAATCTTCAGTTGAGTATTGTAATCTTCAATTTGGATGTCTTCAATTCAGCTCATACAACCCTATCTATTACAAGTTGAATTACATTTGAAATGGGGTGTCAACTTCCTAATCTAAGTTTTACATGGTATCATCAAAATCTATACATAAATTTTCCCAACATCGGTCCCATAATTGTAATATACAATCAATAGATTGACGGTAATAGACATATCTTATTATATATTAGTTTAATATGGACTATATTAATGTTAAATAATTAGCAACTAAATGTAAAATATAATGTATTTAATATTAATCATTAAATAACCAAACTGAGAAAATTAATTTAGAAAATAAATACCAGTTTATTAATATTAAATACTTTTAACATGATTTTTCTAATTAAAAATAAATAAATAAGGATAAAATGGTCATCGGTTGGAGTATATGAGTATAAAATAATATTAGTCAAGATAAAATGGTCAAGTTCCAACGAAGAAATTTTTGTTGATCATTTCATACGCAATAACGATCAACAAAAGTCAAGAACAAACTCTCTCATGTTGGACTTTTTTTTTGTAAAAAAATCATTATTGAACGATGATCAATTGTACATTGTTGTGTTTAGAGTGACTAATTGTAAGGGTTTAGAAATCCTGATTTTTGGTGATGAGAATAAAAGTAGCAACATAACTATTAATGTTGTACACCAGGAAGTTTCCATAATTTGTACATTACATTCCTTCATTATATTTTATTTTGTAGGTCCTAATGGGTGCTAAGGTAATATCTAGAAGGAGTGTTGAATAGACTTTAGAATTATTCAATTTTTCATATCAGAGTACTAAGAAAATAGTTAAGTCTTTGTTGACAGTTAAGTCGATATTCAATAGGAGAATTAACCACTCAATAGATCTCTTGACATAGTTGTTGATAGAGTAACTCAATTTGAAAAATAACAACTTTAAGAAATTTAACGTAAGTCTTACACCCTTTAGAGTTTTAGCAATCAACACTTATATTTTTAGAGAGATATTTGAGCAAGTTAACAAGTAAGTTGCAAAAATTTAAATGACACAAATATTTATAGTGGTTCAAGGATGGGGTAATCCCTCTAATCTACTATTCTCTTACTCCAGGAGGAATCCACTAAGTATCAGGTGACTTTAGATATAATGTAATAAAGACTCTAAGCAACTTTGTTCACACGACTTTTTGCCTCGACTAAGCTCTTCACTAGACTATTCTCGCTACTTTTAGTTCACTAGTGATGCAAAAGTTTTCACACATCCCACTTGCAATCTCCAGTCTTCTAGTTCGATAGGAACCTTACTACACACCTCTTCACTTCAAGACGATATAGACCGAGTTTGTTTTCACAAGTTTTTCCTCTTCAACGGTTGATACACCCTTAATATTCCACTTGAGTGTTGGATAAGGTGTTTTAGATGAAGCTTGGGGATTTTAGTTTTTTTGGAGAGAGAATGGTTTTGCTTTGCCGATTTTTCTTACTTGAATTTCTTGCTCTCTTTGTTTTATCGTGTATGTCTTGTGTTCTCTCTGAATTTTTTCTCAGCTTTTATGGTGTAGATTTGAATTTTGTCCTTTGAAGAGATAGACAAATTCAAATCCCATGGTTGGCGATTGGCATGTCCTTTCTTTGCACTTTGATGTTGACCATTCCTTGTATTGGCTTTTGCATAAATTCTTAAACTAGCGATTCTGTGGTTCTCTTCTATTGGTTAAGACTATTTTGCCTTCATAAATGTGTTAGCTTTTTTATGGTCAAACATCGTACTTAGTCATCTTTAATGAAAATCATCCTTGGACTCAGTGCAACAGATCCCATCCAGTTGACTTTATCCTTCAGCCGCTTTACCCCACTTGATTGATCCTTGAGTAATATGAGTTGAAGGTCTTCTAAAAAGACTTCTGCTTCAACTCTGTTGTCAGTCTTCTACTTTGACCTGGCTGGTACAACTCTATTGAGAGTCTTCTGGAATGTCTTCAACAAGTCTTTTGATTGATTACTTAGCTGATTTGAGTTTAAGTCCTATCTATTACACAAGAAAATGTTACATGAAAATTGGGGTGTCAGCTTCCTAATACATAGTTTTTTAAGAATCATAAAAATCTATACAATAACTTTCCTAACAATTTTTCCCTTTTGGATGATGCAAAAACTACATCAACATCTGTCCACTGAAAGTAAATAATTTAAAAAGAAAGAATTGATTTTATTAATGAAGACTTACATGTATCTTACTGTATACATTTACAATCGAAATATAAAGTATATAAACATGTACAAGTGTAAGCTTCACCTTATCTTTTGCCACCTTTGGCTTTTCTTCATTCATGTTCAATACATAACCATCAGGGAGTGGTTCGTCTGTTGGGTTCAGCTGGAAGAGTTCCTCTAAAACATCTTCCTAGGGGAGAGCCTCTCCTTGCAGGAGGATCCCTTGCTCTGTCTCTCCCACTGGAAACTTCACTTCTACCTCTTTCCCTAGAGGATTCACTACCTATGCCTCTAGCTGCGACTTGGCTGCTTCCATCTTGGACTTGGCTACGACCAGTTCCAACTTGGCTGCTGGAAGTACTCTCTGCGCTTTACTTGGGCACATTCGCATGCAGCGAATACCTACGAGACCTTTTTCCTAGTATGCATTCCAGGCTTGTTCAAGGGTCATCCCTTTATAAAATCCTTCATAGAGAAACATGTAAAATTCTTTATTGCTTCTTTTTTGGGGACCAAGCCTACTGGTGGTCCTCCAAATTTGTGCCTTAACATATTAATTTTATCCAAATTTGTGCCTTAACATATTAATTCTATCTTATTGTTTCCTATCCATGGTAGCCATCTCTTCTCTTGTTTCTACATTCTTTTTGGCTCTTTCTTCAACATAGAGTGATGGAATTGGATTTTAGGTGCGAGGTGTGCAGTGTTGAGGACGTGTTTCCCCCCTTTTTGGCATCAACAGATGAGGAATGTTGGAGGTTTTGAATAATGAAGTCTAGCTTCATGCCTACCATGGACTGACCATGGACTCTGCAGCGGCTTGAAAGTTCTATCAGCTAATTGTGTAGAGAAGTCAGCTTTTGATTCCTTGATGCTTCCAAGTGCTCGAACGTTTTCTCAATCATCTTCTACAATAGATCTATATCATTTCTTCTCTTGGTGTTCATCTGTCAAAATTGTCCTTACGGAGATTAAAATACAAGTGATTAGAACCCACGATGACTAATCTAATGAACAATCCTTTAATATTTCCATCATGATCCTTTTCTCGAGTGCAAGAGTCTACGTAGTCTATTCCTTGACCTTCACTGAGAATGCCGATTAAATCTCTGTCTACATTCTCATTGTGATTGTCAATACGTAGGCATAGATTAGAGAACCCAATTTCCATTGCATCCGTCTTACCAAACATATAACAAAATGCTCTTCTCAGCTCACTCGCCAGCTGACTATAATTACCAAGAGCAAAATAATAACTTGGTGGCTGGTCGTGGGGATCATATGGGATCATGACGTTCATTTGTTGGCTCACCGCTTTGATGGTTCAACAACTATGAAACGAATCACTGGAATTTGACCGACTAGGAGCTAACTTAGGGGTCTTCTTATTAAACTTAAGGCTTGAAAGTTCTTCACCAATATAGTCATTAGGAGTTGAGGAGGTCCCGCTTCATCTCCCAAGGGATTATGTGCCTCTTCCCTCTGACTTGCTGCTCTTTATGCCTCAGCTGGGTTAGCTTTATCATCACGAGCAGTTGCGTAAGCTTGCTCATTTTTGTGCCTCACTGTGATAATGACTTCATTGGTAGCATCAGATTTTGCTTCATTATTGTCATGTTCTTCTGCATCAGCTTTGTCAACAGCATCAGTTGCATCAGAACGTGCAACTTGGAGGGGAGGATCAACTAGCATAAATCTAAACTGTGCAAAGTTCGATCATGATGCTTGGTTTGTTTCTTCAGTATTTGACTCAACTGTTTCATTAACTTCCATCTCAGTAATTATGTCCCTTGCAGCTTTATTAGACTCAGTTGCCTTGGGCCCATCTCCTTCTAGATCAACTTTGTTCGAATCATTCATATTTTCTGTATCAGGTGTCTCTTCTAAATCAATTTTCATGGGGTCAGTTGTAGGCTCAATTGATTCATTGCCCAAACTCTACTCCTACTTCGAGTTCAGCATTCTCAACTGCTGGCTCATTCATACTACCTTGCTCAGTTGTCCTCGTCATAGTTGTATCAACATTTATTTCTTCAATAATTTCAAGCGGGGTTAGCTGGTTCAGATAGATCAACTGTTCCATTTCTTTTTCACATTACGATCTATGGTATCTCAACAATAGTCTTCTCAATTGGCTCATTTGTCTTCTCAAACATTTGGTTTGGTTAAACTGACTTCGATTTTAGGAGGATTTGAGGCAAGTGTGCTTTCTCCTCCATCAACACCCACTTCCTCATCATAATCCTCAACGACAACCACACTAACTTTTGCATCTTCTCCACACGTGGTCTCAATCAAGTTTCTTCCAACATGAGTTTCTGAATCAAATTCCACAGTCTCAATTGTGGTTTCACCTATAGGTTGATCAAGTTGAAGTGAATCAACTGGTGATGTGAATGCAATTGTGTCTCTTATCACATTTCTAATGATCTAGGTAGGGGATGAAGGTTCCTCTTACCCATCAATTTCTTTTGTGCAGCCATATCTCTTGACTCGCGGAGAGATGCTTGCAATTCTTCAAGTGCAACCTTTTCCAACTCCTGTACTTCCTCTTCAGAAAGATGATAGACAGTTGTCCCAAACATATAGTCATGGGATCTGCTGGAGCCTTTTCTTTCTCCTATCTTTCTTCTTATCTTCTCTTGTATAGTGTTTGGTAGACATAACTGTTGTCAAGTGCCCGAACCATAGATGGTTCATTGAGAAAACTGAGCACCCATTCTTCATCTTCTATTATCTCAAGGCGCTGGAATTGGAATCTGCTCATCCTAAGCTTCCACATAACCCATTCAAAAATCCTTCTCATCTCTTATGGTAAGGAGAGAGTCATCATCGGATACTGAGTCAGCTGGCACAACTTCCACATCCATAACAATATGGCCTTCACCTCCTTTAGGCTTTGCCTCTACAACAGATTCACCAACAATTTCAACAGTTGTTTCTTCAACATTGATAGAAGTTGCCTCAACACGTTTCTTGACAGCTGATTGTTGCGTGGCTTTGGCAACCACATAGGGCCTATCTTCCACTGCTTTTGATTGAACTTCCTTAGAAGTGGTGGAGGACTCAATTGCTTATGAGTCAATTATTGTGACTGATTCATCCGGTTCATCCCTCGACCAACTCTTCGGTATAGCCTTTTGCTTCTCAGGAGCATCTGGCTTGTGAGGGGAAACTGTCCTCCTTTTCTTTGTCACTAGGGCAACTACAACTGTGAATTTCAACTGTTTCCCTTTTAGAAGTGCTCTTCTTCTTCTTTTCATGGGTCTTCTTCTGTGCAACTGAGAAATTTCCTCGAAGAAATCTCTTGTTTACATGAAATGGCTTGTCCTTCCTCAGAGGCAAGCCCTTCTTCTCTAATATAGAACCAAGAACCAACCCATACCTATATCTATTAAACTATATTATTTTTTTCAAATAAATAACTTTAGTCAAATATATTTATATTTATCATAAGTAAACGTATACAGATTAAAGTTAAATTCAAACTATTAGTTTAATTTATATAAGCTTACTTATGAGTCTGCACATGAGCTTACTAACAAGCTTGCTCACAAGCTAACTAACTGAATATCTCTAAGTTTGAGTTTGGTTCATTTATCTTAACGAGCCTTATTAAATGAACTCAAACAAGCTTTTATCGTGTCGATCTCTGAATAGCTCACGAGCTGCTTCATTCATTTGCAGCCCTAAGCATGATTCTCTCTCCATTCTGAATTCTGAATAATATTCTATCAACTTTTTCTTTGGTGAAACCATTATCTATAAGAAATTGAGACAATGTGTCATACTATACTCTAGGAGCTTACTTCAATCTACAAAGTGTCTTCTTCAGCTTATACACTTTATCACCTATAGTCTTCTGCTCAAATCCTGGGGGTTGCTCAACATAGACTTTTTTCTCCGATAATCCATTTAAAAATGCACTCTCCACATCCATTTGATTGACTGTGAAGTTCTTGTGAGCATCATAGGCCAAAAACATCATTATAGCTTCAAGCCTTTTGCAATCGAGCAATCTTGTTTCATCAAAAACTATACCTTCTTCTTGGAAATTCCATTTGGTTACCAATCTTGCTTTGTTTTTAATCAGTGTGCTTTCTTCATTCATCTTTTCCAACACCCATTTTGTTCCAATAACATTTTGGTGAGAAGGTCTCCGAACCAATTCCCAAACTTGGTTTCTTTCAAACTGATTTAGCTCTTCTTGCATGGCTAGAATCTAGTGTGTGTCTTCTAAGGATTATGGCACATCTTTTGGTTCAATTTGATAAATGAAGTAAGCGAACATAGTTTCATGTTGAGTTCTTAATCTTGTCCT
The DNA here is from genome assembly GCA_016081115.2 of Rehmannia glutinosa. Taxonomy (NCBI): domain Eukaryota; kingdom Viridiplantae; phylum Streptophyta; class Magnoliopsida; order Lamiales; family Orobanchaceae; genus Rehmannia; species Rehmannia glutinosa. The sequence goes on from JABTTQ020000214.1 coordinate 56,902, forward strand.
TACTCATTCTCTTACCTTTCCAATGATTGACTCAGGTGGATGGTCTCTCAACCATCTCAGATCAGGTTGGAGTAAGTCAGTTGGATTGACTTGGTTTACAGCTAAGTTGTCTTGACAACTTCTTTTTGATTATCTTTATTCAGCCATAAATTTTCCATCTCTATTTGAGATTTAGCTTACTCGTCCTCATACAACCAGGTCAAGTCTTCTCGGAGTTGTCTCAGTGTATGGATTCTTCTAAATAGTTTACTGATTCATCTTTTCAACTAACTCATCAATGTTGTCTGCACTAACATTGGGTTCATCAAATACAACATGTATTAACTCTTATCGACCATAATTATTTTGTTCAACACTCTATAAAGATGGTCCATGTGTATCTTGATCTTATATGGATAATGGATTGATTTGTTCTCATTTTGAACTCTTTTCATCAATTAAGGTAACCTCTGCAAGGTTTTCTTCTTGTTACACATAAAGATCGTCCATGTGTATCTTGAATAATCATCCACAACCACTAGAGTGTACTTCTTTCCACTTGCTGTCTCAACAGGTCTAAACAAGTCCATATGCACAAATGCAAAATCCTTGTTGATGACAAATTTGTCTTCTCTTTGAATAATGATTTGATCGCTTCCCTTTCGACAATAATCACAAATGCTTTTGTTCTTTTACATAGATTCTTGTAACCCTTCAACCAAATAACTTATTGCTAGCTTGTTGATTGTCTTGAAATCCAGATGACTTAGTTTTTCTGCCACAACCAACTTGTTTCACCCGTGCTCTTGGCTAGTAAACATGTGCTTCTAGTGGCAATAAACCATACATATTCTTCTTTCTAATCCCGGATAGCACAATTTAATTGGTTTATGCATCCTTGATTGACATAATCCCATATTAAAACCAACATTATAGCGTTTATCACGAGTTTCACGATGCTCAATGATTGAAATTAAAGCCTTCAACATAGGTAACATCCTTGATTTGCGCAGCGATTTCTTAAAAATATAACTTTAGCTCTTTTTTCTTCTTTGAAATTTGACAGGTTGCTTATATCTACATTCATATGCCTAAAACAACCATTATCCATATACCAAGTTCCTTGACACTTAGTTGTCCTATGAACCTGCATCAAGGAAATCAAACGTTAAGTACCCATGCATGTGTAGATCTTGAGGGGCTAGCACTCTATGGTGATCCAACCAACCTATAGCCAAAAGGTCTAACTGTAAGAGGTTTCCACCTTTCAGTTTCATAATCATAAGGGATTTTTTAAAAGTTGCTTAGGTGTGAGTGTGCATGAGAGCATTTGACTTATTTGTGATAGTGTTGAAAATATTGTGCCTTTTGTGCATTATATCTAGGCGCATGAGTGTTCTGGTATGCATGTCTAAGGAATGGCCTGGATTGGTCTTTGGGTCTTTGCTATTATGGCCTGTTTCCTTTAGGAATATGCTGATATTTCATGGGTGGATTCCAGTCAGCTTGTGTGGGGTATTTTCTACCATTTCATTCATTTGCTTTCTTTCTTTGAAAGTTTTGGGATTTTTGGTAGTTCTATTTGGTTTTCATAGAATACTTCCTATTTGGAGTCTGATGGTTGACTCTTCTAAATTGAGTATCAGCAGTCTTACCAGTAAACTCAACTGGCTTCTTACATTTGCCTTTGTATCCAAGGCCAACATGTGTGTGAGCTTTATAGTGTGTGGGTGTAACATATGGTGTCTTAGACCTTTTGCTACCTTCATTACTTGAAGAGCTTGTTTCTAAGATCACTATAAGAATTTGTGTAATTACAAAGGAGTTAAAGCCTAATCTAGCTTTGTCTCCTATTTTCTTTTGTATCATCATCAATTCATCCAGTGTTTTAGATGATTTGCTAAGTGATGCAATTATATTTTTGAGTCCTGTGGGTGAAGAAATGTTTATGTCATGATCACTATCATCACAATCTGAATCAGATGAGTTAGGAATTACCTCATTTTCTTGCTCCTTGGCCATATATAAGACAAATTAGAGCATCTTCCTCAGTGTCATATGAGTAGTCAACTTTACTATTGTCTGACTCTTCTATTTCTTTGCCTTTAGCAGTTTCAGTTTCAGCCACCATAACTTTCTTTCTTTCCTTTCTTCTTTCAGCTTTAAGGATTTCTTTTCTTCCTCATTTCTATATTTGTTGACAGGTGATAGGGACAATCAACTGCAAAATGACCAGGTTGTCTGCAGTTGCATTACAAGTATTCAGCTTTGTTGTTAGCTCTTTTAGGAGTTCTCTCATCTTTTCTTTTTGAAGAGCTGAATGTTTCATGAAGGATTCACATTTGGTTCTTTGATAGTTCTTCTCGAAGAAATTGTTGAACCTGTTGACCATTAGAGCAATCTCCTCTTTGTTAATGATGTCCTTGACTCTGCTGTCTTGGACTCACCTATTATTAGTGCAGCAACCTTGGGTGCAACAGTCTCATCCAGGTTTTTTCTTTTGAGCTCAAACTCATATGCCTTCAAATCTAAGAATAGTTCATAGTTAGACATTTTTCTGAGATCCATTGAGTGTCTTATTGCCATGACCTTTATTTCTTATTTAGCTTGCAACGGTCTGAGTATTTTTCATACACATTTTCTTCAGTGTATATCCCTTTCGTAAGTAAGGATTTTAAATGGGCCGCAGCCCAACTAGATGGCCCGTTTAACCCGAAAAAATAGGGTTAGGGCCAGTAAAATTTGGCCCAGATTATATAGCCCGCGATCTAGGTGGGTTGGCCTGTGGGTTAAACAGGTTGGCCTATGGATGCAAATAATTATTTTTTATAATCGATTGAAAATTATACAATTGTGTTATTTAAATTAACAAGAATTCAATTTTTGTGCTATTTAATGTAACGAACATTCTTTTATAAATTGTGTTATTTAAAGTAACAAGAATCTACTATTTATTGCTTTATATATATTAGATGAATAAGAATCGAAAGATACTATTTTGTACAAGAACAATTCAAATGTGATTGAAGATGGTACTTGATTAATATTTACTTAGTTGTGTATTCAAGTCGTACTTGTATGACTTTATTTAATTAAGAAGATTTGAATGTCTAAACTTTAAGATTTTATCCATTAATCCAACTACAATAAACTATGTGTTGACTTTTATTATTATGGATCATTTGGTTTGTATATTTAGTTTGAATGTTAATATATATATTTTAATCTAAAAATATTTAAATATATTTTTTAATTTTTTAACCCGTTAGTGGCCCCAAGCCCGCTAGGGTTAGGGTTAGGTCCACAATATTCCCAGCTCGTCTGATAGTGACTCGATTAACTCGAAGCCCGTTTAGCCCGAAGTCTGCTAAAGCTGACACGAAACCGCTAGGTCAGCCTGTTTAACATCTCTATTCCTAAGGCTGATAGTTCATTTGTTATCTCTGTAAATCTGACAACCAACTGATCCAATGATTCTCCTGCCATCATTTTGAAGTTTCAAACTATTGAACCGCCACTATAAACTTGTTTTCTTTAATCTGCTCGGTTCCTTCACAGATGAAGAGTCATCTTATCCAAAATTTTCTTAGTTGTCTTGTAGGATTTGACCTTGATGAACATGGCTTTGTCTAGTGTCTTGTACAGTATATCCTTGGCAACATTATCCAAGTTATGCCTTTTTATGTTCTCATTTGTCCATTCACTTTTGGGCTTATCCACTTCTACAACATTAGTAGTAGCACCATCCTCATCTGCTGTAGCAACTCTTGCAGCAGTTGTATTTATCTTTTTGATCTTGATGGGGCCATCCTCGATGACAAACCACATCTCATCAAGTAGAGAAGATAGGTGTACATACATATGAATTTTCCAGTCATTAAACTCTTCAATGTTGAACATAGGAATGCGAGTTAAACTTACATCCATTTTTTATAACTCTTTAAAAACTTAAAAACTAAGTGTATTGATAGATTTTGAAAAAAGAGATCTAGTTCAGTAACCAGTGCGGAAGGTTCTTTGAACCAACCGCTTTGATACCACTTGTAGGTCCCAAAAGGTGTCAAGGTAAAGTCTAAAGTGATTTGAATAGTTTTTACAATTTTTCTATTTTTCAAATCACTGTATTACGAAAATAGTTAAGTCTTTGCATACAGTTAAGTCGATATTCAGCAGGGAGTTAACCACTCAACAGATCTCTTAACAGAGCTGTTGATAGAGTAACTCAGCTGAAAAGTAACAACTTCTAGAAAATCAGTTTTCTTTTTGAAACAGTGGAAGTTTTATATCCTTCAGAGTTTTAGCAATCAACACTTAGTCTTTTAGAGAGTTATTTGAGCAAGTTAAGAACAATATAAATGACATAAATATAAGTTGCAGAAATGTAAATGACACATATATTTATAGTGGTTAAACGGTGGGGTAATCCTTCTAACCTACTCTTATCCTACTCCAGTAGGATTGCACTAAGTATCAGGTGACTTTAAATAATAAGTAACAAACAGTCTGAACAACTTTGTTCACACATCCCACTGCCTAGATTCAGCTCTTCACTAGACTCTTCTAGCTACTTTAGCTCACTGATAATGCAAGACTTGTTCACATAAACCTCTTGCAATCTCCAGTCTTATAGTTTCACAGAAACATTACTACACCCCTTGACTTCAAGATGGTGTGGACACCGATTTTGTTTTCACAAAGTTTTCCTCTTCAACTATTGATACAACCTTAATCTTTCACTTGAGTTTTGGATAAGATGTTCTAGATGAATCTTGATGATTTATGTTTAAGCTTGAAAGAGAATGGTTTTTGCTTTGCAGATTTTTTCTTGCTTGAATTTCTTGCTCTGTTTCATGTGTTGTGTGTGTGTTGTATCCTCTTTGAATTTTTTCTCAGCTTTTATAGTGTAGAATTGAATTTTGTCCATTTAAAAGATAAACAAATTCAAATTCCATCGTTGACAATTAACATGTCCTTTCTTTGCATCTTTGATGTAACTCTTCCTTGTACTCTTTTGGCTTCTACAGAAATTCAGAAACTGGCAGTCTGAAGGTGTTCTTCTGTTGGTTAAGACTATTTTGCTTTCATATATGCATTAGCTTTTTTATGGTCATACATTGTGCTTAGACATTTTTAATGTAAATCCTTCTTGGACTCAGTGCAATGATTCCCATCCAGTTGACTTAATTCTTCACCAACTTTACCTCACTTGACCAATCCTTGAGTCTTCTGAGTTGTGTCTTCTGAAAAGTCTTCTACTTCAACTCAGATGCCAGTCTTTTGCTTTGAATTAATTGGTACAATTCTGCTAAGAGTGAGGGATGGCAATTTTGGCCCGCCCCGACCCATGACCCACAGCAGGGCGGGACAGATCTGGGTATCTACTCCGCCCGCCTAAAATTTTTATTTTTAAAATATATTTTAATATATATTTTGCATATATAATATATATTATAATATAATTTTTATGTATTCTTATTTTATATCTAACATTTATAAATTGATAATAACAACTTTTATAAAGAATATTTTATAAATATATATTTTTTTCTTTTTTTTTTATTTTTTGTATTTAATTTAATTCAAAATAGGGTAGAACATGTGACCCGCCCCACCCCGTGATCCGTTGCGGGCCGACCCAACTCGACCCATTCTAGGCACCGGAGGGGGGGGTCTGGGTGGGTCTGGGTCTTCTGGTACCCGACCCATTGTCATCCCTACTGAGAGTCTTCTGAACAAGTACTCATCTGAGAGTCTTCTGAACAAGTACTCAGCTAAGATCTTCTGAAATGCCTTCAGCAAGTCTTATGATTGATTACTTAGCTGATTTGAGTCAGCTTAAGTCATATCTATTACATAAGCAGAAACCATATAAAAATTGGGGTGCCAACTTCTTAATTCATACTTTTCTAAGCATCATCAAAATCTATACAATAAATTTTATAAGATATTTCAAACTTGATATATTTATTAATTCATTTCCATTAAGAAAATATTGGATTAACAATGTGAAGTATTCATATTTTTCAAAAATACAAGTCCAATATAAAAATACATGTTTCACAAGTTCATATATATAATCGTTTATAGAGAGATAGAATGTGCGTGAGATACATAGAGATAGATAGAATAGTAATATAGAGCTAAAAATCAATTGAGAGATAAATATAAACAAGTTGAAATTGACATTTAAGTTTATAATTTAAAATATAAATTTGATAGATAAATTTATCTTTTTATTTACCTTAAATGAATATTATTACTAAAATAAAGTATAAATACTAGCTAATGTTAATAGATAATTTCATTATTAAACAATAAGTTTAATATAAAAATCTGCGCACAGGTTGATTACTAGTTATTAATTAATGTTCCATGCATTTATTATACTTATGTGTAGTTTTAGTTTTTAACTACTTAGCTATGTTACTATATAAATAATTAATTTCCAAAATTTATTAATTGAAAGGGAATTTTAAATGAATTAAATTGGAAAAATATATTAAATATAAATTTAATGTATTGAATGTATCTTTGTCCAAATATTTAATTCAAGTGGGTAATGTGATATTTAAAAATCCAACTATTGCGAAGTTTATTAGCGGATGCAGGGGGGCATCCCTGGGCCACAATTCAACCCTTTATAATTTTTTTAGCTTATATCATTAAAGAAATTTCAAAGAAAAAAACTAATTTAGATTTTATATAATTGTTTTGAGTTTTTCATCCGGCTCACACTACTTTCGTATATTGGCTCCGCCAATAATGAAGTAGAAAATGGTTTATGTTTAATAGAAAATCCACACAACCCCAACTATGATTAAGACTCTGAACCTCAGGTCTCTATGCCTGGGGTTCAATTTCTATCACACCTCCTTCTAGGTACTGTACTAAAAAAACTATGATGTTCATCAGATAAATAATCAAGTATTCTTGATCTTAGAATTAGAGTTCTTTTTAGATGAGACTTGAAAAAGTGAAACTTTTATAAATTTTTTTGTGATTATCAGTAAATAATTGTTGAGATTCATCGTGTGAAAATCGTTATACAAAAGTTAGATATTAATTAAGAATGTTGGAAAAAATAATCATAAAAACAATAAGTTTGAAACATATAGGTAGGAAACAACTAATTTGACAAAGTTTATTTTTTAAAACGAGCTGTTAAAAGTGGAAAATCCACAAAGCCTTCGGAAAAGAAATTTGTTACCTTTTCTGAGGTTGATATTACTGAGGTTTCATTTATTTCCCCTGATAATTATTGTTTGTATTTTATTACTTGCGTTTGTTACTATATTTTGTATTTTTGCATATTGATTTTTGGGTTCTGCATGTTTTTTTTCCTTGTTTCACTATTGTGTTTGGGTTGTTTTTGTATAGTTTTTGTGTTTTTTTATTTATTTATTTTTTTGATATGTTTTGTTTCTGTGTAATTTTTTTGTTATTTTTTCAAAATTCGACATTTTCAGAATCTACTATTGCAAAAGTTAAAGAACAAATCATTCAATTTGCATCTTGTGTGCAGGCGGACAACATCATAAGTCCATAACTTGCTTTCAGGAATGTACCATCAACAATAGTTACTGGTCTGCAATTTTTCCATCCTTTTATTAAGGATTAATAGCCATGAACAAGAAGAGAAATGTATCATCCTCTCTTTTTGCTATTTTAGTAGTTGATCCAGGATTCGTTTTGTTCAACATGTACACGTAAACTTGTAGCTTCTGATAAGATTCATCTTCCATTCCTCTTATTATTTCAAATGCTTTCTTTTCTGATCTCCAATTATTTTTTGTACTCTAAGCTTATTCCTTGCTCATCTTTCATGTCCCTTATTATATCTATTGGTTTATATATTGTTGTGATGTTGTTGAGATATTTTGATTTTATAAAATCCCCAACCTATTTGAAGCAGCTCACCGACTGTCCTTCATTCTTGTATATACTGGACAAGTATTGTAATTGTCGAATCTCTTTACTGTGAACTTTATTGTCCCTGTATTTAATGATGCTTTCAAATGCCAATTGCAGTTTTGATGCATACATTTTATGTAGTATATTGCAGGGCTTTTTCACCTTATATTGGAAGCAATTCTTCAAAGCATAACAAAAGATATGTTTTTACCAAATCGTCTTTGTTGTAGTAGATATTCCTTGTTTGGATTTGTTTTTCATTATCTCTTGGTTCTTGAATTTGAATTTTTATCACTTCTTCGACTATATTTTTGCTGATGAGGTTTGCATAGTCGATGAAGCCAATATATATTTGACCCATTTTTTCAATAGCATAGCTCTGTAGTAATATGTTTCTTGATTCTGCTATTGTACTTTGATATATTATTAGTTATAGGCTTGTTTCTCTTGATTTTGCGAGGAATAAGTTTTTCAAGTTGACAATTATTTCGATACATCGAGGAAAATTTATCCAATCCACTTCTTTGTTTTTTACTCCCAAGTAGAATTTCAGATTGAAGTCATTTTCAATATTTAACGGTAGTAGACCTTCTGTCAGTTTGTATTTAAACTACATCATTTCTTCTTTTTTTAATTTATATTTGTTGTTCCAAATTTTCTTTTAGGTTGTTGAAACAACAATCCTTTGGAATCAGCAGAACCATGAGAGCCTTTGGGTAATTGAGGTGGCCGTCTAGGGGGAAAATAAGATTTTTAGTCCTATAAGTTAGACCTTTTTTAATCCTCTAAACTGTCACATTCATGTTTTAGTCCTTTAACTTTCAATTTTCTAGATATCCAGTCCTTTAACTTTCAAACTTTCTAGATATTCAGTCCTTTAACTTAACACTTTTACTTTTGGTCCTATAACTTAACAGATTTTATAAATTTAGTCCTATAACTTAGCAATAGTTAAATTTAACTAATTTATTAAAAGTTTAGTACCCATACTTCACATTGTTTTATAGGACTAAAAGTAAAATAATTAAATTTTAATTTTTGAAAACTAATTAAATTATAAAAGCAATAAAGAATTAAATTAACTGATTAATAAATAATTTAAATAAATAGAAATTTCTAAAATAATTAATGAACTTTAGGAAAATTAAAATAATTACATCAAATTATTAAATTAAGAATAATTTGTCAAATTTATGTAATTAACATTTAGTAAGGATAATTATCTCCAAGAAATGGATCTGCACTAGTGTACAAGATGCATCTATTTCAGAAGGTTTAAAAAATTAATGCTTGAAATATGTTTAAAAAATTAATTAAATTAAAGAATGATTAATTATATTTTTAAAAAGTTAATTGTTAATTAAAATTATTCAATATTAAAAATAAATTTTAATTAAGAGATAACCTTTTATAAATTAATTAAATTTAACTATTGTTAAGTTATAATATTAAATTCCACTAAAAGAAAAAAGTATAGGACCAAATTTATGAAATATGTTAAGTTATAGGAACAAAAGTAAAATTGCTAAGTTAAATGATGAATATCTAGAAATTTGAAAGTTAAGAGACTAAAACATGAATGTGACAACTTAACGGACTAATTCTCAAAAAGGTCCAACTTACGGACTAAAAATCACATTTTCCTTCGCCTAGACCCTTAGCTGTTGCCTAAGGCCCCCAATTAAATAAGTTAATTTAATTGTAGTAATTAATTTAGTGTTGCATATATATCATTTATGTGTGTATATTTTTTGAAATGTCTTGTTGAATGCTAATTTAGAGTCATTTTATGAATGATAATTATACCAAATCAACATAAGATATCTTTGTACCGTAAAGTTTTTCAAAATCAAGAATCCTTACCAAAAGTAGGAGATTGATGAAATCGAGTCATTCTTTTTAATACCAGAAAAAAATTGACAAAACACAAAGTTTGATTCTGAGATTCGAATATTCATATTATGTTATATGTAGGTAGAAGATATTAATTTCTTCCAATCGCTTAACTATTTCTCTCTACTAAAATCCTCTTATATTCCCTATCTTCTTTCTCTCAAGCTGAATATACATGTGATTATTGCAACCGCCAAAAGAAGTTTTTCAAAATAAAATTGATTAAATTCAACTGGAGATCAAGGATGTTATAAGATAAGTTGAATGGACTAACTATATTTCTATTGAGAGTGAACCTTTAGAATAATTTGATTATAAAACTTTGATAAGTGATTTTGCAACTCAAAAAAGTTACAAAATTAATATGAGGACTAATGTTATATTAAATTAGGTCCATCTTAAAATTTGCCTTAGGCCTCAAAATCCAGAGACACGGCTCTGTGAATCACTATTCCTGTTAGTTCGATGTTGATGTAATTCTTAGTTTATTCCAATTGTCTATTGCGGTTTACTATTGCTGGAATTGTCGCCATGTGGCTGTAGGATGCAATTTAAAATATGTCCGAGACATGTGTAAAACATCTTTGAGACTTTATAAGAGAAGCAGTGCAATTGTATTAGTCCAATCACTCACGTTCGAAATAAGTTCAAAATATTTTTTAAAGAATTGTTAACAATAATTTGAAAGGAAGTGCAAATAGATGTTTTAAGTTTGACACAACTGCATTTGCAAATATGTAGGAGAACAATATTGAAATAATATACAAAAAATTATAATTTTTGAACGATAAAACGAAGAAAACAATGTAAACATTATTTTTCAGAAGTAATGAATTATAATGGAATATGTAGTACAATTTTAGATCGAGTTGTTTATTATCTTAATTTTTTTCCCAAGTTTTTCTGCTATTTGGTGCAATTTTTCTCGTTTTGTGTGTTGTTCCTCATGTTATTTGGATCGATTTTTCTTTCTTCTTCAGGCACAATGGTGTTCTTTTTTTCTTTTTTGTGTAGAGATTTATATTATTTTGTAGCTTTTATGTTTGCATCTTATTTTGTTTTCTGGTATAATTGAGATCTAAGCATGCAACTTTGATGCAGTGGTTGTTTTACGCTGGAGCGTATTCTGTGTCAATGAAAAAGAATGGAGCATATTGCAGGGAGCATATTTTGAAGGTTTTCGCTGAGTTGTTGGGTATTTGTGTCCTTTTCCCTATTTTAAAAACCAAAAGCTCATTTGGCAAATGGTGTAATACTAGTCAAGGGAAAGGAGATTTATCATTTCACTATCCATGTTGCGATTTGGGTTTGAGGTCCATAAAAATATTTCGGGCTCCTGATTATATCCAATAGCCTATTAATATCTTATCACAACTCACAACCCCTTAGCTGTTGTTAGGTGATCCTAGATTTTCCCATCTTGCCAAAGGTCAATTATGCCCTTTCGAGTGAGTTTTGAGAAGTATGCTCTTCGTGCATTTTTGTTGTGCCTCTATATTGTTTAATCCTTTTAACATGTAAGGGTAATTTTATCATTTGCCTATTATATCCATCATAATCAATATTATCAAACAAAGAATTGTACAATTTTATTTATAAAAAAAATATCTCAACCACAAATTCCAAACGTAATATTAAACCTTATTGTATAATTTTGAGCAATGAGATCCTACCAATCCAATTTTTTTTAAAATCCAAACCCATGAACAAAACCAAACGATGTAAAATATATAGTATGAAGATACCCTAAACATTACCTTTTGTTTACCTCTTATTAATATGTTTCTTTTGTCGAATCAAATTAAATATAAAAAAGAAGAACAATGGAATAAAGTTATGAAACGTACATATGACACTCTTTTAGACAATAATATGTCAATATTTAAGTCATTTGCTATCAAATTGTCTAAGTACTTTAAAGATGCCGTGTGACAACTTCTTGCCGAAAAAAATAAATTGTTTAATAGTATTTGCAGTCAACGCGAAATGGACAATTGTAAACTTCCTTGAAATTAAATAATTTTAATCAAAGAGAAATATTAAAGTTGCAGTACCGAATTTTAAGCCAGAATGTTAGGTGAAAATTACATCAATCAATTTATCAAAATCTAATGAAGCATTTGATTCTCTCTTTCTTTCTCCTTTTTCCATTTTTCCGAAAAATAACTAACGTTGCAGAATGAGTCGAGTCGGTTCACAAATCACAATGCTAGTAAGATTATCTCAAGTAAGATCAGTGTCTATCTCAAAGTATGCTAGCCAAACTTCATGTTTAATGTATCATCATGTGTAGGGGGTGACAATTTGAGGCACAAGTATGAAATGAACACATATTCAGCTCGTTAAGTTTATGACATTGTTCAAATTAGTATTTATTGGGATTGGCTCTAATTGGACCCCCGATAATGGCATGACCAGCCACCGCTACCTAACTCTCACACGAGACCATCTATTGCACTGTATAGTGTTAATTTTTTAAATTCATTTTTATATATGATAAATATTAGGAAAATATAATATATTAGTAAATTGCTCGAGGGGCCAAACTGTCTAGATGGGTCAAATAAGCCAAACAAGTAGTAGATGCTTATTGGGCTGGTTGGTTGTTTGCTGGATTATCCAGTTTTTATCGTGTCGGGTTCAAGATTTGCAATTTTAAGCCTTTACCAGGCTGTTTTTGAGTTAGTGTTTATTGATCGGACTCTTATTGGGCCAACCCGATAATTGCTCGGCCCGCATGGTTTCCCACCCTAATTATGTGTGATACATAGAATATTTTTGTGATAAATAAAATTAAACTAAATGACTATACAAAACTTATCAAAAAAAATTATAGTGGGCTAATGCCTACTTGATGAATGAAATTTCATATTTTCCTAAAAAATAAAAAAAAAGCTATAGTGGGCAATGGCTGTTTTTCATATTTGATTCTTTTGATCATTAAAACCTGTATATTGTTTAGTGGCTCGAGTTCCATACATTCTGTCTTCATGCTATACAAGCACAAAATTAGAGTCATTGTTAGAAAATTTAACTTTTAAGAAATTTGGCCCTGACTCCATTCATTTTATCACTCTAATGACATTTGACAAAACAAATTGACTGTGAAAAGTTATTTAGAACTCAACTAGCTGACAAAACAATTTAAACCAGACTTGAACCACAATTTATTATTGGGTAATTTTGAAGTTATTCTAGCTCAACTCAATTGTATATCTATAAACTGAAAAAAAAACTGATGAAAATAGGTTAAAATACTTATCTACTCAACTTTTATTTGCTTATTAACCAAAGTTATATATAACTTATTCAATTGTGACATATTAAACGATCAGACCAATCTTTAACATATTTTCAAATTCAATAAAAAGAATAACACAATTAAAATATATTTGAACTGTAGGTAGTTTTTCCACTCAATTTATTTACATCTTTGTCTGAGCAAACCTACCCACTAGTATTTTCTTCAATAAGATACTCAATTTAATTTAATCATTCACAACTTAGTAAAGAGGAAGTTAAATGATTAGAGACACTCCATGATGTTCCTTTGAGAAGAATAAGTGCCCCTTTTTCCCCATATATAAAAGGCATTTTTTCTCAAGTCACTTGCCTAGAGAATATATATTATAATTTAACAATTGAAGAGGCATATCTAAAGTGTCAACATATAGTAGGAATGGGTGAACCACGTGGACATTAAGTTTGTCCAAGCATATAAACTTTAATAATCTATCTTCATTTTAGTCATTTTAGTCATTTTAGTCATGAGGGAGAAAACAGTAAACTCCTTTTCATTATTGAGCTTGGAATTTGTAAGGAGACCACAAGTAACACAATGGTTTGTAAAGGAAGTTGCAAGTTTTCGATTAATTAAAATATATTTTACGCTATCTTCTACCCAAAATTATATTCTAATGAAGCTTTTGCAATAAAATAAGTGTAATATTTGCACCAAACATAACCATTCTACTTCGAATATTTTTGCATTAAAAAAACTATTCCCTAAATATCCTAAATACGAAGATTATTTTAATTCTGACAACCATCTATGAACATGGTAATACAAATATGATTGTTGGGGGGAAAAACGGTATTTCATAATTAATTAAATATAATTCATTTTATAAATATTTATTTAATATTAATTGTCCAATAGGCTCTTAATAATTAAACTGGGTATGGCCCAAGCGGTCGTTTTCTCCTACGTGGAGTAGCCCATAGGTCAAAGGTCTCTCTACACTGGCCGTACGGGCGTGTCCCAGTATAAAAGGTCTCTCCTATTATCGTAAGTAATTAACTCATAGTTAATTATTCTCCTACCACTACAACATAAATGATATTAGGTAACACCCAAAAATATTACCTAATGGTCATATAATGTTACTATAGACAATAGTTAGAACTTTTATCTTTTGCATTTGCCCGTGTTACCTATAGTATAAGGTATCACTTTTATTAGCTTTTACTAATATTTTTCTAAGTGTTACATTAAGTTCTCTATGGTAACACTTTGAAGCAACATTTCTAAAGTTTTACATATGAATCTTATGTAACACTTTTTGCAACACGTTTTATATTTGTAACACTTTAAAAAAATACTTCTACAGTGTTAGATATGAATCATATGTAATACTTTTTTTTGTAGCACTTCATAGAAATACCGTTTTTTCCACCAAGTAGATTCGAACTCACGAATTGTTATATGTGGAAGTGACAATTTGCCACTAAGCTAAGTTGATTCTTATTAAAACTTTTGCTTTTTTTTTATATACACCTACACACACACACACACACACACACACACACACACACACACACATATATATATATATATATATATTAAAATTGTATAAAAATATATTATATGTATATATAATATATTTTATATAATAAAGATTATATTATATAATATATATATTAAATTATATTATACTTTGTATATATCAAATTTTATATTATATAGTATATATTTTGAAAATTATATTATATTATATATTAAAGGACACAAAAATTAAAAATATCAAAAATATATAAAATAAATTAATTTACCGACATATAAAAAAGTTCTAACAGTAAAAAAATTAAATAATAAATAAATAATGAAAAAATAATTTATCGACGAAAAAAATTCTAGTAATTACCGACGACAGGTAATATTTTTTTAAAAAAGTAAAAAAAAGGTTAACAATGAAATTTGCTCTCCGTTAGTGAAAACTAAAAAATAAATAAATAATAATAAAATATATACATGCGCATTTTTCATCGGTAATACGATTGAATTAATTACCTCCATAAAAAATAAAAAATAAAGCAAAACTAAAATACTTTATAAAAAGAAAACAAAAATTCAGTAAAAAAAACAGAGTACATGATGTCTACAATTTTTAGGTTTGGCAATTTTATTTTTGTCTTCACCAATTTGTGACATCAATTAATTAAATAAATCGTTGACATGATTTAATGATAGTTATATAATTTTGTGTTACTAAAATATAGTCTAGAAAGTGTTACAATTAATAAAATATAGTGTTGCCAAGAGTGCTTCTTAAATAAAGTGATGTTTATTTGTGTTACAAAAGAAATAACAAAAAAAATGATACTTAAAAAGTGTTACTTATTTAAAAGTATTACATATAAGCGTTACATATTGATAATTGATACAAAAGTGTTACATAAATATTGTAATGTAAAAAGTGTTACAAACACGTGTTACATATGTACCTTATGTAAAAAGTACTACAAAATTTGTGTTACATAATGTCATTTATGTTGTGGTGTACGAATTCAGTATTCGTTTACTGTCTTAATTTCTCTCTCGTTCACCGTGCTGACTTAAGCGTCAGAGGGGCTTCTCGGGGACCCCCTAACGTTTGCATACTTGTGCAGGCAAGTTCTCAGTCAAAGGATTTTCCAGCTTTCGTAAAAAAAGACTTAAAGACTTCCCCCTTAGGAAGATGAAGACGAGAAGACTTCCCTTTTGGGAAGAGGACTAGCTCAAAGACTCCCCTCTCGGGAAGAGGATTTTTTGTCAACTCAGTTGACTTGGGTGATCTGCTCTAAAAGGCAGCATCATTTTGGCGCCGTTTGTGAGGGAATAGCAAAACCACACGAAGACGCATGGAGCCGGATCCCAAGCTGCAGGCCTCGGAGCTAGAGACCAGCAAGAGGAAAGGTCATCAAGAAGGGAGATGCCATCTACCTCTTAAATGGAAGGGCGCTAACTCCTCCACTTAAAGAAAGGGCGCCGCCACCTCCATCTGGAGTGGGTCCGCTAATTGAAAAAATTTACCTGCCTGTCAGAAGGACGCCACATCCCCCATGGGAAAGAAGAACGTTACCACCCCTACCTTCCAAGCTCTGTTGAACAAAGCCACCCGAAATACTTTGAAGAGTCAAGCTGTGGTCGGAGTCGTAGGGAGACCGCCCTGGGCTCCACCCACCATTGAAGACCTGAGGAAGAATAAAAGGACACGACAAGAATCGTGAAGAGCCGTCATTAGCTGAAGAATCCCATGATGTTGGTTGTAGATCCAGGAATCAACACAGATAACTATCAGATTGAAGATGAGAGGCCAGCCCTCCTCCTTCGAGAATGGCGCAGTGTCCGCTTGAAACAAGAAGGGCACTACCTCCTTCTCCAGGGGGGCTTCGCCTGTTGAAGAAGTTCGCTTAATGCGAAAAACCTTTGAATCCCTGCTAAAAGAAGTTGACCGAGCTGCTTCAAGGAGTCATGTTGCGGCGGAAGCTACGAGAAGGCATTCCTCAAGCTCCGCCAGATATTGAAGACCCCGGCCTTAGGAAGGAAGATAAAAGAAATAAAGGACTTGGAAAATGTCAAGGAGACCAGCACGTTCCCGCTAGAAGAGAAGCTGGAAATGAAGCCTATTACTCCAAGTCCACATTCACGAGCCCGTAGAAGAGTCGCAGACAATAAAGCATCAGGTAAGCCAACTCATGGGCCATCACTATAGGAAATAAGTTCACTGACCCCGACCATTCGAGCCAAGCCATTACCCTTGGGCGTCAAGATCTCAAACCTCCTGGAAGGAGAGTTATTGCAAGACCTCATGAAGTGATTTGGGGAAACCGCAGGTTCCAAAGCCGGAAACACCAAGCAAGAAGGCAGATTGTTGAGAAGACATAAGGATAGACTCCTCCTTCTAGTAGGACGTCGTTCAGCAACTCAAAGAGCTGAAGGTGGCGCCCTGGCCCGATTAAAAGGGGCGCCCTTGTTTGCTCAAGGGAACGCCCCTGCCTGGCCAAAAGGGCGCCCTTCTGCAATTCTCTCCTCCTGAAGGACTCTGCCCACCAGATAAGTCCGCTGAACCCGGGAAGCTTTTCAAGCTCAATGGAACTACCTGGAAGACTCTAAGACATTAATGCTCTTGGAGCCACACGAGGATATACATAAGCTCCTCGAGCTGCATGAAGACCCCTCGTAAGGGAACCTTGCCGTTGCAGGCCGCAACAGCTGCATGAAGAATGACCCTCACTCGACTAGAACGTAAGAGGAAAAATAAACTGGAGAGCAACCAGATACTGAAGAAGTCATCACATTGATGGAGGACAAAGAAACCTTGAAGTCCGTAAAGGATAGGCACAAACTCCTCTCGGCCACGGCCGGGAATCCAAGAGCCATCCGGACTAGTCAAGCTATTTTGAGAACAAGCAACCTTTGAGAAAGACAAAACTCCCCAAACAACTTTGTCGATGAACCATCCTTAGCTAGAGGAAGATCCATAAAAACTCCATTCATTGGAGAGGTACACCCCAGTGCAAAAGAAGAGAGAAATGCTCAACCCTTTGGAGAAGACGGAGACTTCAAAGATGAAGAGAGATGGACCATGAAGGAATCAATCCAAGAACATCTACCTTCGGGAATCAAGACCATCACAAAATAACTCCAGCTCAGGATGGAAGTGCTTGGTCTTACGCAATCTCATGGGACAACTCATGGAGATCGTAAATGAAGTAACCAACATCCATCAAAAGACTTTGACAAGGATACAATGATGTATCGCCATCCGAGAGTGTGCTCAGGGCATCTCAAAGGAAGGAACTCTCCTCACTCCAGGAAGAAACATCCAATTCGGAAGAGCACCCAGCGAGGGAGATAAAGTATTAAAGCCACCACAGAGGAACAAGGGAAAGACCAAGGAAGATCTCCAGTGACGGCCTATAAACCGCGAAAAGAAATTGGGGGGAGATAATAATTCCATTAAATGCACCGCTATTGGAAATACTAGCCAACGCTTCTGGGAGGTAGAAAATCATAGAACCTCCACGGAGATGAGAGACGACTACGGACGGCGGAAGTCCAAGCATTTTGTTACTTCCATCACGACAATGGTCACACCACTGAGGCTTACATCTAGTTCAGAGCCTCTATCGAAAAGTTGATTCGGAGAGGCCACCTGCAAGAATACGTGGATTACATGAATCCTCAGCAGACTCGGGAAGACAACAACTGGGGACGTCTTACATCACATGGGGAGGACAATGTGACTCATCACTCTGAAAATACTCTTCCCTCATGGCACGATCTTTGAACAACACCTCCTGATTAGCTTCAGATCGCCTCACCAACACTTCACTTGTTGCCAAAACTCGTCAAGAAGACCAAAATAGGGAACATTATTGGGGACATGGAGACTATCCGGAGACATTGACCAACTTCCGGCTAAGACTCCGGATTGGAGGGGCCTCCTCATAAGATGTCCTAGTTATTTACCTCCTCCAACTAAGGCCCCAGAGGGGATGGCCTCACCCGACTAAGACCCTAGGTAGAACGATCCCTTCTGGCTAAGACCCCGGATGGGAGGGGCCTCCTCATAAGAGGTCTTAGTAATTTACCTCCTTCAACTAAGACCCTAGAGAGGATGGCCTCACCTGGTTAAGACCCCAGGTGGGATGACCCCTTCTGGCTAAAACAGCGGATGGAAAGGGCCTCTTCACAAGGAGGTCCTAGTAAAAATATTTTCCTCCGGCTAAGACCTCGGAGGGTGGGGCCTCCTCACAAGAGACCCGGTGAAATCTTCTGCAAGATGAAAATGTTAGAGGAAAAGAAGGTAAAAAAGCTAATACATGTGGAGAAGATATCAAAAGCCAAAAGCAGATATTATGGTGGAAGCTCACAGAAGGGTACCCTTCCAAGATCGGGAAAGATGCCCTGTGAACTCCTGAGGCGCCCACTCCGGTTTACGGAAGAACATTCCGCAAAATATTATTCCCTAGTGAAAAAGAAGTAAAACTCTAACACGGGGAAGACATCAAAAGCGAGGCGGAGAAGAGTTCCGAAGGAAGCCTCTTCCAAGCCCGGAAGGCGCCCTCTCTATTTTACGGAAGGGCGCCCATTGGGCTCCCGAAGGGCACCTCGAGGACTCATAGGACGGCGCACATTAACCTTCTACACGAGTACTCTGGCTATTCGAAAGAATCAAGACTTCCTCCGAAGGGAAGATCCACCTCAACATTGAAAATGAATAAGTCTACTACAAAAAAATAGGTTAAATCACTACGTGGAGCAATGACTTGGGAAAACCCGAAGGGCACCCTCCTCCGAGCTACGGAAAGGTGCCTGGAAATTCTAAAGGGCGCCCTCCTCGAGTACGGAAGATCACCCCTTGATGTTAATATGTAATGAAAGGTGTAGTCTTTTGGAAGAAGTTATATGCAAATATCACAAGTAAAACATGACAAAACAGAGTGATAAACATAGGGAAAACATTCATACATCGTGAGTGCAACGGAATATCATCCGGCCTCATGGGGCAAAGAAGCACCTCTAGAAGAAGAGAGAAAGCAAGGAATATCCAAGTGCATGAAGCAAGCCCTAAAAGTGTTTTGTAAGATTCAAGGGCCATCTGAACTGAAAAATAATTCATTTGCTCCAAAAGAGTGCTCCCTCCAAGCTCCGGAAGGGTGCTCCTCCAAGCTCGGAAGGATGATCCATCCAAGCTTGATAAGGGTCATCCCTCTGAGCTCCAGAAGGAATGAAGAAAAACACAAGTATATCCGTCCACTCCGGAAGATTTGAAGCTTCCAAAAAGAAGGGTACATTGCTATAAAGAGAACAAGTCCCCACAAAGTAGGAATCAAAAGCTAGACTAACTCAGGAGAAGATGAAGAGATGTGTGAATGGAAGCATGCGAAAACTCGGAAAAGATGGAAAAATCGAAAAAGGAAAATGGGTAGGGGAGCTTGGGACGCCCCTCCCGGCACGCTCCCACGGAGGATGGCTCCGGCGTGCCCTTGTGGCCACCGGGGAAAGCGCAAAGGGGGGGCACCCTTGCCCACTCGGGGGAGTGCCCCGAGACGCCCTATCTGACGATGCATGGTGCTCTCATCTATCTCTCCACTCGATGCAAAAATTTCAAAGTTGAGAGAGGCGGGCTTATGTTGGGAGCAAAAATGGTATTTTATAATTTAATTAAATATAATTGATTTTAAAATTATTTATTTAATATTAATTGCCGATGAGCTCTTAATAATTAAACCGACCCAAAGGAGTCAGGTTTAGCCCAAGCGGTCATTTCTTCTACATGAATTGGCCCATAGGCCAAATTCTCCTACGGCCAAAGTGGGGCCCATGTCTTAGGTATAAAAGGTCCTCATGCTATCGTAAATAATTAACTCATAAATAATTATTCTCCTATGCATTCGATGATTCGTTTCTTTGTCTTAATTTCTCTCTCGTTCACCGTGATGACTTGAGTCGGAGGGGCCTTCCAGGGACGATCCCCGGAACTCCCTAACGTTTGCATACGTGTACAGGCAAGTTCCCAATCAAAGAATTTTTCAGCTTTTGGAGAAAAAGACTTGAAGACTTCCCCCTCAGGAAGAGGTAGACTAGAATTTTTCGTCAACTCAGTTGACTTGGGTGATCTGCTCAAAAAGCAGCATCAATGATGTTGCTAAAAGTTAGGCAGCTCAGTCCCAGTTAAGCCAATCCGGGTAAAAGTATATGACTCTAGTTTAAGTGCGAATCCATTTGTAGGGAACCAACATGCAATACGCAAACAAAGTTAGATGGGCCCCGAGGTTGTCTCGGGGAAGCTCATCTGATACTTAAGTCAGTAGATTGTAGGAGAATAATCCAGAGCGTGAGGGAATTTAGCAGTTAAAATGTATTTAATGAATAAATAATTATGAAGAGACTATTTATACATAGGGCTGTGGACCACGTGGACCTGGTATACAAAAATGGGCCTCGTAGGCTCTTTTGATGGTTTAGCCCAATTAATAATTTTCATAGGTTTGAGTTAAATGAATTAAATATAAGAAGGAAAAAATACGATTTACCCTTAAATATTTTTAATTAACAATAATATATTTTAGTATTAAAATATAATTTAATAAATAATATATTAAATAATATAATTTGGATATATAATTGTATAATTTAGAGTATATTTTAACTGGTTACTAAAAAATTAGTTTTAGTAATATAAATAATTTATATTAAGAATTAAATTAATATTATAAATAATTAAATTAATCTATAAATTGACAAAATAAATATAAATATTCTAAATTTTATTATTGCTAAAAAAACAACTTTCGTACATATTTAGATATAAAAAGATAATCAAATCTTAAAAAACTTAAAAAAACAAAACAAACAGGATGGGAGAGAGGATAGGTCATAGGAGTGAGGATATTAGGATACCAGAGGAGGACCTTTGTGGGAGGCCCCGTCCTTTGAGCACACCTTCCCAGCCGGTGGGGCACACGACAAGCGCGCGCAGACTTTCTCTAAGGTGATAACCGAGCGAGTCCTGCTTCTTATCATGGAGTGGCGTGCTTGGATCACGCACGGGCGAAAGTATTTGGCTTCACTGAATTTGCCCTGGCCTTCTCTGCCTCCTTTGTCCAACTTTTTGGGTTGCTTGAGTTCTTTTGATGATTATGAGGTTCCCGATAGATCTTTTCGAGGGAGGGGTACTATTTTTAGCTCTATTTGCGAAGTTCCCTTTTTACCTACAGAGTTAGGCATTTTTCCCACTTCAGTTCTTGGGAATAGTTATATTCCAATCCAGGGGTTTGTAAGTTCCCACTTGAGTCCAGGCCTTATGGAGAGTGTGAGGAGGGTCCCAAGAGTACAGAGAAGAAGGGTCTTAACAAGCTGTCCAAGACTATATATATGCATAGATCCTCTCCTAGCAATAGAGTTATGGCGCTCGAGGACTAGGAGAGTTGTGTTGACTCGAGGTGCCTCCGCATGAAGAAGCGTCTTATCTTGTTTCCTAATGTCCGATGGCGGCTCTTAATCCCGATTAGAGGTTTGCTTTTCCCCAAAAGGTATTTCGTTGTCTATGTTGATTGTTTGTCTGCGGAAACCCCATTTCTCGACCTGTTTATGCGAAGATCTTGAAATCTTTTAGTCGTTGTCTTGGTCAAGTTACATCTCACTCGTACGCATAAACAGAAGGGTATAAACATGCCATGCATGGAGGAGTCACAACTTCATGCTGTTAGATAAATGTTTTTATCAAGATTTTGATGATTATGTTTAAATGAGTTTTTATACCAAAACAATGTTAATAAATGTTGTCCAAATACTCCTAAATAATTTAAAATATTTTTGGTAATTTTTGGAGTATTTCTTAGAATTTATTTTTCGATAAAAATGGACAACACTTTTGATGGTTTTGTTTAAATTGGTTTTTACACCAAAACAATGTTTATAAATGTTGTCCAAATACTCCCAAGTGATTTAAAATATTTTTACTAATTTATTGGAGTATTTCTTGAAGTTTATTTTTGATAAAAATTGGACAACATTTAATATTGGAGGTCGACCGGTCACCCATAACGTCGGCCCAGGTACAAGAACTCAAAATTGAAGCAGAACTCATCGGGTTAAAAAAATGAAGAGGGGACCGGTCCAGCGAGGGGGCCGGCCGGTCGCACTGTCGACGACCGATCGACCCCCTTCGACTGCACTGGATCGCACTATTTTTTCAAAACGTTCGAAATCTTATGACAGGCAACGGTCACCCTATGTTATTTTTGACAGAAAAATTCCAACCGTTGCAATCCTTATCAAAGAAGATTTACTTTTCATTTTTGTACAATATTTCTACATCTTGTGATCTTCTTTTTGTAGACAAAAGTGAAGAGGGGGCCTATGTTGGTGAAGACTTCCTATAAATAGAGGATGAATTGAAGACACAAGTGACAACACATACAAGCAAAATACACAACAAGAAATCGCAAATTCTTCAAGCTTTCATTTTTACATTCTTGTTGTAATAGCTCAAGCACTTTCACTTGCACATCTTTGAGGTCTAGGCTTTTGATTTTTTATTACACTTGCACTCAATCTTTGTATTGGTTTTATAGAGTTGTAATCTTGAATTTTGTCCATCATTCAACACAAGACATCCTTGTGAGTATTCTTGTGGTAAGAATACACTGGGTGATCTAGGTGATAGGTGTTTGGAGAGTGTGGTACTCTTCAAAGGTGGTGAAGGAAGATTGTGGTAATCTTCTTGCGGTGTTGTAAGAGGATTGTGGTAATCCTCAAAGTGTTGTATTAATTTTGGAAATTAATTAAATCTTTTTTTTTTTGAAATCCATACCAGGAGATCTTGGGGTGGTAGAGGATTAGGCCTTATGTGGGTTGAACCTCTATAAATCAACAAGTGTTGTTTAATTTCCGGATTTACATTCTTGTCATTTATTTGTTCATTCGAAAAAGAGGGTGATTTGCGAAAAATCGGAATAATCTTTTCACACCCCTCTAGATTATCGTAGCCACTTGGACTAACAAGTGGTATCAAAGCCAAACTCTTTGGCTAGCTCGTTCCGAGTAAATAGGAAAGATCCATGGCTACGAATGAAGCTTATCTCACCACCGGCACCTCCACCAACAAGCCACCACTATTCGACGCCAACAACTACGCATTTTGGAAAGACCGCATGGAGTGCTTTATACAAGGATGCGGATTTGATATTTGGAATATGGTCATTGAAGGAGTTGCTCAACCAACAACAAAATTGGAGGATGGTACCACGACTCCCAAGCCGTTCAAGGAGTACGATGAAAATGACAAGAAGGCTTTCTCTCTAAACGGTAAGGCCTTAAATATTTTACATTGCTCTCTTACCGCCACCGAATATAATCGCATAAGAGGCATACGGTCGGCACATGAAGTTTGGGAAAAATTAGAAACCATCTATGAGGGCACAAAGAAAGTGAAGCAAGCAAGAAAAACAATGCTTGTGAAAGACTTTGAAAATTTCAATATGCATGATGGTGAAAGCATATCAAAAATGGTGGAAAGGCTTGACAACATTGTCAATCCTCTTGTGGCTCTTGGAAAGGTCATCTCCGAAGAAGACAAGGTGACCAAGGTATTGAACGCCCTTCCCGGCTCATGGTCCGAAAAGGTGACGGCAATCACGGAAGCTCAAAATCTTGAGACACTCAAGTTTGATGAGCTCATTGGGAACCTCCTCATTTATGAAGTATATCTCAAGGAGAGAAAAATTCTCAACCATCCACCTCTAAACCGGCACGCAAAATATTATTAAAGGAAGATCTTCTTCTAATAATGTTTATTATGCTAGTGATGAGGATGATGAAGAAACGACTTGACTCTTGTTAGAAAATTTGCAAATTTTGTAAACAAAAATAAAGCAAGAAAGCCTAGAGACAATTCTTGTTTCAAATGCGGAAAATCCGGGCACTACATAGCCGATTGCCCAAAATTAGCGGAAGAGGAACAAAAGAAGAAAAAGTCTTTTCCGAAAAAGAAGACGTTAAATGCGGACGTCAAAACTTGGGATGAATTACTTGAAACAACCCACGAGGAAGGAGAATCCGAACATGGTCTTATGGCCATAGACGATGAAAATACCGAGGTACGCTCTAATGCTTCATCTTCTTCCCTAGTTGATGAATTACAATGTGATTTTGATAAATTGCAAAATAAGTTTCAAAATTTGATTGTTAAATACAAGAATTTGAAAAAGGAGCATAAAGAGCTTAAACTAGAAAAACATAAATTATTTAATTCCTATGATTCTCTTGATAAGACTCATGCTATTACTCTTACTATGGTCCGTACTCTTGAAACCGAAAAACAAACGCTCACAAATGATATTGAAAATTTGAAAAAGGATGTGCATCGATTCAATTTAAGTACGGATAAAGTCACAAAAATTTTAGATGCACAAAGAGGTGAGCATTCTAAATTAGGACTTGGTTACAAACCTTTTCAAAATGCTTTTAAGAAAAAGACCAAGGTCCAACCTTTGTACGTGCTAGTAGTTCTCGTATTATTACTTGTTTTTATTGTGGTAAGAATGGACACTATGCTAGCAATTGTAAATTGAAGAATAATTTTAGCTATTATTGGAGACCTAAAGGTCTCAAGGCTAACCCCCATGGACCCCAAAATTATAGGGTACCTAAAAATAATTCCTTTGTAGGTTATAGGGGCTATAACAACAATGGAAGATTCAAAATGGCTCGTGGACAGCGGATGTTCACGCCATATGACCGGAAAGAGAGAACTTTTTACCAACATCAAGCTCCAAGAAGAGGGTATGGTCATGTTCGGCAATGGCAAAGGAAGAATTCTTGGAAATGGAGAAATTGGTAACTCTTCTTTCTCTCTTAGTAATGTTCTTTTAGTAGAAGGGCTTAAGTTCAATTTGATAAGTGTTAGCCAACTTTGTGATTCAAATTATAATGTTGTTTTTAATAAAGAAAAATGCCTTATTTCCAAAAATGATAAAATTATTTGTGAAACAATTAGAAAAGACAATCTTTACAAAATTTGTACAAGTGATTTGGTTAGTCAAAATGTTTCTTGTCTTGTCGCCAATAATGATTTAACTAGTTTATGGCATAGGCGACTTGGACATGTTGGATACAAAAATTTGCAAACTATTTACAAAACCCAACATGTAAAAGGACTACCCAAATTGAATTTTGAAAATCTTGGCTTATGTGACACTTGTCAAAAGAACAAATTAGTTAAGAGTAGTTTTAAGCCCAAAAATGAAATTTCCACTACCAAACCCCTACAAATGTTTCATCTTGATTTGTATGGGGATATTGGTACGGCAAGTCTAAGTGGAAAATATTACACTTTTGTTATAGTCGAAGATTTTTCTAGATATACTTGGGCTATATTTCTTACAAATAAAAGCGATGCCGTTAATGAGTTTGTTAAGTTGTGTAGACTTATTGAAAATGAAAAGGAATATACTATTAAGTCTATTCGAAGTGATCGAGGTGGAGAATTTGACGGCGAATTTAGAGTCTTTTGTGAAACCAATGGATATAGTCATAATTTTTCGGCTCCAAGGACACCTCAATAAAATGAGTCGGTCCATGCTAAATGAATTTTCACTTCCAAAATATTTTTGGGCCGAAGCCGTAAGTACTGCTTGCTATGTCATTAATCGAGTTTATATTCGTCCTAAAATGAATAAAACTCCATATGAGCTTTGGAAAGGAAGAACTCCAAATATTAGTTATTTCAAAATATTTGGATGTAAATGTTTTATTTTGAATACTAAGGATCAATTAGACAAACTTGATCCTAAGGCCGATGAAGGAATATTTATGGGGTATTCAACCAAAAGCAAAGCATATCGGGTTTACAATAAGACTAGTGGGGTTGTTGAAGAATCCATCTATGTCAAATTCAATGAAGTTTCGGGTGTTGAAAGGATACCCAATGATAAAAGTGATGAAGAGGATATTGTTGAACCCATTGTTCAAGATGATACTCAAAATGATCAACCTTCAAGCTCAAATGTTCCTCAAGAAGATAAAGGTGATACTTCAAATCTCCCCGTAGCATTGAAATTTAAGGGAGATCACCCAAAAGATCTTATTATTAGTGATCCCTTGATAAAGTAATGACTCGAGGAAAATTTGCCGAGAAAGCTCTTATATCTCAAAAAGAGCCTAAAAATGCTAAGGAAGCCATTGAAGATGAAGATTGGTTTTTAGAAATGCAAGAAGAGTTGAATCAATTTGAAAGGAATGATGTATGGGAATTAGTACCTTGTCCTCCATCTCAAACCATTATTGGTACAAAATGGGTGTTTGGAACAAGCTCGATGACCAAGGCAATATTGTTCAAACAAAGCAAGGTTAGTAGCTCAAGGTTATTGTCAAGAAGAAGGTATTGATTATGATGAAACTTTTGCACCGTGAAAGACGTTTAGAAGATATTCGTATTTTACTTGCCTATTCTTGTTTTAAAATTTTCAAGCTTTACCAAATGGATGTAAAATCCCAATTTTTAAATGGTATTATTCAAGAAGAAGTCTATGTAAAACAACCTTCGGGTTTTGAAAATTTTTCTAGGCCTAATGATGTTTATAAACTTAAAAAGGCCTTGTATGGTTTGAAACAAGCACCCTGTGCATGGTATGATAGACTTAGCTCTTTTCTTTTGCAAAATGGTTTTACAAGAGGTAAAGTTGATACTACTCTCTTTGTTTTTGAAAAAGGGCAAGATTGCTTATTAGTGCAAATTTATGTTGATGATATTATTTTTGGTGCCACTAATGAATCCTTGTGCAAGAAATTTTCTAAGTTAATGCAAGGTGAATTTGAAATGAGTATGATGGGGGAGCTCAACTTCTTCCTTGGACTTCAAATTAAGCAATGCCAAGAAGGAATTTATATTTCTCAATCAAAATATACAAAGGAGCTTTTGAAGAAATTTGGCATTGAAGAAGGAAGAACCGTCTCTACCCCAATGGCAACAAACGTCAAGATTGACAAAGATGAAAAAGGCAAGTCGGTTGATGAATCCAAATATCGAGGTATGATTGGTAGTTTACTTTATTTAACTGCTAGTAGACCGGACATTCTTCATGTCGTATGCCTATGTGCTCGTTTTCAAAGCAATCCCAAAGAATCTCATATGAGTGTCGTTAAAAGAATTTTTAGATATTTGAAAGGCACTATTCAATATGGTTTATTCTATCCAAAGAATGGAAATTTTTCTCTTAAAGGTTATAGTGATTCGAATTATGCGGGAAATATTGATGATCGGAAAAGTACTTAGGATCATGTCAATTTTTAGGCGATTGCCTAGTTTCTTGGTTTTCAAAGGAGCAAAATTGTGTTTCACTTTCAACGGTCAAAGTCGAATATATTTCTGCGGCTTTTTGTTGTACTCAATTGCTTTGGATGAAACAAACTTTAGCGGATTATAAATATTCTTTTGAAAATGTTCCTATCTTTTGTGATAACATATCCGCTATAAATATTGCTCAAAACCCAGTTCATCATAACCGTACTAAACATATTGAGATTCGTCATCATTTTCTAAGGGATTGTGTTTCAAAACGAAAAATTAAGATATCTTTTGTACCATCTAAAGATCAATTAGCGGATATTTTTACAAAACCGCTATCTTCCGAGACTTTTGCGTCAATACGAGCTCGGTTAGGCATAATGCATATTGAATGAGGTTTACGTTGCATTTTGCACGTTTTTAAAACTTAGGGGCGAAAAATCGGATTTGTGGTTGAAAATTCGGATTTTGGAAAACAGAAAGAACCATTGGGCTGTTTGGGGGAAGGCCGACCGGTCGCCCATGATGTCGACCGGTCGCCAACCCCCTCCAACCGGTCGACCACAGCAAAATTTTGGATAAAAACGTTTTTGTTCTCAGTTTCATCATTTTTGGTCTTTTGTGTTCATTTTTCATCCCCTACGCACTTTTCACACAAATTTCACTTCAAATTTGTTTTATTGCATACATTTTATATTTTGTACTTCATGAAGCTCGATTATCATCATCATTGTTCATCTTTAACGATTAAATGGTAAGAATTTTAATCTCAATTGGGTTGAACCCTTGAGACTGTGCTTGTATCTTGATATCTTGTTGAAATTCTTGTATTAATATGTTATTTATGATGATTGATGATGAATGAATATTGTTGTATTAAAATTGGTGATGAAAATTTTTGGCTTAAACGAATCACAAAGGCGTTATGTTTCTCTTGTTTTATTCAATGCACGCCAAGTGTTCGACAAAATGTTTCAATGAAAAACTCATCACCTACATGATTTTCTTGATTTGAAAAGTCTTATAAGTTTATAGAGATCATGTTTTATCAATCAAATGAGCTTTTACAAATTAAATGAGCAATTTTTCCCCTTTTATTCGGAATTTAAGCTTAAATGCTCAATATGCTCGATAAATCGATTAAATTACGCACTTTGATATAATTGTATGATGTTTTTATCGTGCTAACATTCTTTTGATGATTCCAAAGAGAAACAGAAAAAATGCTCATATGCTTAAAGAAGCAAAAATAAGCTCGCTAGAAAAGCTATAAGCTAGGCTCTTAAAAGCCAAAAGTGTGAACAATACTTAGTCCATGTGATGTATTATAGGCGTTTATGCTTGACTAATGATGTTTTTGTGGAGGGGGAGCTTATAAGCTTATGATATTCAAGCTTAATTTGTGAAAGCTAAAGTTTTAAGTTTTTAGTTGTTGCTTCTATACTTACTCTTGTTATGCTTGTTGATAGGGGGAGCTTGTGCAAAAATGATTTTGAAAAATCTTTGCTCCTATCCTTGTGTGTTTGTACTTATGATAAATCTTGCTTGTAATGGTTTGTTGTTTTAGACCGGAAAATTGGTTTTGTTTTAAAATCGACTTCCTAAAATTGTTTTGGTTTGTAATTATCAAAAGGGGAGTTTGTTAGATAAATATTTTTATCAAGATTTTGATGATTATGTTTAAATGAGTTTTTATACCAAAACAATGTTAATAAATGTTGTCCAAATACTCTAAATGATTTAAAATGTTTTTGCTAATTTTTGGAGTATTTCTTAGAATTTATTTTTCGATAAAAATAGACAACACTTTTGATGGTTTTGTTTAAATTGGTTTTTACACCAAAACAATGTTTATAAATGTTGTCCAAATACTCCCAAGTGATTTAAAATGTTTTTACTAATTTATTGAAGTATTTCTTGAAGTTTATTTTTGATAAAAATCGGACAATATTTAATATTAGAGGTCGACCGATCGCCCATAACGTCGACCGGTACCTGAAGAACTCAAAATTGAAAGCAGAACTCATTTTGGTCAAAAAAATGAAGAGGGGGACCGGTCGGCCCAAAGGGCCCGGCCGGTCGCACCCAGGCGGCCGTGGCCGCACTGTCGACCTGGGTCGACCCCCCTTCGACCTGTACCTAGATCGCACTATTTTTTCAAAATGTTCGAAATCTTATTACAGGGCAACCGGTCGCCCTATGTTATTTTTTACAGCAAAAATTCCAACCGTTGCAATCCTTATCAGCAAGATTTACTTTTCATTTTTGTACAATATTTCTACATCTTGTGATCCTCTTTTTGTAGACAAAAGTGAAGAGGAAGGAGCCTATGTTGGGAGCCTATGTTGGTGAAGACTTCCCTATAAATAGAGGATGAATTGAAGACACAAGTGACAACACATACAAGCAAAATACACAACAAGAAATCTGCAAATTGTTAAAACTTTTATTTTTACATTCATGTTGTAATAGCCTAAGTACTTTCACTTGCATATCTTTGAGGTCTAGGCTTTTGATTATTGATTACACTTGCACTCAATCTTTGTATTGGTTTAATAGAGTTGTAATCTTGAATTTTGTCCATCATTCAACACAGGACATCCTTGTGAGTATTCTTGTGGTAAGAATACACTTGGGTGATCTAGGTGATAGGTGTTTGGAGAGTGTGGTACTCTTCAAAGGTGGTGAAGGAAGATTGTGGTAATCTTCTTGAAGGTGTTGTATTAATTTTGGAAATTAATAAAAAAAAATTCTTTTTGAAATCCATCCAGGAGATCTTAGGGTGGTAGAGGATTAGAGCGCAGGTGGGTTGAGCAACCTCTATAAATCAACGATTGTTGTTTAATTTCCGCATTTACATTCTTGTCATTTATTTGTTCATTCGAAAAAGAGGGTGATTTGCGAAAAATCTAAGATAATCTTTTCACCCTCTCAGATTATCGTATCCACTTGACTAACACATGCGACCTTAGAGGGCTTTCACTCATTCTTCTTCATTAAGAAGGCCTTTAATGAGGGGTTATTCCATTTCTTCCCCCTTCCGAACTGCAAGTTTCTAAATGGTGTTCTCTTTTGATTGGTAGTTGGAAGTCATACTTTTTCTTTGTGAGGGGCGATGGTTGGGAATTCCCTCTTGAGTAGTGCTCGTCCCCTTTGTCTACCTTTACCTCCCCTAAGTCTCGTAAAAGCGCTCAAGAAAAATATCGAGAAGTGTTGTTCTCCTACATGAAAAGTATTCAGAGAATCTAGGGAAACTTTTATGTACTAATGTTGTTTTCTTTCTTCCTGCAGGAAAGAAGAGCTTTAGCATGGAGTTACTAGCATACTTCATGGGGACTCTTAGCGCTCCAGGACCGTCTCAATGCTGGTCATTCTGCGAAGCCTTCCTCTGCTACCACGGGAAGGAAGAGATTTCATGGAGAGCCTACTTAGACTCCACTTAGGACAATATCTTCTGGTGGTCCCTTCAGTAGTGGCATATTTCAGCGAGATGGTGTGCTGTCTTTTATGACATTTTAGAATACTTTACTGCGTCTATTTCTTTTTGAGAGAACATTTTAGAATACTTTACTGCGTCTATTTCATTTGTGTTCGGGATGTTATTTGCCTTTGTGAGGCTTAGAATATGTCTTCATTGTTGAGTATGGTATCACTTATACTTTGGTCCACATGTGTCCTACAGACAACGGTAAAATGATGCTGCTTAAAGTTAGGTAGCAAGTTAAGGTAATGCGAGTGAAGGTATCTGATTCCGCTCTATGGTCTTATCCACGTGTAATCCACGTGTAGGGAACCAACTAGAAACATGCAAAAACAAAGCTAGAAGGGTCTCGGGGTTGTCCAGGAAACTTGCGATGTTTAAATCAATAGAGTGTAGGAGAATAATCCAAAGCATAAGAGAATTTAACAGTTAAAATATACT
This sequence comes from Rehmannia glutinosa, assembly GCA_016081115.2. Classification (NCBI taxonomy): domain Eukaryota; kingdom Viridiplantae; phylum Streptophyta; class Magnoliopsida; order Lamiales; family Orobanchaceae; genus Rehmannia; species Rehmannia glutinosa. Next base: position 88,666 of record JABTTQ020000214.1, read on the forward strand.
TACTGAGACCGTGGACCACGTGGGGCCTAGTGTACTAAATTGGGCTTCGGGTGCTTTTTTGATGATTTATACCAATGATTTTGATAGGCTAATAAGTAATTAAAATGAGTTAAATGAATAATTAAATATAAAAAAGAGAAAAATATAATTTCACACCTCATCACAATACATATTTTCTTTAATTAAATAATATGTTTTATTATTATAATATAATTTATTAAACAATATATTAAAGAATATCATTTATAATATATTTTATTCTTATTGTTAATGTAGAGTATATTTTAACTTATTATTAAATATTAATTTTATTAGTATTATAACTAATTTTTATTAATAAAAAATATTAACATCATAAATAATCAAATTTAATTAAAGTAATATACAAATGTTAAAAAAAATGTAATATAATCTAATTAAATTTTATAATTGCTAAAATAATAATTTTGATACATATGATATGTAAAAAAGACAACTCAAATCTTTTAAAAACAAAACAAACAAAACTAAGCAAAAAAAACTGAAAAATAGAGCAAGGAATGACGCAGTGATCGAAGATCTGATAGAACTTCGATAATATAATACTCAATTAATTGATAACCTCGAATAACTAATATTTTTATTGGTCCCCACTCTAGGATAAAATGCTAAATGAATAATTTGCTATATGTGTTAGATAATACTATACAAATATTCATATAGTTAAACTAATAATATATGAAGGTTTCATAAAAATAACTCAATTAAACTCAATTGTTATTTGTTTCTTGTTGAAATTAATGTTACATTGAATATCATTTTGGACTTTGTTAAGATATTAAGAACATTTAGTGTGTGTTTCTTGTATCTCAACAAAAAATACTTAATGTTATATTGTTGAGTTTCCTTTTGAGAAGGAAAATATACGGTAGAATTATTTTGTTCAACTTCATATTTCACATATTGATGTCTATACGGTTGCATAATACCTACATTAGAAGGTTGAATTTTTTATGGTTTGTTTGATAGTAAGAAAAATAAGTTAATGTTTTGCAATCCTTCAATAATTTTTAAGTGAGCATGACAACTATCCACAATCGAAAAAACTTTTTTACAAGTCATATTTCAATAAATTAATAGATTATTAATTTATGGTTTATTTAATATGTCCGTAAATTAATAGATGGCTTTTAATCTAAATTAATTTTGTTCCCAATAGGTGGTCTTTATTTTCCCCCAATAAGTGATTTTTTTTAATTAATAAATTTGTCCCATATATGGGATTTTGTTCAGAATATCAAATGAGTCATTACCCGACGATGAGGTTCAAAGTTTTTCTTTTAGATCTATATAGGTTTATAATTATGTAGGGCTTGTAACTGTTTATGACACGTTGTAATAAGTTGTAAGTTTTTTATGATGTATGAATGAAATTATTTTTATTCCAGGAAAAATGTATTGGGTGCTTCAATTTGGCGAAAATGGGTGTATTTGGATCGAGGTTGGCATTATTGTTTTTTAAAGGAGGATAATGGTTGGTTCCCAACTCCTCTCCAAGTTACTCAAACCCATGACCAATCGGTGTAGATGCAAGGTGCTTACAAATAGGCTATCTTGTCTTGTCGGAGTGAGGTTGAAGTTAGGGTGGCAATTTGAGGCAAAACACGATTCAACCGACACGAACACATATTGTAGGGTTTTTGGGCAGGGCTTATTGGGTTCGAGCCGTTATCGACCGGGCACGATAAAAATCCGGCTGATATCGGGCTGATACAATAAATACGATAAGGCACGATAATTTCTTTAATTATTGCTAAATGATTATTTATATGTGTATTTACTAATAATTAACTATTTGTACTTGACTATTCTTATTAATAATTTATTAGAATATATGTTTTAAGTATCAAATATAAAGGATATACAAAAAATCATAACTTTCATTTTTTAACGGGCTCAACGTGCCAAATGGGATTACCTAAATAAATTTGACAATTTTGCTTATCGTGCTTATCATGCCGTGCCGTATTTTTTGTGTTTTCAAAATATCATATTTGGGCTTAAAGTTCAGGCCCGTTAAGCTAATCGTGCCAGCCCGATAACGGCCCAACACGAATGATTTACCACCCCTAGTTGGAGTTGGTCTTAGACGATTCAAATCAGTTTTACATCTTTAAATTATATTAATATTTTGTAAATATAGACAATATATCTTTCCTGTAGAATAAAAGGGTAATTAAAGACCGGAGTCCCTGATTGAAACATGAGTAGGTCTCCTGTAGGACCGGCCTATTCCGTAGGACGAATCCTAAAGCCCAACCCGCGCCCAGCCCCAACCCAACCCGCGCCGCCTGTTGCCAAACCCCAACTCTTATTTAAAAAAATATCACTTCATTGTTGCCTGGAATCGAACCCGCGATCTTGATAGGCTTAAAGTGGTGTTCTACCACTACACCACTAGTGTTTATTGTGCAATTTTAGTATAACAATTTATATAAACCCTTTCATAAATACGCCTGGTAATTAAAAAAAAAATTAAAAATGCCTCCAAATGCAAAGGCTAAGAATCGAACCCAAGTCTATTAAAAAAACATGATACATTATCTCAATAAATGGATACTTATAAAAGTGTTACTTTAACTACATCATATTAATTTTTTATTTTTCCTCTTTTTTTGTTCCTAGTTTGTAACTGTATTAAGAAATCTGATACTTTATCTCAACAAACAGATACTTTTACTTATAAAAGTGTTACTTTAACTATATCATATTTATCTTTTATTTTTCTTCTTTCCTTCATTTCTAATTTGTGACTATATTAAAAATATGATACTCTATCTCGTTAAAAATAGATACTTTAACGTATAAAAGTGTTACTTTAACTCTGTTATATATATATATATATATATATATATATATATATATATATATATATATTGTAATATATTCATAATTTGTGACTATATTAAAAAATATGTTACTTTATCTCAAAAAAACAAATACTATTACTTATAAAAGTATTACTTTAATTCTATCATATTTATTGTTAATCTTTCTTTGTATTTATTATTAAAAATATAATACTTTATTTAAAAAAGAGATAATTTTACTCTTAAAACATGATATTTTGTCTCAAAAAATATATATTTTTACTCATAAAAGTGCTACTTTAACTCTGATATATCTATTTGTCCTCCAATGTAATATAATCATAATTTGTGTCTATAATAAAAAATATCATACTTTATCTAAAATAACCGATACTTTTTCTTATAAAAATGATAATTTAACTGAGGAAGAAAAACAAAAAAAAAAAAAAGGAGGCTCATATTTATTGTTGTTGCGGATCAGCGGGGGTCAAAATAGGATCCGTCTTACGGATTGAGACTCATAAGACGGTCCTATATGAGTTTTTGCCTTAAAACATTGAGGCAGTGGGTATGTTAAAACTTAAAAGAGTGTAAAATATTGGGAAATGGTTCGTATTATGAATGGCACTATAGTAATTAGATTAGCCTTATTCCCTTTTATAGATTCGCCCTCATTAATATTTTTTTCTAATCATTTATTGCTAATTAATTATAGGTCAATTAACATGAATCTATATATATATATATATATATATCTCACAAAAACTCTTTTCAGACCTTCTAACGGGTCTTTTTCGTTAGACGGATCCAACCCGATCCGGGTTTTTTCATAATTTCATGCACCAGTAGCATGTTTATAATATTATGGGACAGTGCATCCGAAAAGTATTTGTCACGCCCCAAACGTGACGCGACAACGATCAATCACTTAAAGAAATAAATCAACGGTCTAAAAACCAAAGATACCAAACTCCAATGAAATAGAGTCTAATGCAATGAATTAAAATAAACACGAGTCTGATTACAATCTTAAAGTCGGCGGTATCCGAATACAACTTAAAAGATTATCCGAATTAACTTACAGTCAAACAAAAATAAATGAAGGAGTCCAACAACAAATAAAAGTAAAAGGAATCGTCCCTCCACATCACGGATAGGGATTCAATCTGCGGTAGGTTCGATGTCTTCGAATAACTCTTCATCTAAAGGTTAGAAAACGAGGAGGGAATGAGACAGAAATCTCGATGGATGGGGTGATCGTGTGCAAGTGTGGCGATATAAATAGTTAATGCGAGAAATTTAGTGTATGAAAACGCGTGAGAGATGATGCATGATTTCACACGATCCACAAGCGTCGTGATAAATATATTAAGTAACATACTTATATAGTTTTAAGAAAATAGTTCGTGGTCACGCAGCACTATGGTTCAAGCAGATGGGAGGATTGCGCACGGATTTGTAGCGCCAACCAAAGCGGGTCCGATTAACTCCAGGAATCGTGTGGATCGCATAAACGATTCCTTCGTTCTTCCTTGTAACTCCCCGAGCAAGATGGTCCAAGACCTGTCACCTTATCGCTCCGTAGGCAAAGACAAAATCCACAGTGGAGCTAGCAAGGCTCGGATTTGTCATAATCATGATTATACCTCAAGTACTACGACCCGCTTCCCTTGGACAAACTCCGTCCCTCGTTGCGGGATTAGGGCGATGGGGGAAGAGTGGAATAGCAGCCGAGCTGCCCGGTTCCATCCCCGACGTATCCATTCCGACTGTGAGCTCGACACACCAAGTTGACTCAAGCAGGAAAGTAAACACAAGTTCATGTAGTCAACCAGGCAGTCGAGTATTATTGATTCGGGAAGCAGTTCATGAAAAGTTCTCAAAAATTTGCACAAGATAGTTATGGCGTTGGTGGAGTTATCGGGATGAAGATAATTATCGGGAGGATAAGTAGTCTTCAATATCTTAAGTATTAGGAGGAACATAAGTCCCGTTATAGATTCGAAATCACGAGACGAGGAAGTCGCCCGCGATCGGGTATTAATCGGTCAAGGCGGTCCGATAAGTCAAGGGGTTTTTGAGAAATTATAAAATTTTACTTAAGAATTGAAGTCAAAGGGTCCAGGGCTGTTTTAGAAAAATAAAAATAATTTGAGTTAGGTCCTTATAAAAAATAAAATTTACAATTAGCCCCGTTTTGTCAAAACCAATACTTTTGGGGTTAAAAGTTAAATAAATAAATGTCCCGACCTTGAAAAATTATGAGGTCAGTTCCTAAATTCTCTAAATTGTTCAGAGATTCAGGTTTTTAAAGTTTTGAGGTCGAGTTTTTATAAAATTCTCACATTGGCCCCAAAATTGTTAAAATTGTCATTTCGGGCCCTAAGTTTAAAATAATCGGAACTCACAAACCGGAAGGGCTTCTAATGTGATTCCAGTTGGAAAATGTCACTAAGGTTAGTGGGATGTTGGGACAAAAGCAGTTTTAAAACGTCATAAGTATAGGTCCCTCAACTTTTGAAAATCTCATTTTTGTCCCATTTTGAAATAATTGCCTTTAAGGCTTTTAGGGGTCCAATTGTTATGAAATTTGAACCTTGGGTCCAAAATATAATTATGTTATAGGTAAAGTAGTATTTCCAGGTACATGGGCTGTATAAGTCCTGGAAATTTCATTTGGGTCCTCAAGTTTAATCTTTTACAATTTGGTCCCTCAAGTTTTATAAAATTACTTTCCAAGCTCTAAACACTTGGATTTTTGGAATACACTTAAAATATGTTATTTCCAGTCCCTTAAGAGTTAAAATTTCAAATTTTAAATTTAGGGTCTGGTACAGTTTCGAAATTTGCAAAATAGCCCTTAAACTTCTCAAATTTTACAATCTAGTCCTTGGGCTTTTAAGGGTTGATTTTATTTATCTAAAAACTCTTAAAACTTTATTAAAATGTCAAAACAACATTTTTGAACCTGAGTACAGTCCCAAAAATCAAAATTTACAGAGAGGTCCCTTAACTTTTATTTTCTTGCACTTAAGTCCACCAACTTTCCATTTTTTGCATTTTAAGTCCAAAAATCGAAATTTAATCAATTATGCTCGACTTGTCCAGGTTATAGGCCATACAAAACATAGATTTCAAGAGTCATAAACATACATATCCATCTCATACAAGGATTTATCAAATATGACAATAAAGTGTACATACATGTATGTCCTAAATTTCAATAAATCGCATTTTGAGCAACACTTGAGAAATTTTTCCAACTTGATATAAGAAGATAGCATGCATTACATAATATATACCTCAAATGCTCAATAACAAAATACTACATGCATTTTTATGAATTAAAACACCTAGAAGTTGAAAGGATTTTTCCACCCACCTTGTTTGTTCGGTTGATTGGTGAAAAATGGTGTCACAAGACCTTGAGGATTTTAATCCTCACTTAAGGCAGCCCCTAAGTCCAATAATAAAAGGAGTTTTGAGTTAGAAAAATGAAGATTTGAACCAAGGAGGGAAAAAGAGAAGGAATAGGCCAAAGGTACCACACTTACCTTGTGTAGTTGAAAGTTGTAGTCAAAAATTGATGGTCTCTTAAGAACTTGATCACCACTTAAACAAAGCTCCAAGGTCAGCCCCTAATCACCTCAAAATGATAATTTTGGTGTTAAAATTCGAAATTAATAGGGAAGAAGAAGAAGGTACCAAAAATCCCATTTCTTACCTTATAGTCCAAAATCCTTCAAATTTCTTCAAGTAGAAGTCTCCTTCAAGGTGATGGTAAGGCTCTTAGTATCTTCCAAGTCTTCTATGTAAACCTCAAAAATAAAAATCCAAACTTACATTAGTAAGTGAGAGGAGATAGCTAGATGATACCAAGACAAGAAGAGGAACAAAATTTCTTACCTTGTGTAGTGAGGTGTTCGAATTTTTTGTGATGGAGTAGAAGAAAAGTTCTTGAATTTTTACTAAGTGTTTAAGAGAAGAGGAGAAAATTGTAGAGAGAGATGTAGGAGGATTTCTTGGTGAGAAGGAGGATGAAAGGTTTGAGAGATGAAGGTGTTGGGTACAAAATGAAATTTCTAGTGTATTATGGCCTAATGGCCGATTTTTGAGAGTATGAGGGAGAGAGATTTTTGTTTTTTGTTCCAAGTCTTGTAAATTGTAGTAAGCATGAGGGACAAGGACTTTGGTCAGAAGGTGTAGTCTTGCATGGGAGGTTGGAATTGCAAGGATAGAGAGGAATGTTGGCATGGGGTGTTGGGAAGCCTCCAACATGTTGGATGATTTTATAATGGTGTATAAGATATTGTGTATAAGATTTGAATTAATGGTGTAATAATACACAAGATGAATACATAAGGTGTACATGTACAAGAGTTGGGAGATATTTCTACACCAAAATTTCCCACCATGGCCGTCCCTTAAGGGGTATTTGTGGTAATTCCATATTTTATTTTTATGTCCCAAAATTGATGATAATAGGTGAATAATATCAATCTCCAAAATAATTAGTGATTTCCTTGATCACTTATAAGTCTCATGATCACTTAATCTAAATCGAATTCTTAATTCTACAAGGTATAAATCTCTAAAATAAATAGTCTCCAAAAATTCTAAGGTGACTAATGAGATACGCAAATAACATTAATGATGATCAATCAAGTGATCATAAATGCGAAATAAAATTAATAAATGATTATGATCACAAGAAGTAAATAAGGAAATTTAAAGACGAAATATAGTTATCATTAATATTTACCCGTCAAAGCGACGCCAGTAGAATTGTCGAATAGTACAAAGACGATACGTGATATAAGTACATGTTCGAATAAAAATCGAGGGCTTCACAAAGATTATTAGTAGTTCCTCGAAAAAGTATCGATAGTTCCCTGGAGAGTATTTTAGTAGTTCTCTTGAATATAATTAACTTTTTCTCCTGAAAAGTATTAGCGATCCCTCAAAAATGTATTAGTTGTAACGATGAAATGTATTAGTAATATGGTTGAACAGTTTTTTAGTAATCCTCTTGAAAATATTTTTTTCCATCAAGAGTATTAGTGTTCCTACTAAAATGTATTAGTAGTCTTATTTAAAAGTATTATGTTTTACGATTAAATGTATTTTAGTATTCTGTTGAAAAGTAATAGTTTTCCTCATAAAAAGTACCAATAGTTCCCCATAAAAGTATTAGTTCTTCCCCCAAAAGTATCGTAGTCATCCTTAAAAATATTTGGTAACACCCTTAAAAATATTAGTTTTCCTCGAAAAAGTATTAGTAGTCTTCCTAAAATGTATTAGCAACTCTCCTAAAATGTATTAGCGGCGACCAACGGATGTGGTATAGGTACTTGTGCGAGTTGTTGGTAGGTGATGGGTCGGATATTTGAATCCGTTTAACGAATTAGATCTGTTAGATCGTCGACAGAGACTAACCATATATATATATATATATATATATATATATATATATATATAGGAGGATCCAATTAGACCATATTTTATGGTGAGACAGGTGTGGACTAATCTCAACCATCCCCATTTACATCAAAGGCTAGGAATAATTTGGGATAATAATATATTAACCATTTAATTAAATCCCAAAAAGGATAAAATTGTCAAAACAAAAATATGGGGACCGTCCAAATATGAAATCGATTATTGGGAGAGAGAAAATCATGTGGAGAGAGAGAAAATCGGCTGGGGTGAGAGAAAATCACGCATGTGTTCGTAAATGCAAGATATCTTTGTACATTTATCATATATTTAATGTATACTTAACACTATTTTCTTGTATGCTTAACATAATTTTCTTTGCATATTAAAATGGTCAAACAAGAGGGACCGTGAATTAAGGAATCGGTTATATAGAGGGAGAGAATCACGCTCATTAAGATGTGAATTAAGTAAATCAATTATATATATATATATAGAGAGAGAGAGAGAAAATCACGCTCATTTTTGTCTTGTATATTTAACATATTTTTATTGTATATTTAACAATATTATCTTTGTATATTTAACATATTTGTACTGCGCATATTACAATTGCCAAACAAAAACATGTGGGGACCGTGAATTAAGGAATCAATTAACAAGATTATTCTAAAGTGAGACCAATAATTACGGTATATCAAATAGCAATAATAAAAAAAACAACTAATAAACACAAATCAATTAAGTAAATTATTATACCGTAAACTATGTCTAACTATACAATAAAATCGGCTATGTATACGAAGAAACTATGTCTAATCTACAACTAAATCGGACTACCTATATAGTAAAACTATGTCTAACTATACAATAAAATCGGACTACCTATACAATAAACTATGTCTAACTATACAATAAAATCAGACTATATATACAGTCGCCCTTGATGCGTTGTTCACTTTTTCTACCTATTTTTGCCATGATTAACAAAACACCGATCTTGACAAAAAAAAAAAAACAAAAGTAAAGTATCGGTGCGGAATATATAAAAACATGTGGTAAAAATTAACTAAATAAGCATCAAAACACATATAAGTATCAGCAAAAATCTCCTATTTTTTTCAACAAATATAGGTATACAACATAACACATAAGTATACAACATAAATACATACATAAAAGATTAACTATTTATACATCAAAATACATATAAGTATACAAAGCGGTCATGGAGTCCCCAATTAGTTTAATCGCAAATTAAGCTGCCGCTTTGTTTAGAGATGAAGAAGATGACTAAATGGAACTGACGCGCGATTTGGCGAGGGACATGAATCGATCTGGAGCCGTTACCAAATGGGAATGAAATTGCTAATAATAAAATTACCATCTTACCCTTTATTAATTTAAAAAAACAAATAAAAAAGATCATTAAATTGGGTAAATCTCAACCATCTAAATTTAAAATTTGTGAACAGGATTAGTCCACACTATCTCACTCTACTAATGTGGTCTCATTTGATCTAATCCCTATATATATAAATATATTTAGAGAAGTCGCTATAAATAGTATTACAAAAACATTTCCGCCTAAAAGACAATGATAATTTTTTTAATTTAGGTAACTAAGGTTTGTATTATGTACAGACAAAATCTGAATTTAATAAATAACAGTGATAATCTTGGCAAATTTTGTGTCTAATTTTAATTTTGGTAGGTTTTAATTTTCTTGTCTATATGATGTGCATGTAATGTTGATTTAATATTTTAATGGTTGCCGATTTTATATTTTATTAATTGAAAAAATAAAAAATATTCTTTATTCAAAATTGGAATTTAATACTTACCAACATAGAATAATAAAATCTTATTTATAGTAAGATTTAAAAATAATCCAAATATAAAATAATTAAAAATAAAATCTGAAAATCATTTAAGAAACCTAAAATTAATAAACAAAATTTAATAATTATTTAGATCTATCTAAATTTTGTAATTGTTCAAAATATCATAAATTATATTATATTATATATATAAATTAATATTTTATATAAATGTAGTAGTTACATATATTATATAAATCAAAATATTACTACTTAAAAAAGTACCGAGAAGTAAAATTGAGAAATTATTTAATGAATAAATAATACAAAAAAGGAATCTAAATATTTTTGATATGACTAACCAAATAAAAATTTAATTTTAAATAAAAATAAATAAAATAAAATTAAAACACAAGCATATAAAATCTATAAAATATTTTGTAAAATCTAAAATTATTCAAGAATGCACAGAATAATATAAATAAATAATTAAACTATGAAATAAAGCCTTAGAATAATAAAATAAATCTAAAATTTATTTGATAAATCTTAAAATCATCGAGATAAAAACTAAAAAGTATTAAAATAAATCTGAAAGTTAAAACATAAAACATTGGATAAAATAAAAAATACTCAAACTACATCTATATTATTTTAACAATGATTACATAAAGAAAAATGATATTTATTTGTTCTTATATTTGTGCTATATTTATTTGTTAATAATTATTTTTCATTCGTTTATATTATAATATGATTTGTTTTTCAAAGAATCATGATTTGAGTATAACAATATTGTTATTGAGAAATCAAATGGTACTCATATTCTATTTATTATATTAATGTATATAGTTATTTATTGGTATACATTCCAACTATGTCTCAATTTGATCTAATTTAATATAGTCAAAAATTATTAAGTGAACATATAGTTATTAAAGTTTTAGACAAATTAACAAGTGTTATTAATAGTTGTATTAACTTGCTTCAAATATATAATTAATTTTTTTCTTTTTCGTATGTTACTAAAATTCAAATTTGTTGTCGGATTTTTACATAATATTTTGTAAACATGTATTAAGTAATTATAATTGGAGTATTATTTAATAAATCATACATTATTTTGTTCGTCTTAAGATATGTGGAGATTCAACCTTTTCCCCATTCAAATAACAGGCAGTTTTGGGTATTGTGATACTCACCCACTCCGCCTCATTAGCATTGCTATAATATATCAGTTTTTTAATATCAGAATTATGCAACACTTTATTATATTATACTCCGTGCATCGCACGGGCATTATAGTAGTATAAGTAACAATGTTAAAGCTATCAAGAATTATGCATTTCTAGTAAAAGAATGTTTGATTTTATCAAAATAATACTTCTGAAAATTAATGGTGACAATAGTTCTCTAATTTGTTATTATTGAGAACTAGTGTTTTACCCATGCGATGCACGGGTGTATATTGTGAGGCCTCTGTTTTGTACTCTGACGTGTGCATTTTCCTAATAATTCTTCGAATTATATCTCGTGTATTATAATAACTTTGATATATCAAATAATAGACATGAAATGTTATTAATGTTTTTTCATTGATGAAGTCAAAAAAAAAATATCATCTTCATAATTATAAGTAATACATTCAAAGCTGTGTATTTGTGTTCCATCTTCGAAAAGTGATTTTTCATAGAACCACGCATGCTACCTACATTTGTCTATTTCGTTTTAGTCATATCTAGATTTTTAATAAGTGTGAAAATTGGTATCACGCTGTTTTTTTCAAGGTCATAGTAGTAAATTCGGATGAAAATTTACTTTCCAAAGTTTTTGTATGTGTAAATTGGTTTCAAAGCTCTTTGCAAAAACTCATTGTAAAATAAATGAAAAGTTAACATGTGTATATAAGATAATAGGAGAACAAAAGACATCAATTAATGAAATAGTAATCAACAAAACATAGTTTTGACAATATTATTGTTTTTATTAGATTTAATTTTTGAAGATATTTTTTATTTTTACCGGTTTTACTATGTATTTTATTTATTCATGTTTTTAAGTCAATTTTTAATTTTTTTTTTAAATTTAATTGTGGAGATTTGTATTGTACTATTTGGATTTTTCTATTTATTATGTTCTATTTGAATTCTCATATTTGGTATTTTTAGGATGAGCGATGCCTAATTGCATTTGTACAAAATAATTTTTAGTGATTGCAAAATTTTCAGAATTTCAAAAAATAATTAAAATAGAAATTTAATTAATTTGATTATAATTCATACACTTAAATAATATAAAAAAATTTATATTAAAAACCCTCATTAAGGACAATAAATTTGGTTGATAATAAATTTTGTGAATTTGAATTGTATTTATTTATTGAACATGTTTATCTATAAGAAAGTAACAATTTGGAAAAAAATACAATTTTCCAATACTAAATATTAATTTATTATATTTTCAATACAATCAACAAATAAAGTCATTACAAATTTCAATATTTTTTTGGGTTTAAAAAGTTAAACAATTGTACATATTAAACAAAAATCTTGTTTCATATTTAGCAACATAATTTTAGGGGAAATGAAACATTTCAAAAGGTAATTCTATTTTTATATATATACATATATCAAAAAATATCAAACAAAAACTTCGGCCTTGTATGGATGTATTTCCAAATCCAATTTCAGGTTTCTAGTGTTGGAAGAAGAATTTTCAAACTTTATTGATTTTCGTGTGAGAATTGGAAATATGTTTGGTTTGTTACCCTAATTCTTTGTTTTGAAATGAGTATATGTTTGGTTATAACTTTTTAAATGTATTTTGACATATGTTTGCGTGATTGTAGTATATTTTCACCTAGATTTACGTGTTTGGAGTGAAAATTTGTTTGATTGTGTTTTCAAAAGAATATTTCCATAAAAATATGAAAACTGGAAATGACTTTAATTCTACTAAAAATTTCCTAAAACAAACATAAACCCGTTTTCCGGAATAGTTGGAAAGTGGAAAACCACCCTTGAAATACAACCATTCAAGGCATATCTAACAGTCAAAATGTACAACTTTAAAAGTTGAATATCAAAATATCTTGATAAATATTCAAAAATCTATTAGAATGAAAAGTATGCTAATAAATATAAGAAGTAATTTTCTATATACATTATTATGAATATAAATTCATATCAAATAAAAATTTTGTTTCTTCTTACATGAATATATATAATTACAATGCTATGTATGGATATATATAATATATATAAATAATACTGGATACATATTTTGAGATATTTTCTTCAATTTAAACAAATATTTATTGATTGAATTTAATAAAATTAAATAAAATTCTATATAATTATGAAAAAATTAGATAAGCGCAAATATAAATTATACATGTACTATAGATAGTCAAAATACATAAATATACAAATTGATGTTGAGTGGCTCAAATGTATAATTATTAAAAGCCCATTATAAAATAATGAGTAAATGTATCATATATTTTCATTTATTTATTATTTTTTTTATTTTGTATATGCAATATATGTGTCAAACTGAAGATTGTAAAAAGATGATTAATTGGATATATTATATATCAAAAATGGATATAAAATGGAAAAAATTATTAAAACATAAAATAAAAAGAAAAGGACAAATATAATAATTAATGCATACACACACAGATTTCGAAAGCTTATATAACTCTATCTTTTATATAACTTTAAAAAGTGATTTATTTAAAGAAAGTTGACCACCAAAGATAATAAAATCTCATTTTATTAGTTAAACCCAAAAAGCAAAACAAAGTATTGTTTTTAGAAACTGAAAAATGGGCGGGAAAAATAAGAGTTACTATTCTAAGAATAGTCTCTTATTATATATATATATATATCGATTAGTGGTGCACGCATAGTTATAACTCAATGCCAAAAAAGTACGAGTACGTCAAATTTTAGTGAGTGAGTTGCGGTTATATATTTGTAAATAATTATAAATAGAGTTAGTCTCCTGTCAGACCGTCTAACAGATCTAGATATCCGTTAGACGGGTCTAAATATCCTACCCATCGCACAACCCTGACCCGAATCCGCGAAAAAATAAAAAAAAAATTAAGAGAAAAAACCCCAGCGACTCCATTCCCATTCAGACATCCTCGTAAATCATGATTGGAGCCCTAATTTCCCAGCTCCTTCCTCCTTCAACCACAACCACCGCGCCGCGAGCCATAACTCCCATAAATACAACCACAACAGCGGCAAAAAACAACTCCGTAGAAAGTCTCTGTTTTATATTTAAAAGGCACAACTTTGAAGAAAAGTATTACACATTGCATTCTAATATATTGGATGTATTAGAAAAATGTATTATACTTTACAGCTTCGTGGAAGTCTCTGTTTTATTATTAAATGGCAAAAATTTGTGGAAACATATTACACATTGCATTCCAATGTATTAGATGTATCAAATAAACGTATCAGACTTTTAGGTGCATCATATTATGTATTTTATTTCTTAGTTGTTCCTAACTTGTATTACTTTTAGGTGTAATAAAACTAACAGATCCCAGTGATGAGAATGAAGAACGCAATAATGACACAGAGCAGGGGGACAATATCATTCAAATAGAAGCTGAAGGTAAAAATCATTTTTTGTTGCTCTGAAAAATATTACAAATACATGCAAAAAGTATTGTGTTTTATTCTGAAAAGTGTCATAATTTTCATACATTCCGTCCTGTTGATTATTTTCTTCTGTTAAATATAACAGAAGACTTGACTGGTTGTCTTACTGGTATGAAGAGGAAGAGTGTTGAAGAAATATATACACTGTATCGCAATCATGCTCGACAGCTTGGATTTAGTATTCGTAAAACAACTACGAGATGCAATGATGTTGGTGTTGTGACGGAAAAATATTTTGTATGTTCCTGCGAGGGATCTACAAGATTCAGAAACACCATTGAGAAATAAAAGAAAAAAATTTATAATACACGGACAGGATGTAGGGAATCATTGAGGGCAAAATTGAACAACGATGGTGTTTATGAAATTGTTGACCATAGTATGTTGCACAACCACGAACTCACTAGAAAAGAGTGGAGTCATTTGCATTGTTCTGAAAGGGTGATTACCACTGAAAAGACTAATGCTATTGGGGAGATGATTTCTTCTGGAATGAGAGACACTAAATCTTTCCGATAAATGGCGCAAGATGCAGAGGGTGGAGAATGCATTGGTCATACAATGAAGGACCACTTGAATTTTGTGAATCATTTCAAAATGAATGCAATATAAGGGGCGATGCACAAACACGATTGACATGTTGTACCAACAAGATCTTTCAAGAACAAGACTTCTTTTTGAGTTAAATTAGATGATATGGGAAGATTGTGTAATCTCTTTTGGAGGGATTCAATGATGAAGGAGGATTACAAGATATACGGTGATGTTGTATTTGATACAACATATCGAACAAATCGGTATAATTTGATTTGTGTCCCTTTTGTTGGGATTAATAATCATTGGAAGAACGTGATGTTTGGTTGTGCCTTCATAGCGGATGAGAAAACTGAATCATTCGATTGGCTTTTTGAAGTTTTTAAGAAATCAATAGAGGGTCAATGGCCTATATCAATCTTCACATATCAAGATCTATCAATTGAAAATTCAATTGAAAAGGTAAAATATTACTATACAATTTACGTTTCAGTTAATGTGTAATACTTTTCTTTGTTTATGGTAATACATTACAATGTCGTGTGTAATACTTTTTAGTGTTAAATGTAATACCTACTGAACTGTTCTCTGTCTTACAAACTGCACTTCAATTTCTATTAAAAAATATATGTTTCTATTTATATGTAATACTTTTCTTTCTTAATACTCATACATCCAATTGTTATATATAATACTTTTAATCTGTATTGTTTATTTTTTTTATAGGTTTTCCCAGGAACACGGCATAGGTTATGCTTATGGCACCTCTACCAAAATACTGTAAGCAGGTTCGGGAAGTTGAAAGGCGACAAATACTTCTACGACACATTTACCAAGTGTTTATCAGGGTGCATAATCGATCGTAATTCCAGATTTGTTGGGATAAAATGATTACCAAAAATGGGTTAGAAGACCATCCATAGTTTAAGAGGTCATTCGATTTAAGAGAGAAGTGGTGTACAACATTTAACAAAGACTTTTCTCTACTGGAATATTGTCGTCACAACGAAGTGAAAGTACAAACTATGTCATTGGATTTAATACGAAGAAAACAATCAGTTTGACTGACTTTTATGGGATTTTCAAGGAAACAATTAAACGTTGGAGGAGCAATGAAGCAAAGGATGAATTTCAGTGTTCAAGGGCGGCTCCTACATATGTATTGCCATTGACTGGACTATTGAAGCATGCTTCTGAGGTATACACATTGACACTTTTTGAAGATTTTGAAGATGAATTTTTTAAGTCAATTTCCACTTCTTGTATAATGTTACATTTTGAGAGCGACATTATGTTTTATACTGTTTCGAATGATGATGGAGTTGGTTCACATACATTGACATTTTGTACTGCAACTAAATTGATAAGTTCCTCTTGCAAGTGATTTGAGGAATGTGGTTTCTTCAGATCGTCATTCATTCTGGTCCTTCATGTGAATTCGGTGATGAAATACAAAATTGTTATATCAAAAGAAGGTGGACAAAGTTTGCAAAAAGGACTTATGGGATAGATTAGATAGAAGAATTGGACAGAGTAACAGGCCTAAGGATTGCATTCCTTACCGTCATGAAATGGCGCGCAAGTATTCTAATATGGTATTGAAATGCCAAGAAAATGAGGAAGCAAGAAGAATTCTTGAAGATGGTTATAAGGGATTCTATGGTAATTGATGAATTGATGGCTACTACAATAAATTCTGCAGCTGAAACTGAGATTTCTAGTTTTTCTACTAATATCCTAGATCCTACTCGATCAGTTACAAAGGGCAGAAAACAAAGAGCGAAAGGGGATTTTGAAAAAGCAAGAAGAAGAAGAGTGTTGATCACATCAAACACAAATACATCAAAGGAGTTCGGTCGAAAACTCCTAATCCTAGATTGTTTTAGGATGATTGATTATTTGTACTTAATTCTATTTATTGTTTACAATTCACATCTCTGGCAATACATTGTAACTTATCCGCGATACCGCTAATGTATCTCACGATACATTCTTATTTTTGTGTGGGAAGATATAACTTGTTATATTGTTCTGGGATTCGATTATTTCGATGTCTTTTCATATCTCATGTTTTATAATACATTGTTGTTTGTGCCACTTTTCTCGCACAGAGATTAATACATTGTAACGTATCCGCTAATATTTGTCATTGTATCTCTTCGATACATTTCTTATTTTGTGTGTGATACATTGTAACGTATCTCATGTTTTATTGTTCGGGATTGTTTATTATTTAAACTTAATGCATTCTAAAAACATTCTCGAACCCTATAATACTTGTTCTAGGGTTGTTTATTATTTGAGCTTAATGCATTGTAAAACATACCGAACCTATAATACTTGCAACCCGCTTGTAAAACGCCTTCAACAAGTAGTACGTATAAAAACATTACTCGTTTATATTAATACTTTTATGTTTCACATCTAATACTTTTTCTGTTCAACAACTAATACATTTATTGAACATTTTTTTTGCAAGATAAACACATGAAAAAACATATAATTTCAAGTTTCAATACTAATACGTTAGTTGTACTTCTAATAATCCCTTATACCAACCATATACGACTAACAAAGGCAATACTACATCTCCAGCTAAAAAAAACAGTGCTAATACTTTTCATCATAATACATTTACACGTAACTAGTAATACTTGCCTAAAATATTCCAATTGTTTTTTCATAACATTTTAAAAATACAGCCAGCAAAACGATCCCCTGTACCAACCATCCTATAAACACAAAAAACCAACCATCTTCAGAACTTGTACATCATAAACACATTATGTTAACAAAACATATCACTATAAAACTAATAAAATTGACTCCAGGTTCAATAAAATCTTACTTGATAATAATTTTCACGCTACTTCAGGGCACTCGCAAATTCAAGAACACCTTTGTCAAGTTGAACTCGTTTCTCATTCAACGGGTTTAATAAAATTCTGGAACAGAATGATGCCCTTAAAGCACGCTGTACATTGCGCTACAAAAACAACACAAAAAAGAAAGGCATGAAAAAAATCATACAGGAAAGGATCAATATAAGCAATATTTGTTTCGGCAAGAATCATACCAATTTCAAATCTGGCTCTGAGTAGACTTGCCCAATAAAATTTTTCATGTGGTGGATTAAAAATACACCACAATCCACATTGTTGGCGCTGCCTTGCCAGATGAAGGGAACATTTTCCCAGGGAAAATGCTCAACCTCCTGGGCTCGTGGATGACTTAATTCTTTCGCCAGAGCAGAAAAATTATTTTGCGGATTAAGTGAAAAACACCTTAAGAAAAATTAGTTTACCACCACAGTCCCGAGCTTGTTGTACTTTTCCACAGAAGCCTCATGGTGGACCAAATTGTCCAGATATTACACCTTGCCAGCATCAAAATTGATGACAACAACTACAAAATTCCCTTTGAAGCAAATTTGGGAAAACATCTACAGTTTCAACAAAAAAGGAATATTAGCTAATATATTGCAGTGTAACAACTAATACCTTACAGTATAACAACTAATACTTTACAATATAATAGCTAATACATTAGAAATAAAAATGATTTTTTACCAAGTCAAACCCACTCAAGTCCATCACTCATCGCTTTCATCCACTGAATCCAACAATCTCTCAAATTTTTCCCCAATCTCTGGCAGTGACTTCTTCAACAATGTTTGCTATGTATAACTGTTGAAAATAAAACACAATATTAAACATACCATTACTTAATGTAGAGCATGACAATACATGAAAAAAAAACAACATTGTTTGCTTACGAATCGCCGAGCATAAAAATAAAAGCATTTCCTCTTCTTTGCATCCACATTTCTTCAATTGAGGAGCAATGCCTATGCATCAATTATCGATGTGGATCAAACTTTCATCGTTCAACATGTGCTATCGGCCCGAAGAACACGTAAAAAGCACCAACATATGCAAAAATTGGTTCATCTCGACTGAAAAAATAACTTACAAAAAGTTAATAATGAAAAAAAATATTATTCAAAGAACATAACCAAAACTGGCAGTTTAAACATCGATTACTATTTTTTCGTTTGTGATTGAAGAAGCGATGAGTCACCACATCCTTTTGCTTCCTTAACAACACAACACCAAGTAAAATTCTTGCTTTGTGTTTTTCCATAAATGAACACCGAAAAGTTTCTTCTCACGGATGGGCCCTTTGCTCATTGTTTCAACAAAACAATGGTCAACTATTAGTATCAACTAACTAATACCTTCCAGTGTCACAACTAATACTTTACTATGTAATAGCTAATACATTTCAGTGCAACAACTAATACCTAATAGTATAACAACTAATACATTATAGGGTAAAAACTAATACATTACAGTGCAACAACTAATACCTGATTCAGCAACAACTACTGACTCATTTTCATTCTTATCCTCTTCATCATCCTTCTCAAGGGATGCAACATAATCATCGATAACTTTTTGATTAACAACAATTTCTTCCTTTTCATCTTCCATTTCTTCCTTATCATCCTCCACATCTTCCTTATCATCCTCATCATCATCCACCTCTTCCTTATCATCCACCATCTCTTCCTTTTCCTCAGGTATTACCCCAGGTATTACATCCTCATGGGCAACCGGTGCATCTTTATTCACCCCAGGTATTACATCCTCATGTATTAAATCCTCTTCCGAGGTCAGAATATCAAAGCGGGGCATTGAAGGGTCAATGAATTTCTTCATTCTTTCAAATTTGCTCACAACCTCATCAACATATTCATGAAGCTTGGCACTAGAAAAAAACTGTTGAGTCTCGGATAACTCAAAGAATCGGAGATAATGAAGTTTCTTTTTTGATCAATTGTGCCTGCAGCCTTCGTGACTCTCTCCATGTGCGCATGAAATATAACATTCATGTCCCTCCTCAAAGAACATGAATAACTCGGTCATTTCGCAAAACAAAGCAACAAAATCTTTAGAAAACAAGTAATACTTTTGCAGTAAATAATAATACATATAACAACATTTATCTTACATCCTTGGCCAATTTGTTGATCTCCTCATCCACCATCTCTCCCTTTGACAGCTTGTAATTGATCGACTCGAACAACTCGTCGTCCTCGCTGTCATCATTCTTCTGATATTTCTTTCTCTCCTCTGTCTCACCTTTATTCACATCCTCCTCATCTTTCACTTGCTCTTCTTCCTCAACAATATTTTTCTCGCCACGATTTTTCTTCACATTCTGCCCTTTCCTACAAGCCGGGGTATGTGTCTGCATCAAAAATCGCCCTCGTCTCAAATTCCCCCAGTGCAATTTCTTGAACCCTGTTCTTGATTCTCTCAGTATTCCAATATTGTATCAAGGGTAGGGTTGTGGGTTCCACACGACCTTGCCATTTCAACCTATGAAAGTACAAGATTTGCGAGAACTAAAAAACGCAGCCACTAACATTCTTAACATTCCCCGTTTTGTACTTGTTTCAAAGAACAACACCTTATGGCTATCGAACATGTGTGCACCAATCCAATGGTTTATTTTGTCAACCTCAACAATCGGTAGTAAAACACCAAAGTCCACGTTCTGTTGGCACTTGGTGTTAAGAAGGAAGACAATGAAAATAACACAAAAAAATAAAAGTCATCACCGCCGTCAACCATCTTCTCCATCACAGACCTAAGAGACTTCAGACTAACTTCTCCCTTAAACTTGTACCTATCATTCCAATCAGCCATTAGACCTAAACTCTCATTATTTCTTAACACATCACAACCTTCATTCCTTTGTAGAAGGAAACAACTACAAATATAATCTGCCGTCACCACAAAACTCCTATTTTGATCTATCTTTAAAAGCTGGCTTGTACCATTAAAGTTGCTAATTAGCCACCTCAGCATTTTTGTGGTGATTGCATTTACCCCAACCATCTTTAATAGCCCTCTGAAACCAATGGCATCAACATCTTTCTTTTGTGCAACAGTCAACTTGGATACAACTTCACACAGACCACGTGGTCTACATTGTGTGACAAAATCACTGCAAAAAATGTAAAAAACAAGTCAGTGCTTATACTTTACATTGCAGACACTAATACTATTAAAAGAGTATAGTACATTTTAGCTATTTTTCTTTTCACTGCAACATTTATCTCTTGCTGCCGCTTCTTTGGTGGAATATATTCCTCACTTGAGGATCGATCCTCGTATGGAACCAAAGCCAATGGGGGGATATAATCATGGTCATCATTTTTTGACCTCTTCGTCGGGTTCTTAGTAAGCACCATTTTGTTAATGAACACACCAACAACATAAAAACCACATAAATCAATAACTAATAATTTACAGGGTAAAAACTAAAGACTATTCGGACTAACAAGAATTCACATAATAACTAATACTTTTCGAGTGTAACAACTAATACTACCGAAAGTAAGTAGTAATACAAAATGCCAAACACCAAAGAACATAAAAACAAAGAAATCATTACTAACACTTTACATAATATACACTAATACTATTCAAACTAACTACTAATACATTTAAAAGAAAAAACAAAAATAAAAAAGAAGACAAAACATCTAAAAGAGTGGAACCTAAGGTTTTGGACTAATACTTTTCAAAGTGTAACAACTAATAAAATTGAGAGTAACAAGTAATACAAAATACAAAAACCACCAACACAAAAAAAAAGCCTAAAAACTTAACACCAAACAAAAACAGAGAGATCATTGCTAATACTTTACATGATAACAACTAATATTATTTGAACTAACTACTAATATATTTAAAAAAAGATTATGAAACACATAAAATGTTTGAATAACTTAAATGTTCAGTAACAATACAATTGAAGTAAACAAAAAATACATAAACAACAGAAATAACAAAAAACCTACCGAAAAACCAGAAACTAGGGTTTCAAAATCGAAAATATCAAACAAATCACCACAAACTTTAAACCCTAGACATTAAAACTCGATTTGAAACTCTGTTTCCAAAATTAAAAAATCTTAAAAACCCTCGCATGAAGCAAACATTACCTTATTGACTGAACACGAATGATCTCTGTTGTTTTGAAACCAACACAAATACGCGAACCGAACTGTGGTCTTCAA
This sequence comes from Rehmannia glutinosa, assembly GCA_016081115.2. NCBI lineage: Eukaryota > Viridiplantae > Streptophyta > Magnoliopsida > Lamiales > Orobanchaceae > Rehmannia > Rehmannia glutinosa. The sequence goes on from JABTTQ020000214.1 coordinate 111,080, forward strand.
AAAAACTCGAACAAAAATGCTGCAAGATCTTCGAAAACTCATGCATAAACTTCCGCTTCAAAAAAGTATGAATGAGTTCTGTGGAATGAAAGAGTTATGTGCAATGAAATGTGATAACTGAGAAGTGAGAAGTCACATGCAAAGAAGGGACGGTTCAGTTTGAAAGAGGGAAGAGTTTGAGGCATGAAATGCCCGCTGAAAATTGAAAAGTCACGTTGAAAATTGTAAAAGCGCCTTTGGCGGAAATTACAAAATTGCCCTTTGGGTGGGTCGGGTCGATTCGTTTAATGGGTCAGACCCGTTTGACGGTCTGACAGGAGTTTTTGTGTTGTAAATAATAACTACTATGACATAATATTTTCCACTAATAGTCAAAAAAGAAAAAAGGGTAATATTCTCCTAGTCTCATTTTCTCTGTAACCCTCTCTCTTGCTTCTTTTCTTACTCTTCATTGTTGATGGGTGATTTTTGGCCATTTTTGTCTGAAATCACCACATCTACATCTTTTTTATTTTTTTAGTTTCTAAATATGTGATTTCCATATATATATCGGATTATTTTTTGTTGTCTTTGTTAGGAATTTTATTGTTTAGATTTTGATGAATGCCATGTAAAACTTAGAATAGAAAGTTGGCACCCCAATTCTTGTTGTAAAATGCATTGCAATGAATAGAGTCGCTGCCGAGTTAAGTCAGCTACGCCCTAACTTGCAAGAAGACAATCGAAGACTTGAAGGAAGACTCATTTGCAAGACAACCGAGTATGGCAAAGATGAGTGAAGCAGGAACTCTATTGGAGAAGCGGTGAGATGCGGTGAGTGGAGCATCGTCAAGTCAAGCCAAGTCTCAAGTGAAGTGACGGAAGAGTCATCCATGATTGGAAGCTGACTCTAAGTCACCTGGGGAAAGCAAGAAAATGCGGTCAAGTCGAGATAATCTGAAAAGAACCGTTGCCGTAAATCAAGAGATTTACTTAAACAAGTAATATCTCCATACCACCTTTCGGAGTGCTCGGTCGAAGAAGCGTGCAAAAGGAATGAACCAATGGTAAGCACCACACCGTGTCGAGGACTCGAAAAGGTGAAAGAACAATTCATACGAGGAAATGGCAATTCCAAGAATCGCAAAAAGACAAGCCAACGACGCAAAGTGACTTTCAAAAATAAGCCTATCTCTTCAACAGGCAAATTTTTGAAAGTTCACTATAAAAGATCGAGGAGTTTGTTTGAGAAGAAGGATGACACACACGTGAGATATACAAGCATATTAGAAAAATGAAACATTCTCAATCCTCAAGCCTACATTACGAAGTACATCAATCCAACACTCACCTGTGAAGGAAAGAGAACTTCAATCGGTTGAAGAGAAAACTTTTGAAGAAAAGGGGTCTACATTCCGGGAAGGATTGTAGAAAGGTTCAAGTTGAACCAAGTCTTAAGCTTTTGGAGGGCTTCGTGATCAAATCCAAAGAGCTTGAGCAAGTGAGTTGTAGTAACAAGGCAGCTGCCCGTGAAGAAGCCGAGTCGCACGAGAAGCGGTGAGTGATCAAGGCGTCTCAGATCGAGTCCCTAAGGATCAAGTCGGATGTTGTGATCAAGACTTGTATCCGGATTTACCACTTTGTAAACCGATCATTACCTAGTGGATTCCTCCAGGAGTTGGAGAGAAGAGAGGAGTAGAAGAATTACCCCATCTTGAACCTCTATAAAAACTTCATTGTGTCATTTACATTTCAAAGACTTAAATTCTGCACTTTTAATCGCTTATATTTTGCCGATAAATTTGCTATCCATTTGATAATTTATAAGTACTAAATCAAGCTATAAAATCTTGCTTAATCAAACTTAAGGGTGTTAAGTCTTCCAGAAAAACAATACCACAGTTGAGTCAAATCATAGCCAACAAATTTGAGTTACTTCATCACAGCTCAGTTGAGTTTGTTGAGAGACTAACTCTACCGAGTGACTAATTCGACCGTCCATCAAGGACACAAATTGTGTAGAATCAACTCTGTAGATTTAAAAGGACTAAATCGAAAATTTGGTAAGGTTTATTCAACCCCCCTTCTAAACCTTACACTTACACCCCCTTGGGACCTACAAGTGGTATCATAGCGGTTGGTTCATTGAACCCTCCGCACCGGTTCTTGAACTAGATCTCCAAACTTTTCAAAGTCTCCGCTTTAGTACTTAAACCTTCAAAACTCTTTTTTATTAAAAGTCATTATCATGGAAGCAAATTTGACACGCATCCCTATGTTCACTATCGAAGAATTTGATGATTGGAAAATACGTATGCAGGCTCATCTATCGCATTACATGATGAGATGTGGATAGTGATAGAAGATGGGCCTCTGCAAATATTAAAGGTGAACACAATTTGTCACGAAGAGTTGCAAATTTGAAGGAGAAGAAGATGATCTTTGCCCGGCACTAGTCATGGTTGAAAAACCAAGAACCGAGTGGACAAATGATGACAGAAAAAGATACAACCTGGACAATGTAGCGAAGACATCCTTTACAAAACTTTGGACAAATCCATGTTCAATAAAGTCAAATCGTGCAAAACGGCTAAAGAAATGGGGACAAGTTGACATTGATTTGTGAAGGCTCAAAGCAAATCAAAGAAAACAAATTATCGGTGGTTGTATTGTAAATTTGAAAACTTCAAAATGATCTCGGGAGAAAACCTGGATCAACCTGGATGCTCGGTTCACGAAATCACAAATGAGTCATGCACTTGGAAAGGAATATACACGAAGGAAATGTGTATGAAGATCCTAAAAGTCTTCCATTGAATGGGAAATGAAGGTCATGGCACCGAGACATTCCATGGACCTATCAAAGACATCCAACCATGAACTATTCTCGGACCTCAAAGCCTACGAGTTTGAGTTTGAGAAGAAAAGACCAGAAGAAGACAATTGTACTCCAAAACAAATTTGCTCTAATTGTTAAAGATGGGAAGAGAGCCGAGGTCAAAGAAGTCATTGACCAGGAAGAAATAGCCCACGATGGTTAAAAGATTCAACAAGTTCTTTAATAAGAACTACAAGAGAGGAAAGGGTGAATCTTCCGGAAGACACTCACCTCCTCCAAATCAAGGGAAGACAGCCAACCAAGAGAACAGATCATCAAAAAGTTGAGTATCAAAGGGTGACAACTCAAGAATGGAAAGAGTCGATCAAAAAGTGAATATCTATGTTGGAACTCGTAGACAACCAGGTCACTATGCCATTGATCGCTCATATCCTGTAGTCAACAAGTACGGGGATGAAGAAGAAAGAAAGGTCTTGAGAGAAAGAAGACAAGAAAAGAAAAAGGCAATGATGGCTGCAGAGACTCTTTGAGACAAAGCCCAAGTCAAGAGAGAATAGAGAGCGGTGAAGCGACTACTCAAGTGACTCGAAGAAGAAGCCACGATCTGAAGTCAAGTGACTCGACTACTCAAGTGACTCTAATTGTTAAAGATGGGAAGAGAGGCGAGGTCAAAGAAGTCATTGACCTAGAAGAAATAGCCCCGATGGTTAAAAGATTCAACAAGTTCTTTAATAAGAACTACAAGAGAGGAAAGGGTGAATCTTCCGAGAAGACACTCAGCTCCCCTCCAAATCAAGGGAAGACAGGCCAACCAAGAGAACAGATCATCAAAAAGTTGAGTATCAAAGGGCGACAACTCAAGAATGGAAAGAGTGATCAAAAAAGTGAATATCTATGTTGGAACTGTAGACAACCAGGTCACTATGCCATTATTTGCTCATATCCGTAGTCAACAAGTACAGGGGATGAAGAAGAAAGAAAGGTCTTGAGAGAAAGAAGACAAGAAAAGAAAAAGGCAATGATGGTGCAGAGATCGGCCGAGACAAAGCCAAGTCAAGAGAGAATAGAGAAGCGTGAAGGCGACTACTCAAGTGACTCGAAGAAGAAGCCCACGACCGCTTGATGGCCAAGGAACAAGATCAACCCGACCAAGAAGATGAGGTACAATCTAACTCATCAAACTCGACACCAAAGATGATAGTGATCGTGACACACACACTTCATCACCCACGATCTTTATGATTCATTAGGCAAAATGATGAAAGATTTTGAACACATTAAATCCTCACACACACTATTGAATGAGGAAAACAGCCTACTCAAAAGTCAAAACTCAAAGCTGACTAAGGAGCTGAATACTCTAAGTCAAATAGCTGATGAGAATAAAAGTTTAAAGGCTGAAAATGCTAAATTAATGGCAGAAATTGCTGCTATAGAAAAGAGGGAGAATGACCTCAAGAATGTTATTGCCTCATTCACTAAGGCATCTAAATCATTGGATGATCTTATTATGAGTCAAAGAGAATGTGGAGACAAGACAGGCTTAGGATTTAATTCCTCTGTGCTATGTCAGACCTCAAGAGTAATTTTGGAAAAAGAATCTTCAAGTCATGAAGAATCTGAAAAATCCAAAACTCTAAATGTTGCACACACTTTCACTCCAAAGCACAATAATAAGCAAACTGGCCTTGGTTACAAAGGAAAAGGAAAACAGCCAGTTGAGTGTCTTTGAAAGGACGGTGAGAAGAGATTCACCGAGTCCTCAAAGCAAACTCCAAACGAGAAAATACTCTGTAAAGAAGAAGCAGAGCTACCAAAAATCCCGGAAAACCCATAAAAGAAATACATATGATGGGAATGGTAGAAAATATCCAAGCCAAGTGATTGGAATAATGTGAATGTCAACACGAGACTTATGGAATATAAGCCCAGGATGGCAAAGGCCTAGAACTCAAAGAAAGGCCATTCCAAAAGTATAAGAGCTTTCATCAAGACACATATGCACCTAGGCACTACACTCAAAAACACCACAATTACCCAAGGAAGGCAATTGCTAAAACACGTATGCGGGCATACAGACAAAAGAGACAATTTGTATGAACCAGAATCCCCAAGCAATTTGCCAGGATTAATTATGATTATGGCACCGATAGATGGCAACCCCTTAGAGTCAAATCATTTGGCTATAGGTTGGTTGGATCATCTTACAATTCTAACCCCTCGGGACCTGACAAGTATGGGTACCAAAAACTTAATTTCCTTGATTGCGGGTTCAAGGAATTTGAGTGCGAGGAACCTGGTACATGGATAGTGGTCATTTCCCGGACATATGACAGAAATAAAGAAATGTCAAAATTCAAGGAAGTTAAAGGAGCAAAAGTCATATTTGGAGGAAATGAAGCTCTGGCGAAATAAGAGGCATTGGATCCATCAAGAGGAATGGATTAGAAATCACGGATGTTGCATATGTTGAAGGACTAAACTTCAATTTACTAAGCATTAGTCAACTCGTGACAAGGGCTACAATGTTGGATTCAACATGGGTATATGCCAAATCAAAGATATTGAATCAAATGAAGTGGTCTTTTGCAAGGATGTAGCGAGAAAAATATGTATGTAGTGGATTGGTCAATCGCAACACCAAAGACTGTCTACTAGCAAAAAGTACAAATTTGAATCAAGTGTGGCACAAAAAAGTCGAGTCACCGAATTTCAAAACAATTAACAAGGCGGCAAGAAGTCATCTTGTAGAAGGACTTCCGGACTCAATATACAAGAAGGAGAGTATATGTGATGCATGTCGGGAAGGAAAACAAATCAAGTCGTCATTCAAAGAAAAGACATGCCCATCCTCAACAAGAATATTGCATCGCTTCATATGGATCTATTTGGCCCGAGTGGAACCTGCCAAAGATAAGTGGAAAGAAATACACCTTGGTGGTAGTAGATGACTACTCAAGATATACATGGACAATATTCATGTGTAAGAAGAAAGAAACTCTACAAAAACTACCATAGGCTGATGAAAAGGATTCAAAATGAGAAGAGTCAAACCATTATCAAAATAAGATCGATAGAGGAACCGAGTTTGTCAATGGAATAATAACTCAAGATCTTGTATTGAGAATGGTATTGGTCATGAACTATCGCCAGACAAGTACTCCACGTGAGAATGGAGTTGCGAGAAAGAAGGAGCAGAACCCTCAAAGAAGCGGCAAGGACCATGTTAGTCAAGCGGGGTTACCAAAAAGATTTTGGGTCAAGCAATCAACACGACTTGCTACACCCAAAACGGATGTATGATAAACAGACGGTGACAAAGACTCCCTATGAGATCCTGGTGGAAGAAAACCAAGTGTTGCATATTTGAATATTTGGATGTAAATGCTTCATCCACAACAATGGCAAAGACAACCTAAAGGCTTTTGATGCTAAAGCGATGAGGTATCTTCTTAGGATACTCACCGGTGAAAGCAAAGCCTGAGGATACTCAACAAAAGAACTATGGTTACAGAGGAATCCATTCATGTAGTATTCGATGAGCCAAATGTAAATGGAGAAGACATTGAAGAGTCGGTGATAAATGTTGAATCATCCAACCATACGTAAGAGTCCCTATCTTTGTCAAGTCAAGCCGGAATTATCAATTGAGGAAGAAGATGAGATAGCTGAATCTCAAAAACAGCTGGAAAATTTGCGGCTAAGTGATTACGAGAGAGCGACCACAAAGAACACACCTGCAAGTCGATCAATCCGGCTAACTTACTCCAACTGATGTAAGATGGTGAGAGACCATCCACTTAACTTGTCATTGGAGATATAAGAGAAGGTGTCAAGACAAGATCCAGAACTCAACAAGAAGCAATGTTCACATGCTTCATCTCGCAAATAGAGCCCAAAGATGTGTCACAAGCATTGGACGACACACATTGGATTCAAGCTATGCAAGAAGAGTGAATCAATTTGAGAGAAATAAAGTATGGGAATTAGTGCAAAGACCCATACATCAAAATGTTATTGGAACCAAATGGGTATTGAAATAAGATGAACGAGGAAGGTTACGTGGTAAGAAACAAAGCAAGACTAGTAGCCAAAGGATATTGCCAAGAAGAAGGATAGATTTTGATGAAACATTTGCCCTCGTAGCAAGATTGGAAGCTATAAGGATGTTTCTTGCCTGCACGACTCACAAGAATTTCATTGTATATCGATGGATGTAAAAAGTGCATTCCTAAATGGTTTATTGGAAGAAGAAGTGTATGTTGAACAACCTCCAGGATTTGAGCGAGAAGACTCTTGGAGATAAGGTATACAAACTCAAGAAAGCTTTATATGGATTGAAACAGGCACCCGTGAGCATGGTATGATACCCTGTCACAATTCCTAATCGAAAATGGATTCACAAAAGGAAAAGTAGATAGAACACTTTTCTTTAATTCAAGACAAGAAGAGTATCTTTGCTTGTTCAAATTTATGTGGATGACATCATTTTTGGATCCACTAACAAAGAGTTGTGTGAAAAGTTCTCAAACCTCATGCAAAGTAAATTTGAAATGAGCATGATGGGAGAGCCGACATTCTTCCTTGGACTCCAAGTGAAACAAGTGAAGGATGGAACCTTCATAAGTCAAACAAAATACACCGGAGATTTAATGAAGAAGTTTGGTATGGAGGAGAAGTCTTCGTAAAAATACCAATGTACACATCACCAAAGTGGACATGGATGCGGATGGTAAGTCCGTAGATCAAACAAGATCTGAGAGCACTTATTGGATCACCGCTTTATCTCACAAAGAAGCGGGCCGGACATCACCTTTGTTTGTAGGTGTATGTGCAAGATTTCAATCTGCTCCAAAAGAGAGCCATATGACAGCAGCTAAGAGAATATTGAGATACTTGAAAGGAAGCCAAGAAGTAGGCCTATGGTATCCAAAGGAAGGTGGATTCAAGCTAATTGGCTATTGATTCTCGACTATCTTTGGATGCGAGTGGACAGAAGAAGAGCACTTCAGGCACATGTCAAATGCTAGGAAACAGACTAATTTCTGGTTTAGCAAGAAGCAAAACTCAATAGCCACCTACTGGTGAGGCAAAATACATAGCATCAAGGCATTGTTGTGCCCAAGTCCTATGGATGAGACGGTGAGACTATGAAGTTGAGGAAAAGAAATTCCAATCATGTGTGATAACACAAGTGCAATTGCAATCACTCAAAATCCCGTGTTGCACTCAAGAACAAAACATATTGATGTCGATATCACTTCATAAGAGATCATGTTGAAAAAAAGGACATCATCCTGGAATATATCTCAACCGATAAACAACTAGCCGACATCTTCACAAAACCATTATGTGAGTCAAGATTTGAAGAACTCAAACATGAGTTGGGATTAATTGAACTAGCCGAGACACAGAAGAACCAAAGAAAAGAAATGGAACAGAAAAGGAGGTGAAAAAGAGCCGAAAAAGTAAATCACTCAAGAATCACCAGATCGGAAGATGACTACACCGAAGTCGGTGATAATTTGAGTCGCTAAGAGAATCGTGAGAAGTAGAGTTAAATCGGCCCTAAGAGATAAGCTGAATAACTTATGAGCAAAGTGACAAAAATGCAGTCGTTTTGACTAAGTGGGAATGTTTTAAGGAATACGTCAAAGATAATGATGATGTGTACGACATAAAAGCCGCACACCAAGCTTATGATTGGATATAAATGTGCCGCATTAAATACGAGACATGAAATGCTCAATAGGCGTGCGAAATCAAGCCGTTGATTTCGATCACAATTCAAAACCACCCGCACGTCCTTTCATAAACCATATTTAAACCATTTTCGTCCGTTTTCTCTCACACTTCTAAAAACCTGTTCATCTCTTTCTCTCAAAAGCAAAGGCAAAATACTCTCGAAACCCTATCAATCTTCAAATCATTTTTCGAGTTTTTCCTTGAAATAATCCCGAGAAATGGCACCAACTTATGACTTTACCAAGTTAGGAAAGCAAATCCACACCGGCTCTACGGTGGATTTTGGGAATGATGAAACAGGGGTCCGACGACACCCTAGTGAAGAAAATCGCGAGAAGTTGGAAACGTCCGGGCTAAAACCGTTTCTAACGTTAGAATATCCGATGACCTATGTGGAGGAGGTCGCACAATTCTACGTGAATGCTTTGAGATTCACGATGAAGGAATCAAGTCATCATTCACGGAAAGCGGTGACTATCACGCCAAGGATTTGGTGAACATTGCTCACTACCCAGGAAAGGAGCATCCGAGATTAAAGAAGTCGATGTAAACTTGGCCGACGCCTTTTGGAAAGAAATAGCCAAGTCCGACTTTCGATAAAATAATATACACAACAAAGAAACAAGAGATGAAGGAGGATTATCACAAGTTGTTGGACATAGTTGCCAAATGTATCGACATCAAATTTGGCGACTTTAGGCAAAGCCGATCGTAATGGCTGCAATCATCGAAGAAAAGAAGATAAACTGGCTGAGTTTGTCTACAACAGACTCTGCCCGAACGTGGGAACAAGTCCTTCAAAGAAGATGGCTCATTTGGAGGATCCCAGGATATGGCCTAGTGATTGGCGGCTATTGGAGGTGAAAGGAGTCCCTCTTAGACATGGGAAGGCTTTCCATGTTAACAATAGGATGTTGAGCAAACTGTCTCGGCGCTCGAAGCGAGCTTACGCCAAGAGAGCGACACGGTGAGGGGAATCGGTGACCAAGATACTGTTTGTTTCCTCTCCAAATTAAGAAGAAAGCTGCCCCTGCGGTGCTAAGAAGATCTTTGCCCCTGCAAAAGAAAACCAAACATGCTCCCGCCCCGCAGCAGAAGTCACTCCGCCGGCCACCAGTGTGTCTCCCGCCCTGCAGCAGCGGTCGAGAAGGACTCACAAATACCTTCTCCGATCGTCAAAAGGAGAGAACCGACAAGCCAAGACGGCCAGCTCCTCGAGAAACAAACACCAAAGACAAGACTCGAGGAAGACAACATCTCGAACAGAAATTCCCCTGGTACAAACCAGAGACGAAGACAATTATCAAGCACTCCATTTGGAGAAACCAATTTGAGTCACCACTCGCCTAGAGCAGATCTCGAGAGCTCGCCGGAGAAGTAGAATCTCCGGATGTAATTGATGAAACAAAGCCCAAGTCTCTTTGAAAGGCGATCAGCAGAGGCAACCAAGACACACACAGTGTAGCTCACTGGTGAAGCACAAGAAGAACCCGCCGGAGCGGATAGTGATGTAATGATCCTATCTCCACCTTACCCGGACATCCAAAATCGTCTGCGTGAGTGGAGGAAATGGAAGTTGAGCAAGTCAAGGGAACAGTTCAATGCCCCGAGTTTATAGAAGAAGAAGAGGAATCTGCTAAATTTCCTCGACTAAAGATCGTGCTTCCAAAGACTTGATGAAGACAATCGCTTAGACATCCCCGCAGATTTTCAAGGACAAGGAGAGAGAAAAGCAAGCCGAGGAAGGCGAGGCACGCGAGAAGGCAAGCATCCGCCCTATCTCCGGCACCACAGAACACACACATCCTCTCCTTGATGTCTTCTCCATGGTGATGAGGAACCAGGAGAATGTCACGCCCACGGAGAAGAGTTACAAATGCAACAAGCATTGCACGAGTCCAGAATCCTTCACGAGCAAAGACTAATGGAGGGACCAGGAGAGTCCTCCGAACACGGTGAAATCGATCCAATGGGAGTGGTTGAACAAATAGCCACCGTTGTTGTTCTGCTACCACTTCCCGATTCACTCGAAAAAGAAGGTAATAAGGGAGTCGGCGATGAAACCGGGATAGTGGGGACCCCGATGAGCCAACCCCTATTGAAGGTGTCTTTTACCACCCGCCCAACGGCTGAACAATCAATCAAAACAGCCGGGAGTTTGGAGATGAGTGACCCCATTCCAAGTCACTCGGTAGGTGCGCCAACCGAGGGGAAACTCCTCCACCGCAGCAAGGTCGGAGGATGCCGCAGATGACTCCACAATGAATCAAGGAGGCGAAGTAGAGAAAATACAAACACAAGAAGAATAGCAAGTTGCCATCAACGAAGCTCGGGCGATTGAGACTGTCTCGGTGAGGTGCCAACCGCTCCGAAAGGCTAATAATGACGCGCGATGCAAATCGAGGCATTGAGAAGAATGTACCCAGGAGTTAACACTGGCGATGAAAGTGCAATCCATGGGGTTGAGACTCCAATGGATGCCACCATAGAAGACCTCGCATACCGTGACACCGTCGAAAGGGAGGACAAGGCCTCGTGCAGAGAGACCGCCGGAGGTGCGAAGGCCCACGAGAGGTTGAGACTTCCCGGGGTAAAGAAGCTGATATAGAGAACATCCCTCCCGCTATCATCGACCAACTGAGAAGGAGATAAGCGCACTTCATGATTCCCAGGACAATCCTCGATGTCACTTTTCCTCGGGATCGAAGGCGAAGAAAGAAGCCGAGTCATCCCCATGACAAATCCAATGGACTTCAAGTGCGAATGTTCCAAGCACGAGCAAGTCTCGATCCCAAGACTACTCGTCAAACTTTTAACTTTGATGATGAGCCACCAATGGAAATCTCATCATCGTCCGATGACGCTCGATAAGGCCGAGGACCGTCATCGAAATGGAAAAATCAATTTGAGACCAACGAAGGTTAAGATTAAATTGAGGCTCGGCAAAGCGGGTCTACTTCACAACAAAACCCATTTGAACAAGAGACATTGCTGAGCTCCTCAAGTCGCAGCAGGATCGATTCCCAAAAAAAGAACTTCACGCGCACCGCTCATCATCGAACAGATCCCGGTTGGCGGTGATGAATCTTTTGTAGAATCTTTTCCTTTTCCTTTGGAGATACCAAAACTCCACGAAGTGTCGTAAAAACGAACAAGCACGCTATCACAAACCAGCTCTGTTCTTCCATCGACACCATTGTTCCGGTGATTATGATTTTGATCTTTGCATGGCCATCACCGCAATGGGAAGAATCATTGAAGTTCGAGAAGTGTTCAAGGCACTATTTGCGAGGTTGAACGGATGGAGAGGCATCAGCCTCTTTGGACATGCGATCGACAACAGAGATGCCACCCTTACAGTGATTTAAGAGGCATAATTGATTCGGATAAGGGAATGGTGGCAACAAAGAACAAACAATGCGTGTGGAACAAGTCGATTCTTCAGGACATTGTTCAACAAGTCTGGTGTGGAGAGCGAAAATGCCGATGCAAAAACGAAGCCGAGAGAACACATTGAGCATATGCATGAAGCTCACACCGCCGAGATCAAGCCGCTGCGTGAGCAAAATACAAATGATCTCTGACGTTTGGAAGAACACATGACAAGAAAATTCAGCCTTCTCATGGTGAGATGAAGCCGATTTCAGCAGAATCCAATGCTACTCGATCCGAATTCCCGTCTTGAGAAGGGAAAATCAGGTGAGGAAGTCTTGAAACAGAAGAAAGGAAAGCTTGTTGAGGGGGAAGGATCACGGATGTGACATTGATGATTGCACAAACCCCCAACAAGGTCCTCATCTGGTGACATTATAAGCAAAGAAACTCCCTGTGACTTTGCCACTCCAACACTCTGCTATATCCGTGGCGATAAGAGAAAAACTATTGAAGCGGGGATGAAAGAAGTGGAAGGAAGAATGGATGCCAGGGTGATGAACATCTTGAAAGAACATGGAGGCATTCCAAAGGTGAAGCAGAGACACTTATGCCATCTCGGATGTCGGGACAGAGCCACGATCGGTCGATGAATTTAAAACGCTCGAAACTGGGGATACTTTGCAAATATGTCTATGGCTCAAGCTTGGGACTTATCGGGAAAAGGGCCTCACGTTATGTGAAGAAGGCCGACAGCGACGGACTACCGATCGCTCTCTATTTGGTCACCCTCCGGTCACTCAATTTGGAAAGAAGAAGACCCTAGTACAAAGATACGCCCGAGAGGTAGAGGAAGAAGCGAGTGGAGGAAGAAGCTTTAGACACCTAGACCTCGCCCAAAAACATTGAATACGTGGATCCAGGAAAGAAAGGAGGGATCTCTTGGGTGGGCTTGACCAAGTAGCGAATTTGCGAGTGGCTAAAACTAACGCCGAGTATGCAAAAAGACTAGAAGAAGAAAACAAGAGACAAACTCGGCTATGGGAGGAGAGACGGGAAAGAATAAGAAGAGATGAAGTCGCAGGAAGGCATATGAGAAGAAAAAAGGCAGCGGTACGGCGAGAAAAAGAGAAGAAGAGAAGAAGATCTTGATCAAGATGAAAGAAGGAGACAACGAAGGAGATGAAGTTGTTTGTCCAACCCTTCGTGTATTTTATCATGTAAATACATACAATGTAAGTCTTCGTAATAAAGCTATAAATTCTTTATTTTCATGCGGAGACAAATATGTGCTCGATACACTTATTGATTGTGTAAAAGAACAGGAATGATATGATCAATAAACAGATCTATTCTCATGCATACATTCTATGTCAATACACTATCAGTATGTATCTTTCTTGTTTGCATTTTTGAATGGTTTAAGTTTTGGCATCATCAAAAAGGGGGAAATTGTTAGGAATTTTATTGTTTAGATTTTGATGAATACCATGTAAAACTTAGAATAGAAAGTTGGCACCCCAATTCTTGTTGTAAAATGCATTGCAATGAATAGAGCTAGCCAAGTGAGTTAAGTCGCCCTACGCCCTAACTTGCAAGAAGACAATCAAGACTTGAAGGAAGACTCACGCAAGACATTTGAGTATGGCAAAGATGAGTAGACAGAACTCTATCGAGAAGCGGTGAGATGCACGGTGAGTGGAGCATCGGTCAAGTCAAGCCAAGTCTCAAGTGAAGTGACGGAAGAGTCATCTAATGATTGGAAGGCGACTCTAAGTCACCTGGGGAAAGCAAGAAAATGCGGTCAAGTCGAGATAATCGTAAAAGAACCGTTGCGATTTAAATCAAGAGATTTACTTAAACAAGTAATATCTCCATACCACCTTTCTCGGAGTGCTCACCCGAGGAAGCGTGCAAAAGGAATGAACCAATGGGAAGCACCACACCGTGTCCGGACTACAAAAGGTGAAAGAACAATTCATACGAGGAAATGGCAATTCCAAGAACTGCAATAAGACAAGCCAACGACTGCAAAGTGACTTTCAAAAATAAGCCTATCTCTTCAACGGGCAAATTTTTGAAAGTTCACTATAAAAGGCTGAGGAGTTTGTTTGAGAAGAAGGATGACACACACGTGAGATATACAAGCATATTAGAAAAACTGAAACATTCTCAATCCTCAAGCCTACATTACGAAGTACATCAATCCAACACTCACCTGTGAAGGAAAGAGAACTTCAATCAGTTGAAGAGGAAACTTTTGAAGAAAAGGGGTCTACATTCCAGGAAGGATTGTAGAAAGGTTCAAGGTTGAACCAAGTCTTAAGCTTTTGGAGGGCTTCGTGATCAAATCCAAAGAGCTTGAGCAAGTGAGCTGTAGTAAGCATGCCGCCCTGAAGAAGCCGAGTCGTCGAGAAGCCACCGAGTGATCAAGGCGTCTCAGATCGAGTCCCTAAGGATCAAGTCATTTGTTGTGATCAAGACTTGTATCCGGACTGTTACCACTTTGTAAACCGATCATTACCTAGTGGATTCCTCCAGGAGTTGGAGAAGAGAGGAGTAGAAGAATTACCCGTCTTCGAACCTCTATAAAAACTTCATTGTGTCATTATATTTCAAAGACTTAAATTCCTCGCACTTTTAATCGCTTATATTTTGATAAATTTGCTATCCATTTGATAATTTATAAGTACTAAATCAAGCTCTAAAATCTTGCTTAATCAAACTTAAGGGTGTTAAGTCTTCAGTTCCAATAAAACAAAACCACAAGTTGAGTCAAATCATAGCCAACGGTGAGTTACTCCATCAACGGACCCGGTGAGTTTGTTGAGAGACTAACTCTCTTGAGTGACTAATTCGATCGGCATCCATCAAGGACACATCGTGTAGAATCAACTCAGAGATTTAAAAGGACTAAATCGAAATTTGGTAAGGTTTATTCAACCCCCTTCTAAACCTTACACTTACACCCCTTGGGACCTACTGATCTTGTTTGTGATTTTGCCGTGCCTGGTGCAATATTTGGTTTATTACCATTTTGGTGCGGTATTTTTTTTTTGTGTGTGCGATTCAAAGCGAGCAAGTTTTCAATCCGGCGTAAATAATAAATCGATTATGGTCTTCAATAGGTTGCGGATCCGGAATCATAGGTATTTTAGACACTATGGATTTTTCCAAATTTAAGCTTAAGCCGATTTTTTTGTTATTAACCTAGATGGTATGAATCTTTTCACAATTCATCTTTTATAGTTTTTAACAAATTTGGTTCTGCCTTTTATTTGATGTCATGTTAGTTTGATTTAATTTATAAAATCAGTTTCTTGTCAAAACAAAAAAACTTCTAGAAATTATTATGATATTATTTTCAAGGAAATTCATGCTAATACTAGAATATATAACAACTAAAATTTTCTATTAAAATAAAGGATAACACCATTCGACTCAGCGTATTTTAATGGTTAGTGGCATGATTCTTGAAGTCAATTGCTTCCTCTAATCTTTTATGATACTAACAACCAATGGTTGAATATCGCCATTAATTGGTGGTTCATCTCTATTTAAGGTGGATTCCTAGACCACTCCACTAACTTTTTTTTTAAAAAAATTTAATAAGGTTACATATAAAAAAGATCACAACAATATTTGCAATAATACTATACTTACCCCCGAGTAAGTCAGCACAATTATCTCGTGCATTGATGATTTGGGTAGACTAATGCATAGTCTATGAACTCAAATACATGAGATTATGACATAAACCTAACTACCTAAAATAAAGAGGTTGATGTTATGTTCATCTATCAAAGGTCTCAAACATCTTATGTATTTTCTAGTCTAATTAACTGAGAAAATATTAGCTGGCAATAAATGCATTGGGATACTTTTCTTTTGTTTTAAATTAGGGATAATTAAGAAAAAAACCGAGGTTCGGGCTAGTAAAAAAAAAAAAAGACAATTTTAAAAACTACAAAAAAACTTTTTGATGTTTGACTATGTTTTATATTTAAGTGGGTAATCGTAATATTTCTATAAATGTCAAACGAGTTTTGAAAATTTTATTACATATGAATGGATAAATGTAAGATTAATCAAATTTAAAAGGATTTTTTTGTAATTTTAAAAAACTTACGGATTATTCGGTAATTAGCCCAAATATCAGGGTATTTTTGTAATTATTTCTTAAATTGTTTTACACGGATATTGATAAGCACGCGAATAGAATACGACATGGACATACAAGTATAAGATGCTATAGGATTAAGATACAGTAAACAAAAACATACAAGTAAATTTAATATTTATAATAAAAAATATATAACAAATTCGTATGAAAGAGAATCATATCAGTGCATGTAAGAAACTAAGAATGAACATAAATTGTTATTTAAATCTTTACTTAATATTAGCTTTTGCACATGAAATACACGGGGTGTGTTTTTTGAAGCACAAAAATTACATGTATATAAGAGTTATTGGGTTTTGCTCATATATAAGAGTCATTGGGTATTTCTAGCGATGAGATGTGCAAGAATGAAAATAAAGCAATGGTAACACAAATATAGGTGGAGGTTATATAGGACCCCCTATTATATGAGTACATAGGACCAAATCCAGACCACATATCTACCTATTTCAATGGCTATTATTAATTCTGATTAATGTTAATAAAAATAAATGGTAAAGTTAAAATAGGGGCAAATTACACTACAACATAAATGATATTAGGTAACACTCAAAAATGTTACCTAATAGCTATAAAATATTACTATAGACAATATGTAGCACTTTTATATGGCGCCTGCACTTGCCGTCTGCTACCTATAGTCTAAGGTATCACATTTATTAGCTTTTAGTAACACTTTTTCTAAGTGTTACATTAAGTTTTCTATTGGTAACACTTTGAAGCAATATTTCTAAAGTGTTTACATATGAATCTTATGTAACACTTTTTGTAACACTTTTTATATTTGTAACACTTTAAAAAAATACTTCTAAAGTGTTACATATGAATCTTATGTAACACTTTTTTGGTAGCACTTCGTAGAAATACTATTTTTTGCCACCAAGTAGATTCAAACCTACGACCTGTTATGTATGGAAGTGGCAATTTGCCACTAAGCTAAATTGATTCTTATTACAACTTTTGCTTTGTTTTATATATACACACATACACACACACACATATATATATATATATATATATATATATTACATGTATATAATATAATATTTTATATAATAAAGATTATATTTTATAATATATGTATAAATTATATTATACACTTTGTATATATCAAATTTTATATTATATAGTATATAGTTTGAAAATTATATTATATTATATATTAAAGGACACAATAACGAAAAAGTCCTAACAGTAAAAAAATTAAATAATAAAGAAAATAACAAAAAAATAATTTACCGATGAAAAAAATTTCTATGTAATTACCGACAAAATTAATTTTCATTGGTAATTTTTTTAAAAAATTAAAAAAAGGTTAACGATAAAATTGGTCTCCGTTAGTAAATATTAGAAAAACATAAATAATAATAATAAAATATATACATGCGCATTTTCCGTCGGTATTAAGACGGAATTAATTACCTTTGTAAAAAATAAAAAAAAGTAAAACTTAAATACTTTGTAAAAAGAAAACAAAACTTCAGTTAAAAAAACAGAGTGCATGATGTCTACAATTTTTAGGTTTGGTGACATCAATTAATTAAATAAATCTTTGATATGATTTAATGATAGTTATATAATTTTGTGTTACTAAAATATAGCTTAAAAAGTATTACAATCGATAAAATATAGTGTTGCCAAGAGTGCGTCTTAAATAAAGTGATACATATTTGCGTTACAAAAGAAATAACAAAAAAAAGTGATACTTAAAAAGTGTTACTTATATAAAAGTGTTACATATAAACGTTAAATATTGATAAAAATATTATATATTTGCGTTACAAAAGAAATAACAAAAAAAGTGATACTTAAAAAGTGTTACTTTTATAAAAGTGTTACATATAAGTATTACATATTGACAAAGTGCTACAAAAGTGTTACATAAATATTGTAATGTAAAAAGTGTTACAAACATGTGTTACATATGTACCTTATGTAAAAAGTGCTACAAAATTTATGTTACCTAATGTCATTTATGTTGTAGTGTTAGTACACATAAAAAATAGGGAGGTTGGCTAAATCTAGTGAATCCCATGAAAATCGAGGAGTTACCCACAATTGGTGGCATCCTTCATTCAACCCACGCCGTGTAGTTGATTTCCAAACAAATTTGATGATATGTTTCCTTAACTCCATGTGCTAAATCTAGAAAATCCCATGAAATTTCGTCATTCCCATTTTTTTTAAAAAAATTGCTTGATATGGCTAGAATGTTGCTTATATGTGCTTAAATACTTGCTCACACCAAAATGTTGCTTAGTTCTTACTGCGTTTCAAACTCTCACATTAATAATAGTTTTTTTGAGAAAAACTATCATGTTATGCAAAAAATTAAAAACTTATACTTATATGGACTCTTATTCATTCAATCGTTGACGGTTTTTTCAACCCAAAAATTTGCTTGGGTGATACTAAAATGTTGCTTATGTATGCACGATACTTGCTTATATGTATTCAAATTTTTGATTACGTCCCCATTAGTTCTAACTCAGTACTTTGCTTAGCTATGGCTAGACGTTTGCTTACATGTGCATAACTATACGCTTATGTATATTCTAAATGTTGCTTAGTTATTTATTTTGTTTGAATCGGTTGGGATATCATGTGCCACAACAACGGATTGAAATAACATCGAATTCATCTCCGCATGAATAATTTAATGTGACGAAGAAGGAATGAATTTTGATAATATCGACAACGGAATACCGTTTTAAAAATGATTCTTAATAAATAAAAAAGGTATGTGTTCGAGAATATGTTGTGACTGATTATTTTTTTGTTTAATATCTTGCTTATTCACATATTACAAATTGCCTATGTGTGGTTATTGTAATGCTTATTACTACTATGTACTCAATTTCGAGCAAATAATTCAACATTCTTTTAAAATTTGGTTACTACAGTCCCATATGTTCAATTGCTTATTTGTGCGTAAAGTATTGCTTGTGAAAGGATGTTATGGTGCTTAGAAAACAATTGAATTATGCTTACAATACCATCAAACCATGAAAATAATTGCTTACAAAGCAATTGAATTCTGCTTACAAAGCAATTGAATTTTGATTACAAGACAATTGAATCCCGCTTACAAAGCAATTGAATTCTCGCCGCTTACGAAGATCTAAAAACCATGAAAATAAATACTAAGACTAACTAGAAAATATTCATATATCAACTACGCATGTAATTCCAAACCAACCATGTTTAAAATGGCTATAAAATACTACAATATTTTACATTTTGATCAAAAGTATGAAACAACAACGTTTCGTTGTGATCCTAACTCGATTTGGCAAACTCCTTCACTTGTCCCAAAACCAACTTTCTTTGCTCGTTCATTACATCTTTTGTCATTTCCAAAGAAAATCTATTAAAAAAAGACACTAGTCATTTATATATAGCATTTATTAACACGACTTACTACACCCAAAAAACGGATGTATGATAAACAGACGGTGACAAAGACTCCTATGAGATCCGGATCGAAGAAAACCAAGTGTTGCATATTTGAGAATATTTGGATGTAAATGCTTCATCCACAACAATGGCAAAGACAACCTAAAGGCTTTTGATGCTAAAGTCGATGAGGTATCTTCTTAGGATACTCACTGAAAGCAAAGCCTACAAGGATACTCAACAAAAGAACTATGGTTACTGAGAGGAATCCATTCATGTAGTATTCGATGAGCCAAATGTAAATGGAGAAGACATTGAAGAGTGATAATTTGAATCATCCAACCATACGAAGAGTCCCTTTGTCAAGCCGTTTGCTCGAATTATCAATTCGAAGAAGATGAGATAGTGAATCTCAAAAACATTTGGAAAATTTGCGGCTAAGTGATTACGAGAGAAGCGACCAAAAGAACACAGTACCGCAAGTCGATCAATCCGCCTAACTTACTCCAACCCGATGTAAGATGGCCGAGAGACCATCCACTTAACTTGTCATTGGAGATATAAGAGAAGGTGTCAAGACAAGATCGAGAACTCAACAAGAAGCAATGTTCACATGCTTCATCTCGCAAATAGAGCCCAAAGATGTGTCACAAGCATTGGACGACACACATTGGATTCAAGCTATGCAAGAAGAGTGAATCGAGTTTGAGAGAAATAAAGTATGGGAATTAGTGCAAAGACCCATACATCAAAATGTTATTGGAACCAAATGGGTATTCGTAAATAAGATGAACGAGGAAGGTTACGTGGTAAGAAACAAAGCAAGACTAGTAGCCAAAGGATATTGCCAAGAAGAAGGGATAGATTTTGATGAAACATTTGCCCTCGTAGCAAGATTGGAAGCTATAAGGATGTTTCTTGCCTATGCAGACTCACAAGAATTTCATTGTATATCGATGGATGTAAAAAGTGCATTCCTAAATGGTTTATTGGAAGAATAAGTGTATGTTGAACAACCTCCAGGATTTGAGCGAGAAGACTCTTGGAGATAAGGTATACAAACTCAAGAAAGCTTTATATGGATTGAAACAGGCACCAGAGCACGGTATGATACCCTGTCACAATTCCTAAATCGAAAAATGGATTCACAAAAGGAAAAGTAGATAGAACACTTTTCGTAATTCAAGACAAGAAGAGTATCTTGCTTGTTCAAATTTATGTGGATGACATCATTTTTGGATCCACTAACAAAGAGTTGTGTGAAAAGTTCTCAAACCTCATGCAAAGTAAATTTGAAATGAGCATGATGGGAGAGCCGACATTCTTCCTTGGACTCCAAGTGAAACAAGTGAAGGATAGAACCTTCATAAGTCAAACAAAATACACCAGAGATTTAATGAAGAAGTTTGGTATGGAGGAGAAGTCTTCGTAAAAATACCAATGAACACATGGTCAAAGTGGACATGGATGTAGATGGTAAGTCCGTAGATCAAACAAGATACTGAGAGCACTTATTGGATCACGCTTTATCTCACAAAGCAAGCGGGCCGGACATCACCTTTCTTTGTAGGTGTATGTGCAAGATTTCAATCTGCTCCAAAAGAGAGCCATATGATGAAATAGCCTAAGAGAATATTGAGATACTTGAAAGGAAGCCAAGAAGTAGGCCTATGGTATCCAAAGGAAGGTGGATTCAAGCTAATTGGCTATATTGGATTCTCGACTATATCTTTGGATGCGAGTGGAGTGGAAGGAAGAGCACTTCAGGCACATGTCAAATGCTAGAAACAGACTAATTTCCTGGTTTAGCAAGAAGCAAAACTCAATAGCCACCTCTACAGTGAGGCAAAATACATATCTGCTGGGCAAGCAGCTGCCCAAGTCCTATGGATGAGACAAAGAATGAGAGACTATGAAGTTGAGGAAAAAGAAATTCCAATCATGTGTGATAACACAAGTGCAATTGCAATCACTCAAAATCCCGTGTTGCACTCAAGAACAAAACATATTGATGTCGAGATATCACTTCATAAGAGATCATGTTGAAAAGAAGAACATCATCCTGGAATATATCTCAACCGATAAACAACTAGCCGACATCTTCACAAAACCATTATGTGAGTCAAGATTTGAAGAACTCAAACATGAGTTGGGATTAATTGAACTAGCCGAGACACGAAGAACCAAAGAAAAGAAATGGAACGAGAAAAGGAGGTGAAAAAGAGCGAAAAGTAAATCACTCGAAAATCGATTGTATCGGAAGAGACTACACCGAAGTCAGGTGATAGTGAGTCGCTAAGAGAACTGTGAGAAGTAGAGTTAAATCGCCTAAGAGATAATTTGAATAACTTATGAGCAAAGTGACAAAAATGCGGTCGTCGTTTTGACTAAGCGGGAATGTTTTAAGGAATACGTCAAAGATAATGATGATGTGTACGGACATAAAGCCGCACACCAAGCTTATGATTGGATATAAATGCTGCCGCATTAAATACGAGACATGAAATGCTCAATAGGCGTCAGCGAAATCCAAGCCGTTGATTTCGATCACAATTCAAAACCACCCGCACGCCCTTTCATAAACCATATTTAAACCATTTTCATCCGTTTCTCTCTCAGACTTGTAAAACTGTTCATCTCTTTCTCTCAAAAGCAAAGGCAAAATACTCTCGAAACCCTATCAATCTTCAAATCATTTTTCGAGTTTTTCCTTGAAATAATCCCGAGAAATGGCACCAACTTATGACTTTTACCAATTTAGGAAAGCAAATCCACACGGCTCTACGGTGGATTTTGACGGAATGATGAAACCGGTGTCCACGACACCCTAGTGAAGAAAATCGAGAAGTTGGAAACGCCGGGCTAAAACCGTTTCTAACGTTAGAATATCCGATGACCTATGTGGAGGAGGTCGCACAATTCTACGTGAATGCCGAGATTCACGATGAAGGAATCAAGTCATCTGTTCACGGAAAGCGGTGACTATCACCGCAAGGATTTGGTGAACATTGCTCACTACCAGGTGAAGGAGCATCCGAGATTAAAGAAGTTTGATGTAAACTTGGCCGACGCCCGGAAAGAAATAGCCAAGTCCGACTTTTTTGATAAAATAATATATACAACAAATAAGAGATCGTTGAAGGAGGATTATCACAAGTTGTTGGACATAGTTGCCAAATGTATCGACATCAAATTTGGCGGCTTTGACCAATGTCAAAGGCAAAGCCGATCGTAATGGCTGCAATCATCGAAGAAAAAAAGATAAACCTGGCTGAGTTTGTCTACAAAGCAGACTCTGCCCGTAACGTGGGGAACAAGTCCTTCAAAGAAGATGGCTCATTTGGAGGATCCTCAGGATATGGCCTAGTGATTGGCCGGCTATTGGAGGTGAAAGGAGTCCCTCTTAGACATGGGAAGGCTTTCCATGTTAACAAGAGGATGTTGAGCAAACCTCTCGGGCGCTCGGAAGCGAGCTTACGCCAAGAGAGTCGACACCAAATGAGGGGGAATCGGTGACCCAAGATACAAACTGCTTTCTCTAGCCAAGAAGAAAGTCGCCCCTGCGCACTGCTAAGAAACTGTTGCCCCCGCAAAGAAAGAAAACCAAACATGCTCCTCCCCCTGCAGTAGAGTCACCGCCCAAAGGCCGTGTCTCCCCCTCGCAGCAGCGGTCGAGAAGGACTCACAAATACCTTCTCCGATCGTCAAAAGGGAGGAGAACCGACAAGCCAAGACGGCCAGCTCCTCGTAAACAAACACCAAAGACAAGACTGAGAAGACAACATCTCGAACCAGAAATTCCCCCGGTACAAACCAGGAGACGAAGACGAATTATCAAGCGCTCCGAGTGGAGAAACCGGTGAGTCACCACTCGGCTAGAGCAGATATCGGGAGACTCGCCGGGAGAAGTAGAATCTCCGGATGTAATTGATGAAACAGCCCAAGTCTCTTTGGCAAGGCGATCACCGAGGCAACTCGAAGACACAACAGTAGGCTCACACACGGGCAAGCACAAGAAGAACCCAGAGCGGATAGTGATGTAATGATCCTATCTCCACCTTACCCGGACATCCAAAATCGTCTGCGTGAGTGGAGGAAATGGAAGTTGAGCAAGTCAAGGGGAACAGTTCAACGCCCGAGTTTATAGAAGAAGAAGAGGAATCGCTAAATTTCCTCGACTAAATCGTGCTTCCAAAGACTTGATGAAGACAATCGCTTAGACATCCCGCAGATTTTCAAGGACAAGGAGAGAGAAAAGCAAGCCGAGGAAGCCGAGGCACGCGAGAAGGCAAGCATCCGCCCTATCTCCCGGCACCACGTAACACACACATCCTCTCCTTGATGTCTTCCGACAGCGGTGATGAGGAACCAGGAGAATGTCCGCCGCCACGTAAGAGTTACAAATGCAAAGCAAGCATTGCACGAGTCCGAGTAATCCTTCACGAGCAAAGACTAATGGAGGGACAGGAGAGTCCTCCGAACACACGGTGAAATCGATCCAATGGGAGTGGTTCGAAGCAAATAGCCACCATTGTTGTTGCCTGCTACCACTTCTGATTCACTCGAAAGAAGCGATAAGGGAGTGGCGATGAACCGGGATAGTGGGGACCCCGGTCGAGCCAACCCCTATTGAAGGTGTGCTACCACCGCCCCAATGGTGAACAATCAATCGAAACAGCCGGGAGTTTGGAGATGAGTGACCCCATTCAAGTCACTCACCAGTAGGTGCGCCGGTGAGGGGAAACTCCCTCCACCGCTGCAGAAGGTCGGAGGATGCCGCAGATGACTCCACAACGAATCAAGGAGGCGAAGTAGAGAAAATACAAACACAAGAAGAACAGCAAGTTACCATCAACGAAGCTCGGACGAGCTTGAGATCTCTCACTGAGGTGCCAACCGCTCCGAAGGCTAATGACGCGCGATGCGATCGAGGCACGAGAAGGAAACGACGCCTTGGGAGTTAACACTGGGCGATGAAAGTGCAATCCATGGGGTTGAGACTCCAATGGATGCCACCATAGAAGACCCTCGGACGGTACCGACACCGCCGAAAGGGAGGACAAGGCCTCGCCGCAAAGAGAGACCGCCGGAGGTATCAAGGCCCACGGGAGGTTGAGACTTAGGGGTAAAGAAGCGATATAGAGAACATCCCTCCCGCTATCATCGACTAACGAGAAGGAGATAAGCGCACTTCATGATTCCCAGGACAATCGATGTCACTTTTCCGGGATCGGAAGGAGAAGAAGAAGTCGAGTCATCCCCATGACAAATCCCAGACTCAGTGCGGATGTTCCAAGCACGAGCAAGTCGATCCCAAGACTACTCGTCAAACTTTTAACTTTGATGATGAGCCACCAATGGAAATCTCATCATCGTCCGATGACGCTCGATAAGGCCGAGGACCGCCATCTTCATGAAATGGAAAAATCACCGAGACCAACGAAGTCGTTAAGACATTGAGGCTCGGCAAGCCGGGTCTACTTCACAACAAAACCCCACTGAACAAGAGATCTGCGCGCAGCTCCTCAAGTCGCAGCAGGATCGATTCCCAAAAGAACTTCACGCGCACCGCTCATCATCGAAGCAGATCCCGGTTGGCGGTGATGAATCTTTTGTAGAATCTTTCCTTTTTCACTTTGGAGATACGAGAACTCCACGAAGTGTCGAAACGAACAAGCACGCTATCACAAACCAGCTCATGTTCTTCCATCGACACCATTGTTCGGTGATTATGATTTTGATCTTTGCATGGCCATCACCGCAAATGTGAAGAATCATTGAAGTTCGAGAAGTGTTCAAGGCACTATTTGCTGAGGTTGAACGGATGGAGAGGCATCAGGCCTCTTTGGACATGCGACCGACAACAGAGATGCCACCCTTACGGTGATTTAAGAGGCATAACATTCGGATAAGGGAATGGTGGCAACAAGAAGACAAACAATGCGTGTGGAACAAGTCGATTCTTCAGACATTGTTCAAACAAGCCGGTGGTGTGGGAGTCTGAAAATGCCGATGCAAAAACGAAGCCGAGAGAACACATTGAGCATATGCATGAAGCTCACACCGCCGAGATCAAGGCCGCTGCGTGAGCAAAATACAAATGATCTACAAACGGCGTTTGGAAGAACACATGACAAGAAAATTCAGCCTTCTCATGGCCGAGATGAAGCCGATTTCAGCAGAATCCAACGCTACTCGACCTGAATTCCGTCGGCCGCATACAACGCAGCAGACTCGAAGCGAGTAACTCAACCATCGAAGACTTCGACTTCATGCTTGCCAAAGATGTTCCCGGGGTTCCTCTATCCTTTGATGATGCCAAAAAGGGGAAGAGGAATACCTCAAAGCGCTAAAATCAAGCCGAGAAGAAAGGAGCGGTGAGAAGGGAAAATCGGTGAGGAAGTCTTGAAAAAGAAGAAAGGAAAGCTTGTTGAGGGGGAAGGATCAACAGATGTGACATTGATGATTGCACAAACCCCCAACAAGGTCCTCACACAACGGTGACATTATAAGCAAAGAAACTCCGTGACTCTGCCACTCCAACACCGCTATATCCATGGCCGATAAGAGAAAACTATTGAAGCGGGGATGAAGGAAGTGGAAGGAAGAATGGATGCCAGGGTGATGAACATCTTGAAAGAACATGGAGGCATTCCAAAGCGAGAGACACTTATGCCATCTCGGATGTCGACAGAGCCACGATCAGTCGATGAATTTAAAACGCTCGAATCGGGGATACTTTGCAAATATGTCTATGGCTCAAGCTTGGGACTTGTCTTGGGAAAAGGGCCTCACGTTATGTGAAGAAGGACAGAAGAGACTACCAGCGATCACTCTGCTGGTCACTCCTCACGGTCACTCATTTGGAAAGAAGAAGACCCCAAGACAAAGATACGCCCGGCAGGTAGAGGAAGAAGCGAGTGGAGGAAGAAGCTTTAGACCTAGACCTCCGCCTAAAAACATTGAATACGTGGATCCAGGAAAGAAAGGAGGGATCTACCGGGTGGGCTTGACCAAGTAGCGAATTTGCGAGTGGCTAAAACTAACGCCGAGTATGCAAAAAGACTAGAAGAAGAAAACAAGAGACAAACTCGGCTATGGGAGGAGAGACAGAAAGAATAAGAAGAGATGAAGTGCCGGGGAAGGCATATGAGAAAAAAAAAGGCGGTGACGACGAGAAAAAGAGAAGAAGAGAAGAAGATCTTGATCAAGATGAAAGAAGGAGACAACGAAGGAGATGAAGTGTTCTTTGTCCAACCCTTCGTGTATTTTATCATGTAAATACATACAATGTAAGTCTTCTCGTAATAAAGCTATAAATTCTTTATTTTCAAGTGTAGACAAATATGTGCTCGATACACCTTGTATGTGATTGTGTAAAAGAACAGAATGATATGATCAATAAACAGATCTATTCTCGCGCATACATTCTATGTCAATACACTATCTCAGTATGTATCTTTCTTTGTTTGCATTTTTGAATGGTTTAAGTTTTGGCATCATCAAAAAGGGGGAAATTGTTAGGAATTTTATTGTTTAGATTTTGATGAATACCATGTAAAACTTAGAATAGAAAGTTGGCACCCCAATTCTTGTTGTAAAATGCATTGCAATGAATAGAGTGGCCAAGCCGAGAGTTAAGTCGCCTACGCCCTAACTTGCAAGAAGAAAATCGAAGACTTGAAGGAAGACTCATTGCAAAGACAAAGTGAGTATGGCAAAGATGAGTAGACGGGAACTCTATGGAGAAGCGGTGAGATGCGGTGAGTGGAACATCAAGTCAAGCCAAGTCTCAAGTGAAGTGACGGAAGAGTCATCCATGATTGGAAGCTGACTCTAAGTCACCTGGGGAAAGCAAGAAAATGCAGTCAAGTCGAGATAATCGAAAAGAAACCGTTGCCGTAAATCAAGAGATTTACTTAAACAAGTAATATCTCCATACCACCTTTTCGGAGTGCTCATCCCGAAGCGTGCAAAAGGAATGAACCAATGGGAAGCACCACACCGTGTCGGGACTCGAAAAGGTGAAAGAACAATTCATACGAGGAAATGGCAATTCCAAGAACGCAAAAAGACAAGCCAACGACGCAAAGTGACTTTCAAAAATAAGCCTATCTCTTCAACGGGCAAATTTTTGAAAGTTCACTATAAATTTTTGGAGGGCTTCGTGATCAAATCCAAAGAGCTTGAGCAAGTGAGTCTAGTAGTAACAAGGCAAAATTTGCCCTATGAAGAAGCTAAGTCGCACGAGAGAAGCCGGTGAGTGATCAAGGCGTCTCGACATCGAGTCCCTAAGGATCAAGTCGGCCATTGTTGTGATCAAGACTTGTATCCGGACTGTTACCACTTTGTAAACCGATCATTACCTAGTGGATTCCTCCAGGAGTTGGAGAAGAGAGGAGTAGAAGAATTACCCCATCTTCGAACCTCTATACAAACTTCATTGTGTCATTTACATTTCAAAGACTTAAATTCTCGCACTTTTAACTCGCTTATATTTTTGATAAATTTGCTATACATTTGATAATTTATAAGTACTAAATCAAGCTCTAAAATCTTGCTTAATCAAACTTAAGGGTGTTAAGTCTTCCGAAAAACAAAACCACAAAGTTGAGTCAAATCATAACCAACAAGGTGAGTTACTCCATCAAGCTCATTTCGGTGAGTTTGTTGAGAGACTAACTCTACTTGAGTGACTAATTCGACATCCATCAAGGACACAACTGTGTAGAATCAACTCAGAGATTTAAAAGGACTAAATCGAAAATTTGGTAAGGTTTATTCAAGCCCCCCTTCTAAACCTTACACCTACACCCTTGGGACCTACGATCTTGTTTGTGATTTTGCCGTGCCTGGTGCAATATTTGGTTTATTACCATTTTGGTGCGGTATTTTTTTTTGTGTGTGCAGATTCAGGCGAGCAAGTTTTCAATCCGACAGAAATAATAAATCTGATTATGGTCTTCAATAGGTTGCAGATCTGGAATCATAGGTATTTTAGGCACTATGGATTTTTCCAAATTTAAGCTTAAGCCGATTTTTTTTGTTATTAACCTAGATGGTATGAATCTTTTCACAATTCATCTTTTATAGTTTTTAACAAATTTGGTTCTGCCTTTTATTTGATGTCATGTTAGTTTGATTTAATTTATAAAATCAGTTTCTTGTCAAAACAAAAAAACTTCTAGAAATTATTATGATATTATTTTCAAGGAAATTCATGCTAATACTAGAATATATAACAACTAAAATTTTCTATTAAAATAAAGGATAACACCATTCGACTCAGCGTATTTTAATGGTTAGTGGCATGATTCTTGAAGTCAATTGCTTCCTCTAATCTTTTATGATACTAACAACCAATGGTTGAATATCGCCATTAATTGGTGGTTCATCTCTATTTAAGGTGGATTCCTAGACCACTCCACTAACTTTTTTAAAAAAATTAATAAGGTTACATATAAAAAGATCACAACAATATTTGCAATAATACTATACTTACCCCCGAGTAAGTCAGCACAATTATCTCGTGCATTTTTGTATTTAAGTGGGTAATCGTAATATTTCTATAAATGTCCAAATGAGTTTTGAAAATTTTATTACATATGAATGGATAAAGGTAAGACAGAATCAAATCTAAAAGGATTTTTTTGTAATTTTAAAAACTTACGGATTATTCGGTAATTAGCCCAAATATCAGGGTATTTTTGTAATTATTTCTTAAAATGTTTTACACGGATATTGATAAGCACGCGAATAGAATACGACATGGACATACAAGTATAAGATGCTATAGGATTAAGATACAGTATACAAAAACATACAAGTAAATTTAATATTTATAATAAAAAAATATATAACAAATTCGTATGAAAGAGAATCATATCAGTGCATGTAAGAAACTAAGAATGAACATAAATTGTTATTTAAATCTTTACTTAATATTAGCTTTTGCACATGAAATACACGGGTGTGTTTTTTGTCAAGCACAAAAATTACATGTATATAAGAGTTATTGGGTTTTGCTCATATATAAGAGTCATTGGGTATTTCTAGCGATGAGATGTGCAAGAATGAAAATAAAGCAATGGTAACACAAATATAGGTGGAGGGTTATATAGGACCCCCCCTATTATATGAGTACATAGGACCAAATCCACACCACATATCTACCTATTTCAATGGCTATTATTAATTCTGATTAATGTTAATAAAAATAAATGGTAAAGTTAAAATGGGGGCAAATTACACTACAACATAAATGATATTAGGTAAAACTCAAAAATGTTACCTAATAGCTATAAAATATTACTATAGACAATATGTAGCACTTTTATGGTAACAAGCACTTGCCCGTGCTACCTATAGTCTAAGGTATCACATTTATTAGCTTTTAGTAACACTTTTTCTAAGTGTTACATTAAGTTTTCTATTGGTAACACTTTGAAGCAATATTTCTAAAGTGTTTACATATGAATCTTATGTAACACTTTTTGTAACACTTTTTATATTTGTAACACTTTAAAAAATACTTCTAAAGTGTTACATATGAATCTTATGTAACACTTTTTTGGTAGCACTTCGTAGAAATACTATTTTTGCCACCAAGTAGATTCAAACCTACGACTTTGTTGTGTATGGAAGTGGCAATTTGCCACTAAGCTAAATTGATTCTTATTACAACTTTTGCTTTGTTTTATATATACACACATACACACACACACATATATATATATATATATATTACATGTATATAATATAATATTTTATATAATAAAGATTATATTTTATAATATATGTATAAATTATATTATACACTGTATATATCAAATTTTATATTATATAGTATATAGTTTGAAAATTATATTATATTATATATTAAAGGACACAATAACGAAAAAGTCCTAACAGTAAAAAAATTAAATAATAAAGAAAATAACAAAAAAATAATTTACCGATGAAAAAAATTTCTAAGTAATTACCGACAATATTAATTTTCATTGGTAATTTTTTTTAAAAAATTAAAAAAAAGGGTTAACGATAAAATTGGTCTCCGTTAGTAAATATTAGAAAAACATAAATAATAATAATAAAATATATACATGCGCATTTTCCGTCGGTATTAAGACGGAATTAATTACCTTTGTAAAAAAAAAAAAAAAAGTAAAACTTAAATACTTTGTAAAAGAAAACAAAACTTGATTAAAAAAACGAGTGCATGATGTCTACAATTTTTAGGTTTGGTGACATCATTTAATTAAATAAATCTTTGATATGATTTAATGATAATTATATAATTTTGTGTTACTAAAATATAGCTTAAAAAGTATTACAATCGATAAAATATAGTGTTTCCAAGAGTGCGTCTTAAATAAAGTGATACATATTTGCGTTACAAAAGAAAGAAAAAAAAAAAAGTGATACTTAAAAAGTGTTACTTATATAAAAGTGTTACATATAAACGTTAAATATTGATAAAAGTATTATATATTTGCGTTACAAAAGAAATAACAAAAAAAGTGATACTTAAAAAGTGTTACTTTTATAAAAGTGTTACATATAAGTATTACATATTGACAATGTGCTACAAAAGTGTTACATAAATATTGTAATGTAAAAAGTGTTACAAACATGTGTTACATATGTACCTTATGTAAAAAGTGCTACAAAATTTATGTTACCTAATGTCATTTATGTTGTAGTGTTAGTACACATAAAAAATAGGGAGGTTGGCTAAATCTAGTGAATCCCATGAAAATCGAGGAGTTACCCACAATTGGTGGCATCCTTCATTCAACCCACGCCGTGTAGTTGATTTCCAAACAAATTTGATGATATGTTTCCTTAACTCCATGTGCTAAATCTAGAAAATCCCATGAAATTTCGTCATTCCCATTTTTTTTAAAAAAATTGCTTGATATGGCTAGAATGTTGCTTATATGTGCTTAAATACTTGCTCACACCAAAATGTTGCTTAGTTTACCGCGTTTCAAACTCTCACATTAATAATAGTTTTTTTGAGAAAAACTATCATGTTATGCAAAAAAATTAAAAACTTATACTTATATGGACTCTTATTCATTCAATCGTTGACGGTTTTTTCAACCCAAAAATTTGCTTGGGTGATACTAAAATGTTGCTTATGTATGCACGATACTTGCTTATATGTATTCAAATTTTTGATTACGTCCCCATTAGTTCTAACTCAGTACTTTGCTTAGCTATGGCTAGACGTTTGCTTACATGTGCATAACTATACGCTTATGTATATTCTAAATGTTGCTTAGTTATTTATTTTGTTTGAATCAGTTGGGATATCACATGTGCCACAACAACGGATTGAAATAACATCGAATTTATCTCCAAACCGAATACCGTAATGAATGACGAAGAAGGAATGAATTTTGATAATATCGACAACGGAATACCATTTTAAAAATGATTCTTAATAACTAAAAAAAGGTATGTGTTCGAGAATATGTTGTGACTGATTATTTTTTTGTTTAATACTGCTTATTCACATATTACAAATTGCCTATGTGTGGTTATTGTAATGCTTATTACTACTATGTACTCAATTTCGAGCAAATAATTCAACATTCTTTTAAAATTTTGTTACTACAAATCCCCATATGTTCAATTGCTTATTTGTGCGTAAAGTATTGCTTGTGAAAGGATGTTATGGTGCTTAGAAAACAATTGAATTATGCTTACAATACCATCAAACCATGAAAATAATTGCTTACAAAGCAATTGAATTCTGCTTACAAAGCAATTGAATTTTGATTACAAGACAATTGAATCCTGCTTACAAAGCAATTGAATTCTGCTTACAGTATCTAAAAACCATGAAAATAAATACGGCACTAACTAGAAAATATTCATATATCAACTACGCATGTAATTCCAAACCAACCATGTTTAAAATGGCTATAAAATACTACAATATTTTACATTTTGATCAAAAGTATGAAACAACAACGTTTCGTTGTGATCCTAACTCGATTTGGCAAACTCCTTCACTTGTCCCAAAACCAACTTTCTTTGCTCGTTCATTACATCTTTTGTCATTTCCAACAGAAAATCTATTAAAAAAAGACACTAGTCATTTATATATAGCATTTATTAACAAACCAACCATTTATAAGCATAAAAACCAACCAATAATAAGCATAATATAAGATATATATAAGCAAAAAACAAACTATAGATAAGCATAATTATCAACAACAACAAGCAATTGAAAACATCAATAAGCAATCCCCTGACCTTAGAAAAAATATGGCAATACTAATTACCCTCTAATTTGAGAGCATAATATAAAACATACATAAGCATAATTATCAACAACAATAAGTAGTTAAAAGCCTCGTTAATCTTCCGGTCTGCTAACTTTGTTTTTTCAACTAGTAAAATCAGTAAATAAACAATAACAAAAAACCCACAATAGATCCTAACTATGCATTTAGAAGAACATATATAAGCATTTACGAAAATCAATAAGCATTTGCACATAGTTGAACAAAAACATGATCTATTTAATCAAGCCCCTCCTCAACGCAAGAAGCCATTAAAACAAATTCCATGCTATCATACGCCCCTAACACATATCGCAACTATAAACCATCATTAAAACTACGAGAATTCAGACAACCCATGATCTAATGAAGCAAAAATTCAAACCAAATCTCAAAATAAATTTCAAAAAAGAAAAAGAAAAGCACAACCTTAATTACCTTAGCAGGAGGCGCAAAAATCAAACCAAAAACCCCAGAAGATGAACCGGTTTGTCGAAGAATCCTTAGCCCCAAAGAGATCGGAAGCAAATGAAGAATGAACAATGGAGATTGATGAGTCTCGATTTTTTTGATTTTTGGACGAAAGGTTTTACACTTTCTTGTCGGGTATTTCTCACGGTAGGCGTGAACAAGAACTTCTCACGGTATGGATGCATTTGGAGACGGTTTGCAGTGAGGAGAACCCATGAAGAATGGACAATGGA
This sequence comes from Rehmannia glutinosa, assembly GCA_016081115.2. Taxonomy (NCBI): domain Eukaryota; kingdom Viridiplantae; phylum Streptophyta; class Magnoliopsida; order Lamiales; family Orobanchaceae; genus Rehmannia; species Rehmannia glutinosa. Next base: position 144,596 of record JABTTQ020000214.1, read on the forward strand.
GATGAGTTTTCTCACGGTAGGGTTTATTTGGGCGGATAGTTTGCAGAGAGATTTCTCGGGGTTTGGAAGGAGAAGAACTCTTATGACTCTTCGTTTACCAAGTTGGAGAAGATATGTAATATTTTGGTATAACACGCGCCTAAAACTGCTCCTAAATTATAGCCCACTCCCAAAAACAACTTCCCCCCCAAAAAACTGATTCTAATTAAAATTACCAAACAATCATTTTTATATTAAGTTATATATTAAAAAATGGTAAAATCTGTTTTTAATCACAACCGTTTAAAAATTAAATCAAGGCCTCATATTTGGTTTCATGTATTCATATAAGTTATGTGGACTCACCGGATCCAAATCCCACAAAATATATAGTATAACCAGTGAAAACAATTAAAGGAAATAGTGTTGTAGAATTGGAGATGTTAGCGGGCAAGCCCTAGCCCTACGGGGACAACCCTAATGGGCTTGGGCAAAGCGAGTTTCGGGCTAAACGGGCCATTAATAAATGAGCTAGCATTTTGCAAACCTAACCCTAACCCTAGCGGGCTTCGGGCTAAATGGGCCACTAACGTGCTTCAAGCCAAAAAAATATTTTTTTTATTTAAATCTAAATTTTAAACTAAAGCATGTATAACAATATAACATTCAAACTAAATATGCAAAACTAAATTACACAATTTTATTTATGTTGCATTACAAGGATAAAAGTCTTAGAATTCAAAATAGAAAAATTCAAATACAATCAAACATCATCATTATTGCCAAAGACTTTGAATCTTTAAGAAGATGCTTTTACGCAATAAGAGTTAAAACAAAAATATGTGCAATTAAAACTGTTTTCTAAAATAAAAATGGAAACAACAAACTACAAAACAGAATGATAAACACCATATAATGAATATTTTTTTAATACCTTTTGATTTTTGTCAAACAAATTAAATAAATATAAATAATGATAAAATGTGATTTGATATTCAATGTTTGTGCGTGAGATAAGTTGGAATCTCAAAATGCAACAAATTCATCTTTATGATTATCTGCATAAAGTTTCAATTATTTGTCGCATTTAAGTCACAAAAATTTTAAACTATTTATAATATTGTATTTATTTAGAGAGATATAAATTATATAACATTTTAAATCATCATAATTAATTACATTTTAAGTCACTATAAAAATATATTTCTTAGGAAATGTTACGTAAGTTTTGTTATTCCTTAATTCACCAACCTCTATTTTGAAAAACAAAAATTCCACAAAAAAAGGAAAAGGACGCGGGCCACTGATTGACCGTGGCTGGCCCATTTAGCTCAGCGGGTTAACGGTCGGCCAAAAAGGCCCGGAATTAAATGTGCCAGGAAAAGCTGGCCCTAACCCTGTTAATTTTCCGGGCTAAACAGGATAGCCCGCGGGCCCGAGTCCGTTTAACATCTCTATGTAGAATTATGGACTGATTATGGATGATTTTCGTGATTGTTGTTATATGAATTTCAAATTAGATTGATTATATATTTTGGTATCCATATTTCTAACTTCTATATAATATTTATTTAGTTTGTGGTGATTCTTTTTGCTTTCTTTAAATAAATATGACTTTAATAATTAGGCAAAATACAATAACACCCTGAACTTGCAAATGTAATACTTACACCCTTAATCTAATTAAATATAATTTATAAACAAAACTACCCTTAGAAAAAATGAACATACATATTTCTTAGTAAATTTTGAATATTTTGTACTCTATTTAATTTATATTCTTATTAAATTCAAAAGGCGATTTTATAATTGTACATTAAGTAATTTAAACATTAAAAAAATTAAAGCAATATACAATAAATATACACAAAAATTAGATATGATATATGAACGAAAAAATAAAATATTAACTATTTAATTTAAATTAACTTTCAAAAAACTATTAATAAATATATTTTCTTAAATCTAATTTAGTTATATATTTTACATTTCTTTATTTGTTTCTTGTTTCTTCAATAATTCCGAGTCCATAATATAATATCAAAAAAAATTCATCTTAATGAATAATCTATATTAGTAATGAAACGAATTTAAAGCACAACCAATTAGTTATATTGAAATAATTTAGACACTGAATCTTATTATTTGAGCAAAGATTCTTCAAAATATTTTGAATATTACCAAAAAAGTATGTATTATTTCTTCTTTTTTACTAAACTATTACGTATGTCATTACATTAGAAATATAAATTATCAATAACTTAAAAGTTAATACATGTATGTATATTCAACATACAAAATATATTTATTCGTACAATTTGGAAGCGTTTAGAAATTAAAAGTTATTTTTACATTGAACTCAAGTAATCAAAATATATGCATTCAAAAATTTTGTATATTCGTTATACCCATGTACTATTAAAATATGTTTAATAATATTTTCAATATTTAAAATAGTTAAGTAACTAATTTCTTTTTCTAAAAAAATAATTCAAATAAAGCACATAAAATCAAAATTTAGATACAATTATTAAAACATGCAAAAATCAATTGTCATTAAGGGCAATTTTGTCTATACATTAAGTTGTTCTACTTTGATTGGGGGAGGGGGAGTAAGTGTTACATTTGCAAGTTAAGGGGGTAAATAAGACATGGCCAAATTCAAGGGATGTTATTGTATTTTGCTCTAATAATTACGATATATCGGATCAGGATCTCAACCGAAAAATAGGATAATCTTAATGCGTTTTCTATTTATTGATATTTTGTGTTTCCAAAATTGAAACCTACCGACATTAGCACCAAAGTCATATTGTATGATTACTTATAAATTCAGCAAGTTATAAAAATTTGATTTCCATATATTTGCAAATTACGAAAGTATTAAATTAAGAAAGTATATAATCTATTGAAATCTTATTTATGTAAATAAGTAAAGTATAGATTTCTGTAAATCAATGCATATCACTTTAAGGACAAAATTAATGATATAAGGGTTAGTCTCCTGTCAGACCGTCTAACGGATCTAAATATATTAGACGGATCCAAATACCCAACCCGTGGTCAATCCTCATATTGACACGCACAACCACTAACACCACGACAAATAACATCTGTTGGTTGCTGCTCATACATTTTAGGAGGGATGCTATTATTTATTGGGAGGACTATTAATACATTTATGGAGAAAAATACTAAAATTCCTTGAATTGAAAAACCTAATATTTTTCAATAAGATTATTAACACGTCTTAGGAGAATACTAATACTTTTGCGGGAAAATATCAATACTTTCATGAGGATTACTAAAAGAACTGCTCCATGGGTTACTAATACTTTTCCAGGTATTACCAATACTTTTCCAAGGGATTGCTAATATCTTTCAAGGGAAAAACTAATACTTTTGAGAGTTGCCTAATATTACATCACTGCATAATACTTTTCAAGTGGATAATTAATTCATTTTAGGTGGATTACTAATACTTTTGAGGCAAAAAATCAATACTTTTCATGAGGGCTACTAAAAATATTGTTCAAAGGGATTACTAATACTTTTCAAAAGTACTAATAATACTTTTCAAGAGAAGTACTAATACTTTTAATGGTCCCCAATATTATAAAAATGCCCATTAGGAGATCCTGATAATCTTTGCTGAAAATATTACAAAAACTTTGATGATAGATTTAACCGGTGTGAATTTTTCAGTCATCAAATTCCTCAATAGTGAACATAGGAATACATGATAGATTTTTTTCCATGATAATAACTTTGAAAAACTTTTGATAACTTAAGTGTTGATGTTTTGACAAGAATGAGATCTAGTTCAGTAACTAGTGTGCAAGGTTCTTTCAACCAACCATTCTGATACTACTTGTAGGTCCCAAGGGGTGTGAGTTAAGTCTAGAACGGGAGGGGGTTGAATATACTTTACCAAATTTTCGATTTTAAATACAATCAGAGTTTTAACAAGAAAAAAGCTAATTCTCTTGAGAGACAGCTGGGTCAAACTTTAGCAGGAGAGACAACCACTCAATAAACTCTGAGAGAGTTGTTGACAGAGTAACTCAACTAAGTGTACTTAGCTTTTACAAATTCAGTTTTCTTGATTTTTACAACGGAAGTCTTTACACCCTTTTTATAGATTGCTTATCAACACTTATATTTTTAGACATGTTATTATCAGTTGAATAGTAAATTGAAAGCTTGTAAGTAAGTGCGTAACTTAAATGCGAGAATATAAAATGACACAATAATTTATAGTGGTTCAAGGATAAGGTAATTCCTCTACTCCACTCTTCTCCTACTTCGGGAGGAATCCACTAAAAATTGATAACTTTGTTACAATAGTACAATGATCTAAAGCCTTGATCACATCAAACGGCTTCACTTTTCGGACTCAATTCTTCGTAAGGCTACTACCTCACTACTTAAGCTCTTCAAATCTTCAGGACTTGATCACTTATTTCATGGGTGGATTCCAATAATCTTGAGTTGGGTAATTCTACCATTCCCATCATATGCTTTCTTGTTCTGAAAGTTCTGGGGTCTTTGGTATTTTTATTTTAACTTAATAGAAGATTTTCTGTTAAGAGTCTCATTTGATGAACTCATCGAATTTAGTTTTGAGTTCTCTTCAACATACTACTGGCTTCTTACCTTTGCCTTTGTCTCTCAGGCCATCATGTGTGTGCTTTTTGTGATATATGGGTGCAACATATGGAGTTTTAGATTTTTGGTTTCTCTATTGCTTGAGGATCCTTTCTCTAAAATCACTCTTAGAGTTTGAGAATTTACAAAGGAATTAAATCCTAGTCCATCTTTGTCTCCAATATCATTTGAATCATCATCAATTCATCCAATGTTTTAGATGATTTGCTGAGTGATGTAATAACATTTTTAAGCTCTAGTTCACTATTTTCTTTAGCAGCACAGTCTGCTTTGACCTTTCCTGTCTCATCCTTCAACTCTTGGTTCTAATCAACTAAGTGACTTAGAGCACTCAACTCTTCACTCAGCTGTGAATATTGTCTTTTGAGTTTACTATTTTTCTCATTTAAGAGTATGTGTGAGGATTTTATGTGTTTAAAATCTTGCATCATTTTGCCTAATGAATCATGAATAGGTGATGTGTGTGAGTGTGTGTGTCATGATCACTATTATCAAAATCTGAATCAGATGAGTTAGGAATTACCTCATCTTCCTCTGCTCTTTTGCCATGAGACTATGAATGCCTCTTCTCAAGTGTCAGAATAGTAATCAGCTTCACTACTTAATGAATGCCTCTTCTCAAGTGTCAGAATAGTAATCAGCTTCACTACTTTCTGACTCCACTGCTTCTTTACACTTGGTTATCTTCATTTTAGTGAATCTAATAGGTCTATCCTAAATGAGAAGCCATATTTCATCGTGCAACACAGAGAGATGTGTCTGTATACGTATTTTTGAATCATCAAATTCTTCAATTGAAAACCTTGGAATACATGTTAGATTTGCTTCCATGATAACAACTTTTAAAAAGAACCTTGAAGAACTTAAGTGTTAATGTTTTTGAAAATGGAGATCTAGTTAAGTAATTGGTGCGGAAGGTTATTTGAACCAAGCGCTCGATACCACTCATGCGTCCCCAAGGTGTGTTAAGAAAATTCTAGGAAGGGGTTGAATGGACTTTACCAAATTTTCGATCTTTTAAATCGAGTGTTTTAAGAAAACAACTAAGTTCTTAAGACAATCGTGTTGAGATTCAAAGCAGAGAGTTAACCACTCAATGAGTTCTTTGAAAGAGTGTTGATAAGTAACTCAAATTGAAAAAGATCAACTATTTACGAAATCCGTTTTTAAACAATGGAAGTCTTACACCCTTTTTGAGTTTGAATTATCAACACTTGTATGTTACTGAGTTATGACTAATGGATAACAAATATAAAACAATATAATAAAATGCATAAATATAAAGCAATAAAGTAAATATCACATAATTTAAAGTGGTTCGAGGATGGAGTAATTCCTCTAATCAACTCTTCTCCTATCCTAGGAGGAATTCAATATTGTAATGAGATGACTTTAGTTACAAAGCGCAACCCAAATAGCCTTGATCACACATCTAGCTATTTCTTGGACTGAGCTCTTCTCCAAGAAGCTACTTAGGTACTTCAGCGAGTTGAATCTTCAGGATTTGATCACACATCCATCCTCAGATTAAAAACTGGTTCGACCTTGAACCTTACTGCATTTCCTTCAATACTTGGTTGTGCAGACCCCTTTTTGGTTTTCACAAAAGTTTCCTCTTCAACTATTTGAACAACTTCAATCTTTCACTGAAAGTGTTGGATGAAGTGTCTTGGAATAATTTTGAAGATTTTAACAGTTAAGCTAGAGAGAGTATTTGAATTTCTAGCTCGAAAAATGCTCTTTTTATTCCTGTAGTCTCAGTTGTATTACTCGTTTCTCTCTGAAAAATTCCTCAGCTTTTATAGTAGGAGTTTGAATTTTGTCCGTTGAAGAGATAGACAAAAGTTCAAACTCTTACTTTGTGTTCATTGGGTTGTCTTGTTTTGCAGCTTTAGATTTTGACCCAACCTTGTTATCAACTTTCTTATTCTGAAAAGGTATCAATGCCTGCAAGCTTCCCAGTTGCTCATTCCTTTTGCATCCTTTCAACTGAGCACTTTAAGGTAGCAGGTATGTCATTGTTACCAAATAAGTATCTTTCTTGATTTCAATGCAATGGGTATCTTCTGTTAACTAGTCCTTCAACTGCTTTACCCCTTTTTGACTTCAACTTGACTCTTCTGACATATTCTTCTGATGGACTCTGCTGTAAATCTTTTAAAAGACTTGGCTGTCGCACTTGACTTAGAGTCTTCTGATGCAAACTCAGCTGCGAGTCTTCTGATGATTTCTTCAAAGTCTTCTCGCAATTCTTACTTTTTTTTTTTTTGGGGGGGGGGCAACTTCCTAATACAAAGTTTTCTAAGCATTATCAAAATCTAGAAAATAAATTTCCTAACACTTATTATAATATATTTATATATATATATATATATATAGGTAGAGATATCCAATGCGTTAAATATAAGTGTAAATTAATATAAAAAGTTGTAACATTAAATTGTTATACATTATTCACGATAAATATATGATATTTTATCACATGTTATGATAAATATACAAAGGGATCGGGCATGACGCAAGTATTTCATTAATGCTCAATTTCCCAAATTTCGATCTGAGTTCGATCCCCACCACCTATCATTTTCAAGATTTCCCACCACTTTCAGGACAATACTAAAAAAAGTAGAAAAAAATAGTTTTTAGTTGCAATGAACACACCTAATTTTGAGATATATAAACACACACACGTACATATATCTCAAAATTATTGGAAACATGTGTATTTTTTTAAATTAATCATTTAATATTTTTTCTACTAATACATATTGAGCAATATTAGAGAGTAATATGGGATAACATTCTATTTTCCCTTTGAGTATTTAATTATTTATTTAATTAATTTTACATTAATTTTTAGCCCATAAAAGTTGTTAAATGTGTCAAGTCTTAAAAAAGATCCATGTGGTCCAACTTATCACATTAGGCATTTGAAGCCCAACTCACTATATATCGTGACGTGAAGCCCACCATCCCAAGTATAAACAATCATGTCTTGGTTATTACTAAGAAATTATAATTTACATGCTTAAATCCTTTGCTTTTTGGATTAATTCTCTAAGCATCAACTTACATAAGCATAGGAGGAACTTCTTAGGACAACCCCAAGCCCTTCTAACCTTATATATCATGTTACAGGCTAGTTCCCACCTAAAAGGTAGCTTTGCTTTGAGCTACATTGACGTAAAGGACTTAGACTATTAGAGTATCAGACTTATTACCATAGCTTGGAGTGAGCTACCCTTTTTGAAAGTATCATTCGCGTACCGTCTGCATGAGAAAAAAACCACGACACTAAGAATGCAGACAATGTCACAGCAGTGGGAGCTAACTCATCAACTGCCACTTCCAGAGCTAATAACACAAGACAGGAGGACAGACCTCCGAGAAGACCAGAGCAAAATCCTCCTCCTATGCCCAGAGGAGCATATCGTGAATTGTTTTTCACTAAACCGCAAGTGTACGATGTAGCTAGTAGATAACGGCAAGTAAGGTCATGTTCCTCAGAGATTGAATCCGAAATACATAGAGTATAGTAAATATTGTACTCCAATTTTATTGAAGCGATTATAAACCAAAAGTGTTATTTAAATAAATCCTAAAATTATCAACTAAAATGTCTAAATATGATAAAAACCCGAACTTCACAAGAAATCAAACAAATAAGCTAAGCAATCCTAGGACAATGATCTTAACATGCTTCATCATATATTAATTCCAATCAATGTTTCATCAAAATCGGGTTTCGTGTTTCTATGGGTTCACTTCCTAAAGTAGTTTATTCTCTTTCCGAGTGCAAACAAACCGTTGATTAATAATAATTGGAGGTATCCCCGCTCAACAATTAATATCAACTCCTTAAAGCATATAGAATTGAAGTAAACACCCACAAACATTATAGGTCTCCGACTCAATACCCGTTTATGTTATGAATTCGTTTATCACAAGTTAGATCTCATCTCCAAATTTTGAACTAACAAATAAGACAGAAAATTATTGGTAATCTACAAGAAATAAGCACACAAATTCATAAACAGAACACAAGAAACCAATTAAGAATAAACAATCAAATTAGAATAAATATGAATCCACGTTTCAATCAAGTCTTAGGATCAAGAGATTTTGCCTAACATATTTGATTGCAAATTCATAGACAAAACTGAAAACAAGTAGTTAAACATGGAGTTAAGTACAAAACAAAAGTCAGAACTATGATGATGAACCCTCTTTGTAGATGGATCCTTCTTCACAATCTTGAATCTTTGCGCCCGTAGTTGAAGGAGGCCTTGTGTTGTTCTTCATCGTATTATGTTTTTTTCTTTCTTTGATGCCTTGAGAGATCCCTGGTAGAGTCACGACAAAATTAGGAAACAAATTCACCCCGGGAATAAATTGCACGATCATGTAATTTCACACGGTCACGACGTGTAACTAGTTTTCTTCTCTATTTTGGCTCGATGCATTTTCAATGGTTGTGTACTTTTACACGGGTGGACCATGTACTTTATCTCCTCAAATTCTTCCTCAAACAAGTCGCACGAGCGTGGAAAATGGCACGATACAATTCACACTATTGTGTAATAATACATGGGAATACCATGTAAATTGTATTTGGTCGTTGTCTTTGCATATTTGGTCATCTCTTGGCTTTCGACATTCTTGTCCGGTCGTTCCACTCGATATCTTTTCATATAAAGCTCATTTCCCGCAAAAATACACAAAGATACAAAGATCACGCCAAAACAGAGGAAGCTAACCAAAACACACTAAGTATTCATGAAATTATGTCAAATATATATCCAAATAAGCCTCTAAATGCACGTATATTTTACACTTATCAACCCCCAAAACATAAACCATTGCTCGTCCTCGAGCAAAGTAAGAAAAATAATCGCATGCAATGGGGTAGATTACACAACACAAGAACACTGCAAATACAGAATCCCAATCAAATCCACACTTTAGCAAATATGTAATTCATTCTCAAAAAGTCATCAATTGCGAATTCGGTACAATCAGTACTCGTTTGGGTATTCGACATCGCGACTCACAAGATAAAGTGTATAACTCAACTCTCAAATTAAATATGATGTGCAAAATCTTAAATCAATTCAATGAAGTAAAACCACCATGTGCTTGCAAATCATCTCACATATCCACCACTCAAAGTGTGCACAATTCAAGAATCAAAAAGGACTTTTTCTTTGGTTGTAATGTAGACTCTTTGGTTAGGGTAGAAAAAATATGGATTAAGTGAATCGAACTTGAGTAAATAGAATTTAAGTACTAACACTTTCAACTCACCAATCCAATTCATCTAAAGAAGTATTCACTTAATCTTTCTATTTCAATTCACACTCCTTGTTCCACCCTTTTCTTCTTTTTCACTCTTTGGCCATTGCCTCCTTCTTTTGCCTTAAGGTCGCTTTTCTCAAGATTATCTCTTTTTTTGTTTTTTTTTCCTTTCTTTTTTTTATTCAATTTCTTTCAAGCTCCATAATTTACCTATTCTACGCTCATCTCTCTTTTATCAACCTTCTGTTTTTCAAAGTTTAAACTACATCTCCCTTCAAATTATCATCCTATAAGCTCAAGTTTTGGGATACATATTTTTTAAAGTTGAAGCTCAAAATGTGATTAACAATAACTAAGGTTAAGGCTCAAATTGGCTAACTAGGGATCATAAGTTCATAGGTAGGCTTTTTATGCTTAAAAATAGACTTAAACAAAAATGGTCTTAAATCATCTTCCAAAATCGCGCACACACGTGGTCTCGATAAATATACCCTTCCAAGTACTTAGAGTTCTAACAACATGAATGACAAATTCATCAAAAATAAGACTGCACAAGATAAAAGCAGTTATAGGCACAAAAGCTCACAGACTTATTTTTCGCATCATGTTCAAATACCCGACTTTCTCAATCAACCAAATAAACAAAAGGCATCTTTTCTCCAATTTATCACATATTCACCAAGTATTTCTTCTCATGAAATCAAGTATTCGTAGTAAAACTCACGAAGGTATTCTGTACAAATTCCATGTTTCTAAATTAAACTCACACAAAAGCCATAAACATGCTAAAAAAATAAATGTGGCTACTAAAAAACAAAAATTTTAAAAATTTTATGCAATTTTTATATCCTTCTACATGAAACCTAAATGCAAAGCAAACATGCAATAGTACCATATTGCATATTTTTGACAACCACCAAACTTAAATCATGTTGTCCCAAAATCATAAAGAAGTTATCAAAAGAAAGAGGAAAAGTGTGAAGTACTTACTTGGATTAAAAATTGGGTTGCCTCCAAAAAAGCGCTAAGTTCTACGTCTTCAGCCAGACGCCTGATTTTCTTATTGCTCGATCAAGTATATGGTCGAAACTTATTGTTTTGTTCCTTGCTCGTAATAATGTTTAACTCTTTACCCATTTACGATGAAAGTTCTACCATCCTTTGCTAACAACTCAATGGCCCCCGGTGGTAATACCTTTTTAATGACAAACGGACCCAACCATCGTGATTTGAATTTACTCGGAAAAAGTCTCAATCTAGAATTATACAAAAGTACCACTTGTCCGGATAAACTATCTTCTCAAAATCCTCTTATCATGCCATCTTTCTGTGCGATCTTAGTAAATATGGGCATTTTTATAAGCGTCTAGTCGAAGTTTGTATAACTCGCTTATTTGCAACTTTTTTCTCGCCTACCGCCATCATATCAAAATTAAGCTTCTTCACTGCCCAAAATGCCTTGTGTTTTAATTCAATCATAAGATGGCATGATTTTCTCGAATACCACCGTATCTAGAGGTGTTTTGTATGTCGTGCGATAAGCTCATAAAGCATTGTCAAGCTTTAAAACCCAATCTTTTTTTTTGTACTAACTATTTTTTCCAAAATTTGCTTGATCTCCTATTCGAAACTTTGGATAGCCCATTTGACTATGGATGATAAGCAGGGGACTCTATGTCTCACCTTTATATTTTTCCATTATATTGTTAAACAATTTATTACAAAAGTGAGATCCCCATCACTAACTAGGGCTTGTGGAGTGCCAAACCTTGTGACAATATTCTTTTGAAAGTATTTCAACACAATTCGCGTGCATCGTTCTCTTTAGTTGGGATAGCCTTTAGTTGGGATAGCGTAATCTACCAATATGGAGAATGTACATCTACCCATTTGAAGCAAAAAATGGTCCCATGAATCTATACCTCAAACATCAAATAACTCACTTCCATCATGTTAGTTAGCGACATCTCGTGTCGTCAAGAAATATTTCAACATTCATTGACACATATCATTGCAACACAAAATTATAGCAACCTTTAAAAATTGAAGGCTAAAAGAAACCAGACTGTAATATCTTAGCCGCTATACGCGTTGGTTGAAATAACCCCTACTCGGCGATGAATGGCATTGTTCAGAATGCTAGCCCATTCCTCTTGGGGCACACACCTTATTAGTGAATCTAAACATTTTTTAAATAATAGATGTTCGTTCCACAAAAACTATCTCACATCATGGAGGAATTTCTTCCTTTCATAATACATGATATCCGTTGGTAAAACCCCCCTTACTAATTAATTCACGATATATCAGCGTACCATGGAATATTAGTCTCTACCATCAGGATTAACTATTCTGGAAATGTCTCTTTAATAATTACGCCCATCATGGTCTCATTAGCCGCTCCGCTCAAGTCGTGAGAGATGGCTTGTTATAGGTCCCAAGGGGTGATAATGTATAGTCTAGAAGGGGGTTGAAAAGACTTTACACCAAATTTTCGATTTTAGTCCTTTTAAAGTCAAAGTTTAGTCACAAGTCAGCTAAGTCCTTAGTGGAAAACTAAGTTTGACCTTCACGATTGAGTTAGCCACTAAACAGACTCGACTGAGCTATTGATAAGATAACTCAACTGATTTAATTAACTCTTTAGAAATTCAAGAGACTTGGTTTTACAGCGAAAGACTTTCATCCTTTGATTAAAATACATTTTTCAACACTTGTTTTAGGTTAAATTATTATTAGTTGACTTAGCAAAAATAACAAACAACAATACATATATGCAATAAATAAAGTCTTTGAATGTAAATGACATGAGCAATTTTTATATAGTGGTTCGAGGATGGGGTAATTCCTCCAATACACTCTTCTCCAACCCTTGGAGGTAATCCACTAAGTAACGTTAACTTTATTACAAAATGGTGATACCAAGCTCCTTGATCACACTGGTGGCTTCGCTTCCGGGACTCGGCTTCTTCACAAGACAACTATCCCGCTACTTGGCCTCCTTTATACTCTTGGATTTGTTCACAAAGCCCTCCAACAAGTCCAAAGCTTCAGTTCGAATCGGAACCTCACTACACTTCCTTCAACCTTAGATGTGTAGACCCCTTGTCTTTAAACAAGATTTTCTCTTCAACAATTTGAAGTTGTCTTTTCTCGAGTGTGTTGGATCGAGAGTTTTAGTTTTGATGGTATTGAATGCTTGAGAGCATTTTGCTTAGCTTGTGTTAGCTTGTGTTTGCTCAAGTCTTGTTTTTTTTTCTCTCAAAGAATTCTTGACCTTTTATAGTGCTTGTTTGAAAATTATATCCGTTGAAGAGATAAATGTATTTTTCAAACTACACTTTGAGGTTGTTGTCTTGTCTTTGTCGTGCAACATAGATGTAGATCGATCCTTTAATGCTCTCACCTTTCCCCGGATCTCTATAAGTTTTCGTGGGACATCTTATTGGTTCCTTGCTTTTTGCACATTTTCAAAAAATAACTTTAAGGATGACCGTCGACACATACTTACTTTTTAAAACTTTTAACTTTGCTTTAACAACAATGATCTTGTAACATCCCTATTTCGTAAAAAAGAATATAAAATGCGATTTTATAAAGTTTGAAAAAGAAGCCAAAGCTTGAAGACGCATTTTTAAAGGGGAAATAAATACTACGACTTGTCCATAAATACGAAATACTCATGAAAAATTTAAAAATAAAAATCCCAAGGAAAAGAAAACATCAAGTCTCGTGCATCATTAAATAAATTAAAATAAGGGTCCCTTTAAATTTCTTGATCGACTTTCTTTTCAAGCTTTGATCATACAATGCCTGTTGGCCAACTGTGGGTGTACAATTAAGTACATTCATGAGTGTACAATTAAGTACCTTCGTGTTTGTACAATTAAGTATCTTCGTGCTTGTCATGTTTAACATGCACATACATAAATAATCATACAGACATTGAAAATAGACATAACATCACAATCAACAACTAACTTTGATCTTAAAAAAGTAATAATTATCATCTTGGCAAATCACGTAAAACACTCAAAATGAGTTCCACATTATTTATATAATTGAACTAAAAGGGACGAATACTGGAGAGTGTCGTGAGACTGCTATTGGAATTAAGCAAATGAGACTTCATATCCATTAACGCAATCATGACGCCAAATTCAATGTATGCATGGGTTTTAGAATCCATTAATCAACGACACATATTCACAAGTTAAAGATAACATCTCTGATTACATATATATTTCTAGAAAACACATAGATTCATATACATTAGACAACAATCACATAACAATAATGAATCATTCTACATGAAAACTAAAGAGATTACTTGCCTGTTCAACTTAAGGGGTGGTAAAATCCTCTTTCAAACCAATCACGTTGGGGAAGTCATTATTCTATCTTCTCTTTTTCTCTTTTCTTTTCTTTTCTTTCTCTCTTGGTCAATCTCTCTGCCCTCTCTGTGTCTATTTTGTCGTGTGGTTTTGTGTTGTCCGTGTGTATTTTGCGTATCTTATATCCGTGTTTTAACCTACTATCAATTGGGCTAGGTTTATGGTACATGGGCCTATAATCAACTTACTAATAAAGTGGGCCTGATTTAATACTCTATACTAATTAAAAGTCCAATTATTCATTATAAGGCTCAAATTAACTTACTAATAAATGGACTTAGTGATGCACTTTACAAAGTGTGTATTGTGCTGTGAAATCCTCCAAAGAATTGTGGGATTCTTTTTGGAGAAGAAGTACAAAATCGAGGATGCCGGCACAAAGAAATTTGTTGTCGGTAAGTTCTTGGATTTTGTGATGGTTGATTCTAAAACCATGATGGAACAAGTTCAAAAGTTCCGATTCTCCTACATGAAATCTCTCGGCCCGAGGGAATGGCTTTGCAGGAAGCATTCCAAGTGGCCGACTTGATTGATAAAATGCCCCAAGTTGGAGGGATTTCAAGAATTATCTCAAACATAAGCGAAAGGAGATGGGACTAGAGGGTCTCGATTGTCAAACTCAAAATTGAGGAAGACAATAGGAGGATTGATTCTAAGTCCAAGCTTGTCCCTATGGAGTCAAAAACCAACTTGATAGAGCATGGCTCATCAAGTAATTCAAGAAAAGGCCTAATGATAAAGGCAAGAAATCGTGAAATGGAAAATTCGGGGATCTTGCTACAACTATGGCAAACCGAACCATATGGTAAAGGATCCGTCACCAAAGAAAAAGAAAACCAAACCGCAATCCAATGTCAATATGGTCAAGTAAGGGAGCCGATCGACGTTGACATGTCGGCGGTGGTGTTTGAAGCCAATTTGGTGGATAACCGAAAGAATGGTTTGTGGATATCGGTGCCACTTGCCATGTTTGTTCGATTAGGATGCATTCTCTTCTTACATCCCATCGACCGTAAGGAAGCTCCATTTAGGGAATCACGTCTCTTCCGATGTTGCCGCATTGGAACGGTGGTGCTAAAGCTTACTTCGGGAAAGGAGTTGAAGTCAAGGATGTCTTTGCATGTCCCAAACATCCGCAAAAATCTTGTTTCGGGTTCACCGCTGGTCATCCATGGGTTTAGACTAGTTTTGAGTCCGAAAAGTTTGTATAGCAATTTTGGACGAGTTCCTTGGTAGGGGTTATCTAGACAAAGGACTGCTCAAAATGAATGTAATGATCAGACGCTATTTTGGCGAGAATATAAATAAGAATGAATCTTCTGTTAATATTGCCGAGTGCTCTAATTTATGGCGTATAAGATTAGGACATGTAAATTTGAATTCTATAAAAAGAATGGTAAATTTAGAATTAATTAATTTACCTGAAGTAAACTCACAAAGAAAATGTGAAGTTTGTTGTTGAAGCTAAAATGGCTAAATTACCGTTTCATTCGGTTGAAAGGAGCACTTCACCTTTAGAGATGATGTGTATGATCTAAAATTTGTACAAACTAAAGGTGGTAAAAAATATTTCGTCACATTTATCGATGATTGCATAAGGTTTTGCTACTTATAGTTGTTAAGAAGCAAAGATTGTTGGGAAATTATTTTGTAGATTTTGATGAATGCCATGCAAAACTTAGAATAGGAAGTTGCCACCCCATTTTTGTTATAAAGTGCATTGTAATAGATAGTAGGCTGGTCGAGTTAAGTCGCCTATGCCTCGAACATGCAAGGAGACAATCGGAGACTAGAATGAAGACTCTCTTTGTGTGAGGCAAATTTGAGTATGGCAAAGAAGAGAAGATAGAACTCGATCAAGGTGCAACCGAGATGCAATCGAGTGAAGTATCGTCAAGTCAACTCAAGATAGCCAAGTCTCAAGTTGAAGTGACAGAAGAGTCATCCAATGATTGGAAGTCGACTCAAGTCGCCTGGGAAAGTCAAGGAAATGCGGTCAAGTCGAGATAATCGAAAGAGATCCGTTGTACGTAAATCAAGAGAATTACTTAAAAAGTAATACTCCCATCTTGTCTTTCTTGAAGTGCTCGGCCGAGGAAGAGTGCAAAAGGAATAAACCAATGGGAAGCATCGCACCTATGTCGAACACCGAAAAAGTCAAGAATCATTCATACGAGGAAATGGCAATTCCAAGAATCGCAACAAGACAAGCCAACAACCACAAATGACTTTAAAAAATAAGCCTATCTCTTCAACGGGCAGATTTTTGAAAGATCACTATAAAAGGCTGAGGAATCACTCTGAGAGATGGTTACCTGAACCAAAAACATTCAAGCAAATATTTGAACTGTAACCAAAAATATTCTCAAGTCATTCAAGATTAATCCTCAAGCCTATATTACGAAGGAAATCAATCCAACACTCACCTGTGAAGGAAAGACAACTTCTATCAGTTGAAGAGGAAACATTTGAAGAATCAAGGGGTCTACATTCCACGAAGGATTGTAGAAAGGTTCAAGGTCGAACCAAGCTTAAGCTATTTGGAGGGCTTCGTGATCAAATCCAAGGAACTTAAGCAAGTGGGCTGTAGTAGCAAGGCAGCTGCCCTATGAAGAAGCTGAGTCGTACGAGAAGCCAGTTGCGTGACCAAGGCATCTCCGCATCGAGTCCCAAATGATCAAGTCATTTGTGTGATCAAGACTTGTATATCTGGGGATTAACCACTCGTATATTGATCAATACTTAGTGGATTCCTCCAAGAGTTGGAGAAGAGATGAGTAGAAGAATTACCCATCTTCGAACCTCTATAAAAACTTATTGTGTCAATTACATTTCAAAGACTTTAATTTCTACATCTTATTTTTATATCTCTTTGATAAATTTGTTATCCAATTGATAATCAATCGAGTGCTAAAACCAAGTATTAAAACAAACTTAACCAAGTTCAAGGGTGTTAAGTCTTCCTCCGAAAATAAATCACAATCGAGTTAAGTCTTTTAGTCAAAATAGTGAGTTATTTTATCAACGATTGATCGAGTCCGTTGAGTGACTAACTCATTTGATTAACTAACTTAGTCCGGTCCATCAAGGACACAATGTGAAGTATTAACTCGAATATTTGAAAGGACTAATTTGAAAAGTTGGTAAGGTTTATTCAACCCCCCTTCTAAACCTTACACTCACACCCTCGGGACCTACAAGTGGTATCAAAGCGGTTGGTTCATTGAGCCTTCCGTGATTGGTTACTAAACTAGATCTCCAAATCTTTCAAAACTTGTTTTAGTACTCAATCTTTCAAAACTCTTTCACTCAAAGAAAGTTATTATCATGGAAGAAAATTGACACGCATCCCTATGTTCACAATTGAAGAATTTGATGATTGAAAATTCGTATGCGTGCTCATCTATCAAAGATTACACGATGAGATGTGGATAGTGATAGAGGATGGGCCACCGCAAATTTTAAAAGTGAACACAATTGTAATGAGAGCCGCAATTTGAAGGTGAAGAGGATGTTGCTCCCTGACACCCATGGTTGAAAAACCAAGAGTCGAATGGACAAATGATGACAGAAAATATATAACTTGGACAATGTGGCCAAGGACATTCTTTACAAAACTTGGACAAAGATATGTTCAACAAAGTCAAATCATGCAAAACGGCTAAAGAAATCTGGGACAAGCTAACATTAATTTGTGAAGGCTCAGAGCAAATCAAGGAAAATAAACTATCGGTTCTTTGTACAAAAATTTGAGAATTTTAAAATGCTCGTAGGAGAGACCTTGGATAAATTGGATGCTCGGTTCACAGAAATTACCAACGAGCTATCTGCACTTGGAAAAGAATATACACAAAAAGAAATGTGTATGAAGATTCTAAGAAGTCTCCCAGCTGAATGGGAAATGAAGGTCATGGCACTGAGACATTCCATGGACCTATCCAAGACATCCAACCATGAGCTATTCTCAGATCTCAAACCCTACGAATTTGAGCTGAGAAGAAAAGACCAGAGACGAGACAATCGTGCCCAAAACAATGCTCTAATTGTTAAGGATGGCGAGAGCCGAGGTCAAAGAAGTCATTGACCAAGAGGAGATCACCGATGGTTAAAAGGTTCAACAAGTCCTTCAATAAGAACTACAAAAGAAGCAAAGGTGAATCCTCCAGAAGACACTCAACACCCTCCAAGTCAAGGGAAGATAGACTAACCAAGAGAGCAAAGCACCAAAAAGTTGAATATCAAAGGGCAGACAATCCAAGAATGGAAAGAGCTGATCAAAAGGTTGAAAATCTATGCTGGAACTGCAGACAACCAGGTCACTATGCCATTGATTGCCCATATCCCGTAGTCAACAAATACAGGAATGAAGAGGAAAGAAAGGTCTTGAGAGAAAGAAGACAAGAAAAGAAAAAGGCAATGTTGGTCGCAGAGATCACGAGAAAACCAAGTCAAAGAACACAACTAATTCGAGAGAATAGTGAAGCCGACTACTCAAGTGACTCTAAAGAGGAAGCTTTGATTTGTTTAATGGCCAAGGAACAAGACCAACCTCGACCAAGAAAATGAGGTACACTAACTCATCACACTCGATTCTAGTGATAGTAATCGTGACACACACACTTCATCACCCACTCGATCTTTATGATTCATTAGGCAAAATGATGAATGATTTTGAACACATTAAATCCTCACACACACTACTAAATGAGGAAAACAACCTACTAAGAGCCAAAACTCACGGCCTAACTAAGGAGCCGAGTACTCTAAGTCAAATAGTCGATGAGAATGAAAGTCTAAAGGTCGAAAATGCTAAGCTAATAGCAGAGATAGTTGCTATAGAAAAGAGGGAAAATGACCTCAAAATGTGATTGCCTCATTCACTAAGGCATCTAAATCATTGGATGATCTTATTATGAGTCAAAGAGAATGTGGAGACAAGACAGGGCTTAGGATTTATATCCTCTATGCTATGTCAAGCTCCAAAAGTGATTTTGGAAAGAGGATCTTCAAGTAATGAAGTATCTCAAAATCCAAAACTCCAAATGGTACACACACATTTATTCCAAAGCACAATCACAAGCAAACCGGCCTTGGTTATAAAGGAAAAGGAAAGTCGCCAACGGTTGAGTGTCTTTGAGAGGACAAGCGAGAAGAAATCCACCGAGTTCCTCAAAGAAACTCCAAATAGGAAATACTCAGTAAAGAAGAAACAGAGCTACCAAAAGTCCTAAATTCTATAAAAGAAATATATATGATGGGAATGGTAGAAACTACCCAAGCCAAGTGATTGGAATAATGTGAACTATCAAAGCAAAGATCTGTGGAATATAAGCCTAAGTGGCAAAGGCCTAGAACTCAGCAAAAGCCATTCCAAAGAAATAAGGGCTTTTACCAAAGACACATATGCACCAATGCACTACACAGAGATATCACAGCTACCCAAAGAAGGCAATTGCTAAAACACATACACAGCATACAGACAAAAGAGACAATGTATGAACCTAAAACCCCAAGCAATTTGCCAAAATTAATTATGATTATGGCATCGATAGATGGCAACACCTTAGAGTCAAATCATTTGGCTATAGGTTGGTTGGATCATCTTATAATACTAACCCCTCAGGACCAGTGCAAGTATGGGTACCTAAAACTTAATTTCCTTGATTGGTTCAAGGAAAAGCCGAGTGCCAAGGAACCTGGTACATGGATAGTGGCTGTTCCAGGCACATGACAGAAACAAGAAAAATCTATCAAAATTCAAGGAAGTCGGAGGTGAAAAGTCATATTTGGAGGAAATGAAGCTCAGGAGAAATAAGGGGCACTTTGGATCCATCAAGAAAATGGATTAGAAATCTCGGATGTTGCATATGTTGAAGGACTCAACTTCAACACCAACCAACTTTGGACAAGGGTCTATAAGCAAATAGCCAAATCAGGACATGAATCAATGAAGTTGTGTTGCAAGGATGCATAAAAGAACATGTATGTGGTAGATTGGTCAAATGCAACACCAAGCACTTGTCTACTAGCAAAGTCATCCAATTTCAAAACTATTAACAAACTTGCAAGAAGTAATCTTGTGGAGGGACTTCGGACTCAAGTATACAAGAAGGTGAGTATATGTGATGCATGTCGGAAGGGAAAACAGATCAAATCATCATTCAAAGAAAAGACATGTCCATCTTCAACAAGAATATTACACCGCTACATATGGATCTATTTGGTCCAGTTGAACCAGCCAACATAAGTGGAAAGAAATACACCTTGGTGGTGGTAGATTACTACTCAAGATATACATGGACAATATTCATGTGTAAGAAGAAAGAAACTCTGCAGAAACTACCATAGAATGAGAAAAGTCAAACCATTATCAAAATAAGATCGACAGAGGAACTGAGTTTGTCAATAGTATAATAACTCAGTATTGTGTTGAAAATGGTATTGGTCATGAATTATCAGCAGCAAGGACTCCACAACAAAATGGAGTTGCAGAAAGAAGAAATAGAACTCTCAAAGAAGCAGCAAGGACTATGTTAGCTGAAGCAGGGCTACCTAAAAGATTTTGGGCTAAAGCAATAAACATAACATGCTATACTCAAAATAGATGCATGATAAACAAACAGCTGACAAAGACTCCCTATGAGATCTGGACTGGGAGAAAGCCAAATGTTGCATATTTTAAAATATTTGGATGCAAATGCTTCATCCATAACAATGGCGAAGATAATTTAAAGGCTTTTGATGCCAAAGCTGATGAAGGTATCTTCTTAGGATACTCGGTGAAAGCAAAACCTACAGAGTGCTCAACAAGAGGACAATGGTTGCAAAAGAATCCATCCATGTGGTGTTTGATGAACCAAATGTAAATGGAGAAGACATTGAAGAGTCAACTGATAAGCTGAATCAACCAATCATGCGTAAAAGTCCCTATGTTGAAGTCGAAGCCGGAATTATGAACCCGGATGAAGATGAGATAGCCGAGTCTCAAAGACAATTTGGAAAATCTGCAGCTAAGTGATGATGAGAGAGTTGATCAAAATAACATAGTCTAAGACGATCAATCGGCTAACTTACTCCAACTCGATGTAAGATGGCTGAGAGACCATCCACCGAGTAACTAATCATTAGAGATGTAAGAGAAGGAGTGAAGACTAGATCCGAACTCAACAAGAAGCAATGTTTACTTGCTTCATCTCACAAATAGAGCCAAAAGATGTGTCACAAGCATTGGATGACACACATTGGATTCAAGCCATGCAAGAAGAGTGAATTAGTTTGAAAGAAATAAAGTATGGGAATTGGTTCAAAGACCTACCCATCAAAATGTTATTGCACTAAATGGGTGTTCGTAAATAAGATGAACGAGGAAGGTTACGTGGTAAGAAACAAAGCAAGATTGGTAGCCAAAGGGTATTGCCAAGAAGAAGGAATAGATATTGATGAAACTTTTGCTCCGTAGCAAGATTGGAAGCTATAACGATGTTTCTTGCCTATGCAGCTCACAAGAAATTTATTGTATATCAAATGGATGTAAAGAGTGCATTTCTTAATGGTTTATTGGAAGAAGAAGTGTATGTTGAACAACCTCCAGGATTTGAGCAGAAGACTCTTGGAGACAAAGTATACAAACTCAAGAAAGCTCTATATGGATTGAAACAGCACCCCAGAGCATGGTATGATACATTGTCACATTCTTGATCGAGAATGGACTCACAAAAGGCAAAGTGGATAGAACACTCTTAATTCAAGATGGGAAGAGCATCCGCTTGTTCAAATATATGTGGATGACATCATTTTTGGATCCACAAACAAAGAGTCTGTGTGATAAATTTTCAAATCTCATGCAAAGCAAATTCGAAATGAGCATGATGGGAGAGCCGACATTCTTCCTGGACTTCAAGTGAAACAGTGAAGGATGGAATCTTCATAAGTCGACAAAATACACCGAGATTTAATGACAAAATTTGGTATGGAAGAGAAGTCTTTCGTGAAAATACCAATGAATACATCATCAAAATGGATATGGATGCGGATGGCAAGCCTCGTAGATCAAACAAGATCTGAGCACTTATTGGATTGGATCTCATTGTTGTAGGTGTATGTGCAAGATTTCAATCTGCTCCAAAAGAAAGCCACATGATTTGCAAAGACCAAGAGGATCTTGAGATATTTGAAAGAAAGCTAAGAAGTTGGCTTATGGTATCCAAAGGAAGGTGGATTCAAGCTAATTGGTTATTCGGGGACTTGACTATCTTTGGATGTAGAGTTGATGAGGAAAGCACCTCGAGGCACATGTCAAATGCTTGGTAATAGGCTAATTTCTAGTTTAGCAAAAAGCAAAATTCAATAGCCACCTCTACACCAGGGAGAATATATAGTCATGGGCAAATGGTTGTTGCAGCCCAAGTCTTATGGATGAGACAAAGTGAGAGACTATGAAGTTGAAGAAAAGGAAATTCCAATCATGTGTGATAACACAAGTGCAATTGCAATCACTTAAAATCCTCGTGTTGCACTCAAGAACAAAGCATATCGATGTCAGATATCACTTCATAAAAGACCATGTTGAAAAGAAGGACATCACCTTGGAATATATTTCAACTGATAAGCAGTTGGCTGACATATTCACAAAACCATTATGTGAGTCAAGATTTGAAGAACTCATGCATGAGTTAGGGTTAATTGAGCTGAGTTGACACTCAGAAGACTCAAAGAAAAGAGATGAAACATGAAAATAGGAAAAAGAGTTGAATTAGTAATTCAGCTAAGTGAATCAGCCGTATCGGAAAGTCAGCTATATCGAATTAGCTGATAACTGAGTCACTAGGAGAGGAGTGAGAAGAAGGATTGAATCAGCTAAGGAGTAAGATGAGTCATTTATGAGCAAAGTGACAAAAACGCGGTCGTTTTTACTAAGAGAGAATGTTTTTAAGAATGACGTCAGTATAATTATGACGTGTACAGGCAAAAGCTGCACACTAAGCTTATGATTGGATATAAATGTTGCCACATTAAATGTGAGACATTAAATGTAAATCGGTGTGCAAGATCTAAGCCGTTGATTTTGATCATATTTCAAAAACCTCCCGCACGTCCTTTCATGAACCATACTTAAACCATTTCGTCCGTTTCTCTCTCACTTTACCAAAACTGTTCATCTCTCTCTCAAAAGCAAAAGCAAAATTTTCTCTCAAAACCCTATCAATCCTCAGTTCATTTTTTTTCAAGTTTCGTTCGGTAAAACATCTCGAAATGGCATCTACTCATGATTTTTTCAAGCTAGGAAAGCAAATCCACACCGGGTCTACTGTGGACTTCGATGGTATGGTTAAGCAAGGGTCCGACGACACCCTCATGAAGAAGATTGCTGATAAGCTGGAAAAATCTGGATTAAAACCATTTTTGACGATGGAGTTCCCTATGACCTACGTAGAAGAGGTCGCACAGTTCTATTTGAACGCTGAGGTTCACGATGAGGGCATCAAGTCCTCTGTTCATGGAAAGGAGTTCACCATTACTGCCAAGGATCTGGCAGAACACTACTTATTGCCGGTGGAAGGAGTGCCGGAAATTTATGAAGCTGATGTCGACCTAGCTGCTGCTTGGAAGGAAGTAGCCAAGTCCGGCTGTGCTGCGAAAGTATCCTATACAACTAATAAGAGGCCACTGAAAGAGGACTACCACAAATTGCTGGACATTGTTGCCAAATGCATAGACATTAAATTTGGCAGCTTTGACCAATTGTCCAAAGCAAAATTAATCGTGATGGCTGCGATCATTGAAGAGAAGAAAGTGAATTGGCCGAGTTTGTATATAAAGATACTGCGCGAGAATATTGGGAACAAATCCTTCAAGGAGGATGGTACGTTTGGAGGTTCCCTGGGATACGGCCTGGTGATTGGCCGGATGATGGAAGTAAAGGGAGTCCCTGGGATACGGCCTGGTGAATTGGGATGAGTTTGTATACAACAGACTCTTCGACATGGAAAGGCGTTCCATGTAAACAAGAGGATGTTCAAATCAAACCTATGCGCATTAAGAGAGCATACGCCAAGAGGCCGTCACGAGTGAGGGGGAATCAATGACCTCTGAAGATACAAATATCTCCTCTCCTCCAAAAAGAAGGTTGCCCTGCACTGCAAAATTGATGCGGCAAAAAGAAAAAAAAAACTCGCCCGCTGCAGTAAGTCACTCCGCCCGGCGTGTCTCCCGCCCGCAGCCACAATGGAGAAGGAACCATTAATCCCTTCTCCAAAGTGATCAAGAAGAAGAGGTCGCCACAACAAGGAAGGTAGTTGCCTCTAAGACATCTGCGAAGGCATTCACCTTCAATGAACAGGAAAAAGTGGAGCCGGATATCCCTGGTAAAAACAAAGAGAAGAGGAAGACTTTCCAAGCTCTCCGAGCTTGAGAAGACAATGAGTGTCACTCGGTGGAGAAGATACCCGAGATTGTTGGAGAAGTAGAGTCTCCGAAGTGATCGATGAAACGGCCAAGTCTGCTGGGGTCGATCAGCAGAGGCTAGTCGAGGACCCAGTATTCAGAACAGGGAACAAGGAATGGTTGAGACAACCGAATCACCTATTGACAGGGTTGTTTCTCCACCATTGCATGTGAGAGGCTACCGAGGGTGTCGAGCAGCGAAGTCTGTGTTTGATACATGTTTTTATCTTAATTTTGATGATTTTATTTTGTCACCAAAACAATGTTTTTAAAGGTTGTCCAAATACTGCTAAATGATTTAAAATGGTTTTAATATTTTCCGGAGTATTTCCTCAAGTTTAATTTTGATAATAATGGACAACACTTTTAATGATTTTATGTCTATGGGTTTTTACTCCTAAACAAGATTTCTAAATGTTGTCTAAATACTCCCGATTGGTTTAAAATGTTTTTACTAAATTTTCGGAGTATTTCTTGAGTTTTATTTTCGACAAAAATTGGACAACATTTCTGTCTCGGATCATTCCCTATAGGGCAACCCGTACATCAAGATGATTTTTGAAACAGAAAATGAGACGGAAGGAAAATCGGTAGTCGATCGGCCGCGGCGAGGTCGCAAGAGTGGTCGGCTGTGTACCGCAAGTTGGCATTGAAACAGTAACTTCAAACCTTGCATTTTGAGTTAGGGGGACCGGTTGAGACAGGGTCGACCGGTCGAAGCCTATGTCGACTGTCGCCTGTTGTAATTTCCAAAGTGTTCTTCAATTCTCTTATTTCGTCTGGCCGCCTGTGCATTCGACAAAAAAATATGACCGTTTGATGGACACATTTCCTTAAATTGTGGGATTGATTTCTAATGATATATTCTTGATTTTTAATTGTAAAAAGATTTTCAATCCCCAAGAGGAGCCTATGCTTGATCAATCATCTCCTATAAATAGAGGAAGTTTTGGAGCAACCAACACAACAATTGAGATACAACACAACAAGATACACTTCAAGCAAATACTTGGTCTTTCATTGTTATTATTCTTGTTGTAAATTTGCCTAGCTTATCACTTTCACATCCTTGAGGTCTAGACTATTCTTGATTACACTTTGCACTCAAATTGTAATATTCATTATTGAGTTGTAATCTTGATTTTGGTTATCATTCAAACACAAGATATCCTTGTGAGTGTTCTTGTGGTAAGAGCACACTTGGATGATCTAGGTGATAGGTGCAAGAAGATTGTGGTGATCTTCTTATTGAGGTGTTGAAGAATTTGGTATTCTTCAAAGTTGAAGATTGTGGTAATCTTCACAAGGTCGTTGAAGGAAGATTGTGGTAATCTTCAAGGAGATTGTGGTAATCTCCAAAGGTGTTGTTGAAGAAGAGTGTGGTGCTCTTCAAGGTGTTGTAAGTTGAATTTGTATTAATTTTGGTAATTAATAAAATTCTTTTTCTTTGAAATCCATCCCGGATATACTGGGGTGGTAGAGGATTAGGCCCTAGGTGGGTTCAACCTCTTTAAATCGCGTGTGTTGTTTACATTCCGCACCTTTATTATTGTGTTTGAGCATTCGGTTATAAAAAGAGGGCGAAATCGAAAAAGATGGAGATAATCTATTCACCCCCTCTAGATTATCGTAGCCGCTGACTTACAAGTGGTATCGAGAGACAAACTCTTTGGCAAGCTCGCTCACATCGCGAGTGAAGAGAAACGATCGTCGGCTACGACGAAGCTCATCTTCCCGCACCTCCACCACCAAGCCACCACTATTTGATTCCAAAAATTTTATTTTTTGGAAAGAAAGAATGGAATGCTACTTACAAGGTTGCGGGTTCGACATTTGGAACACCGTCATAAACGAAGAATCCATTTCGATGAAAGATACACCACACACCTCAAAAGGCTTCAAAAAGCTCAATGATGAAGAGAAGAAAATCATCTCCTTAAATGGTAAAGCTCTCAATATTTTGTATTGTTCATTTACTAATTTGGAATATGAACATATTGTAGGAATAAAATCGGCACATGAAGTATGGCAAAAATTAGAGGCCATCTATGGAGTATTTGCAAATGAAAGGAATCAAACAAAAGCATCTACTTCTCAAAGGGATACAAATTCAAATCTAAGGAACAAGCCTCCTACAACTTCCAACTATGAAGAAGTTGAATATTGTTTTATGGGCATCGAAGAAGAAAACAAGGTATGTCTTAAACCCTCTACCTCTTATGATATTCAAAATGATTATAGTGATTTGCAAAATGACTATGATGAACTTCAAAATGAATTCCAAAGCTTACTTGTTAAATATAAAAATTTGAAAAAGAATTCAATGTTTTGAAAAATGATAAGGATAGTTTATTTACTTCCTATGAATCACTATCATGTGCTCACACCACCACACTTGACAAGGTTAGAAACCTTGAAAAAGAAAATAGTACTCTCGTTGAGGATATTAATTGCATGAAAAAGGATTTATCTAAATCCGACTTGAGTACCGATGAAATTGTTAATTGTTGTGATAATTCGAAACTAGAACTTGATCATAAGCTTAATGGTGTCAATCATATGAATAAGAATCAAGTCTCTAAGCATGTTGGTCATTATGCTCCTAGAATTATTACATGCTTTTATTGCGGTAAAAAGGGTCATACGTTAAATACTTGCCGGGCTAGAAATAGCTCTAATTATTGTTGGAGACCTAAAAGTCTCAAGACTAATCCTAAATGACCCAAACACATAAGGGTACCACAAAATAATGTGTTATTAGGTACCCGGCAAAATAATGATCGAAGAAAATTCATACCGCCAAGAAGACATCAAATGACCGTTTCATTTGATCAAAGAAGGAGAAACTATTTTCGACAAAGCCAATTTTCAAGAAGAGGATATAATCAAAATTGGGAAGAACATAATCCTTGGAAATGGCGAAGACATCATCAACAAGATGATTCTCAAAGAAGAAGAGACCATCAACAATGGGAAGGTAACAAACCTTGGAAATGGAGTAATCAAAGAAGTCATCATCAACAAAGTGACTTCTCAATGGGAAGATATGATCAACAATGGGAAAGACACAACCCATGGAAACGGCGTAATTGTTAAACCGTATCTCCCCATTTATATATACATTTTTAATTCTATGCATGTTTTTATTTGTGTCTTAATTGCAAAATGAGTTTTCAAGTATTTATTTTTTGGTCTTTAGTATATTTGAGAGTTTCATATTCTTTTTTAAAGAAGACCCTTGCATGATTTTCTAAAACTCTTATGCATTTAATTAGACTTATGTGGCTTATTATCTCTTATGAAATCTTATAGCATAAGCTCTTTTTGATATCTCCTATTACTTGCCTACACTTGTATTTTTGTGCATATTTTGTTGAAGAATTGTGTAGGATATTTATATCTCATACTCATCGCTATTTCGTCATCAAGTTTCTTAAACTATCGAGGCACGTTAACTCGTATTTTTCTTAGAACTCGATATCACTTATGCACATATCTTTCAAGATATTAAGTGCCCCTAAATGATTTTGCAAATATTTTCTTAAAGGGCACTACTTGTTAAGTCTCGATTTTCTCGAATATATGTTTTTCCCGAAACCCATATTTGTTGGACTTGATCCAAGACTATCTTTTGCAAAGTTTTAAAACTTTTGGGGTGAAAAATCGAATTTTGGAAAACTCGGGAAAAGAAAAATTACCAGGGACGGTCAGCCAAAGAGGGGCAGAGTGCCGCCCGCACGTCGATGTGCCGCACCTACGCGATAGATCCGCACCTACTCGACGGCCGGGGACCCTAATTTTATAGATATAAACTTTTCTGCTCTTCGATAAGAGAAATTTCTTCAATTGTGAACATCTTTCCCCTTTTCTTATATTCCTCAATTCTTCATCATTTTTCACGATTCTTGTTGCTAATCTTCTTATTTTCACAAGAATCTTACATATATGGCTCCTCCTAGAAATTCTAGGAAATTCGAAATCCCATCTCCAAGCGTAGAAGGGCGGAGAGGGTTCTTCGAGAAATCGGCAAGAGGAGCAACAAAGGGATATTCGATGAAAGAAACGTGGCTCAAGAAGGTGATGATGTTCAAAATCCCATTCTCTAGGGCCCAAATTCGAGCTCCCTGAATAATTTCGCTCCAAAATTGCCGTTGGGCGAAAGGTAAAAATCTTTTGTTACTCAAGCTCCTAATTCCCACAATGTTTTTAATTTCATCAATAAGTATGCGGAATGGTATTATGAGGATTCGGGAATGGGAGGAAAATCTATTGCTCGGACTAAAATGTGTCGTTTTAGTTCATTTTACAAATGAGTATCCTACTATTAGAGGATTCTTTGAGGAGCAAGGTTGGATGTATCTATGGGAGCATGCTTATGTTTTGTATGATGATGATATTATCAAACGTTTTTATGCTAATATGTGGGTGCAATATGATAATGAAAAAGCCGATTGCCGTTAATTCGCTTGTAAAGTGGTCGTCATTTTAGATGGACTCCCAATGATATTTGCGGCTTTTACATGTTAGAGAAGGTGGTTGGGATTATTTCTCTTGTGGGACTTGAATGATGAAATGTCGATGAAAGAAGTTAAGACGTATTTGGGAGTATGGCCAAAGTATTCTTTGTTGGCAATGACACTGAGCATCGTATTTTGTCGGTCATTGTCGCATATTGCATTTGTGGTAAGTCGGAAAGATGCCTAGCAACATGGATTACTTTTTGACTTATAAGATTGGTAGGAGGAACCACTTAACTTTGGTGCCATACTTATTCAATGTCTAATCGAGTCCATCACACGGTAATAAGAAGTTGGTTATGGGGAAATTGGATTTGTAAACTTCTTATTCAATCGACTACCTTCGTCGGAGTGTAACTCGGAGGTATTTCAAAATGACCGACATTGATAACATCTCCCAAATGGTCACGATGCGCAAGAATATGGACATCCGACCAACTAAAATGGCTAGAGGAAGAGGTCAAGATTCCCCGATCGTAATGACTACTTTGATGACGCCGAGGCCGCAAGATTGGCGGAAGAAGGTGAACCGAGCAATCCGGAGGGTAATACGTGCTCAACCGCCTAGGAGGTATACTCAAGCCGAATTTGATGAGATGAGGGCTTTTCATGAGACGAGGTATGAGGCTTTGGAGCAAAAGACCTCCAAAATGCAAAAGTCTATCGGCAAGTTGAAGAAATTCATCAAGGATTTTATTCCGGATCTTGCTTCTCCTCGGATGAGGAATGATGTCCCCACCCCTTTACTTTCTAGCAGACGTTGTATTTTTATGAACTTTTGTAAAACTCTCTCGTACTAATAAAATTTGCTTTTCTTATTGAAAGGGTGAAAATTACAAGTTGATTATGACTTGTGGATGATCATGGTATTGGTGGAGTATTTGATGGTAAAAATACTCTAAATTAGCATATTGTTTGATAATTGGTATAAAGTACTTGATGGTAAAAATGCTTCTTTTAATGCTTTGATCATTATGCTTAGTTGGATATGTTGGGACATTTGACATATCATACATGTATTGTTTAAGGCATGACTTGTATTACTTGATGGATGCTCTAACTTTTGGCATTTGTAATGCCTTAATCCTTCTTAGCTTATATTATCTCAATTGGGTTGAACCTTGAGAATCTACTTTGTTTGACTCTTATTTGATGGACTTATGTTGCATATTTTGCATATGATATTGTTGAGCTTTGAAATGAGGATGATTGATGATGATATGGAAATTTTTTGGTTTGAACCATTTACAAAGGTTATATACAACCTCTTTTATCTTTCACACACACAAGGTGTTCGATGAAATGTCGTAATGATACTTTCAACTTTTACATGATTCTCTTGTTTCCAAATGTCTTAAAATCATTTTGAGATCATGTTTTTGGCTAACAAATGAGCTTATGAATTTCTTATGATATATTTCTCCAATTTTTTTTTTTTTTTTTTTGGGTTTTAAGCTTAAATTGCTCAACGGTTGATAAACCGTCCCTTTGGTGCACTTTTGATGACATTATATGATGTTTCTATCATCCTAACACTCTTTTTGATGATTCCAAAGGGGGAGAAACAGGAAATTGGCGCATTAGCTCAAAGAAGCTAATAAAAGCTTGTCATAAAAGCTATAAGCTATGGCTCATAAAAGCCATAAGTTGTGATTCTTCTTTAGTCCAATTGTTGTTTGATGGACTTATATAATTGTTTAATGATGTTTTGTGACAGGGGAGCTTATAAGCTCTGAACAAATTGTAAAAGCTAAAGCTTTTAGCTTATGGAAAATTGCTTTTACATTATTCTTGATATGCTTGTTGATAGGGGATCTTGTGCTTATTATTGAAAATATTTACTCCTACTTGGTTGTTTTAATATTTTGGAAATTTTGGTTGCTTCCAAGCGGTCAAATGTTTTTACCGGAAAATCATTTCTAAAATTGCTCTCTTAGTTTGTGTAAATATTGTTTTGGTTTGTAATCATCAAAAGGGGAGATTGTTTGATACATGTTTTTATCTTAATTTTGATGATTTTATTTTGTCACCAAAACAATATTTTTAAGGTTGTCCGTGATACTCCTAAATGATTTAAAATGGTTTTAATATTTTCCTGAGTATTTCCTCAAGTTTAATTTTGATAATAATGGACAACACTTTTAATGATTTTATGTCTATGGTTTTTACTCCTAAACAAGATTTCTAAATGTTGTCTAAATACTCCCGATTGGTTTAAAATATTTTTACTAAATTTTCTGAGTATTTCTTGAGTTTTATTTTCGACAAAAATTGGACAAGGCTGTCCGGGTCGACCCTATAGGGCAACCCGTACTCAAGATGATTTTTGGAAAGAAAAATGAGACGGAAGGAAAATCAGCAGTCTTGGCCGCCATTGGCATCGCTTCCAGATCCGATCGGCCGTGCGTGGTATGATTCCTAAGTTAGCGTTGAAACGAACTTCAAACTCGCATTTTTGAGTTAGGGGACCGGTTGAGATAGGTCGACTGGGTTATGTCGACCGGTTTGCCTCGTTGTAATTTCCAAAGTGTTCTTCAATTCTCTTAAAGTCGCCCGAGGTATCGACAAAGAAAAATATGACCGTTTGACCGCAGCACACATTTCCTTAAATTGTGGGATTGATTTCAACAACTATATTCTTGATTTTTAATTGTATTTTCTCAGATTTTCAAATTGTAATATTCATTATTGAGTTGTAATCTTGATTTTGGTTATCATTCAAACACAAGATATGGTAAGAGCACACTTGGATGATCTCAGTGATAGTGCAAGAAGATTGTGGTGATCTTCTTATGGAGGTGTTGAAGAATTTGGTATTCTTCAAAGTTGAAGATTGTGGTAATCTTCACAAAAGTTGAAGGAAGATTGTGGTAATCTTCAAAGGAGATTGTGGTAATCTCCAAAGGTGTTGTTGAAGAAGAGTGTGGTGCTCTTCAAGGTGTTGTAAGTTGAATTTGTATTAATTTTGGTAATAAATAAAATTCTTTTTCTTTTTGAAATCCATCCCAGGATATACCGGGGTGGTAGAGGATTATGCCCTAGGTGGGTTGAACCTCTTTAAATCGACGTGTGTTGTTTACATTCCGCACCTTTATTATTGTGTTTGAGCATTCGGTTATAAAAAGAGGGCGAAATCGAAAAGATGGAGATAATCTATTCAAAAGATTATCGTGAGCCAAGACGCTACCCTTAATCCCCGGAAACGAGGGCGGCAAAGAGAATGATGAAGACGATGTAATCATGTACTTTCCATTGTATCCGGACATCCAAAATCGTAAATGAGAGTGGAAAAAATGGAAGTCGAGCCTATCCCAGTGCGGTTTGAAAGTCCGAGTTCATTGGTTGAGGAAGAAGAACTCTTCGGTTTCTTGAGGTGGAAGATCTTGCAAAGCCCTTGACGAGGATAATTGCATCAATATACCGCAGATTAGAAAAGAAAACGAGCGGGCTAATGAGGATGCGAGAGGCACGTGAGAAGGCCATCATCTCCTCTCTCACTGGCACCACCGATCATACAACCCTCTTGACGCCCCATCGAAAGTGATGAGGATCTGGACCGTTGCTACAGCGGAAGAATTGCAAATGAAGAAGCAATGCAAGAATCTAATCCTTCATGAGCAAAGAATATGGAGGGACCAGAGAGAATGGAGATAGATCCCATGGGAGTGGAAAAGATATTGCCACTTTTGTCGTTGCCACCACTTCCCGGCTCATTCGGAGGCGAAGCGATGAACCGGGATTGTGGGGACCCCACGAGCCAACCCCTAATAAAGTGTCTCACCACCTACCCCAATGGCTGAATACTCGGTGGGAACAGTCGGAGTCCTCAAGACGAGTGACCCCATTCCAAGTCACTCGGTTGGTGTGCACGGAGGGGGAAAAGCAAGGTCGGAGGAAGACTCCACAATGAATCTTGAGGCGAAGTGGAGAAGGCGAATCACACAAACAAGTTGTCATCAACGAGGGCTTGAGATCCAATGCTCGCTCTGCCAATGACTGAGACGATGGATGAAGTTGAACCGTGGAGTTAACACTCGTCGATGAAAGTGCAATAATCCATGGAGTTGAGACTCCAATGGAAGAAAGACCCAAAGAAAACGAAAGGGATGTCCATGGCCTCATTGCAGCTTGAGACTGCAGAGGTAATGAAGGCCAACGGGAGGTTGAGACTTCTGGTAGAGAAACCGAACGTAACATCCCTCCCGCTATCATTGATCCATCGAAAAGGAGATCGATCTTTCTTCACAATTCCTGGATAATCCTCGATGTAACCTTTTGGGATCGGAAGAGACGATGAAAGTCATCCCCCATGACCGATCCAAAAGACTCGGTGAGGATGTTCCAACCACGAGTAAGTCTCGACCTCAAGACTACTCGCCAAACATTCAACTTTGATGATGAACCCATGGAAATCTCATCATCGTCCGATGACGCTTCTCGAGCAAGGCCGAGGACTACCAACTCATTTGAAAAAAAACCAATGAGAGGCGGCCGAGACTTTGTTTGATGCTCGGCAGTCGGGTCAATTTCACAACAAACCACAACCGGATTTCACGAGCACCACTTATCATTGAACAGGGTTCCTTGCCCGTGATGATCCTTTTGTAGAATCATTTCCTTTTCTCTGGCGGTTCCGACCTCCCGAAGAATCGCCTAGAGATCGAGCGCTTCCACGGACCGACCTGTTATTCCATTACCATTGTTCTAGCCGACATGACTTTGACCATTGGACGTC
Organism: Rehmannia glutinosa; assembly: GCA_016081115.2. Lineage (NCBI taxonomy): Eukaryota > Viridiplantae > Streptophyta > Magnoliopsida > Lamiales > Orobanchaceae > Rehmannia > Rehmannia glutinosa. The sequence continues at coordinate 178,627 of JABTTQ020000214.1, forward strand.
ACTGAAAGAGAGGAGACAGGGCAGATTCGGGAAGTTTTCAAAGCCTTATTTCCGAGGTTGAAAAGATGGAGAGGCACCAGGCCTCACCGGATATGAGGGATAATGAAACGCCAACCATTCGATTTGCGGTCATCAGTCGGGATCCTGGGGAGTGGTGGCAACAGCAAAGAAACAATGCGTGTGGAACAAGCTCGATATTTTAGGACATTGTTCAACAAGTTGTTAGTCCTGGGGCGAGAATGCCGATGCAAAGACAAAATTGCAAGAGCACATTGAACAAATGCATGAATCTTACACTCACAGAGATAAAGTCTGCGTGAACATAATAAGAACGAGCTCCTACGCGTGGAAGAGAATATGGATCAAAAATTTAGTCTCCTCATGGGTGAGATGAAGTTGGTAGCAGTGAATCCAACGCCACCCGCCGAGTTAGGCAAGATAAGCAGATTTGAAAAATGAGAACTCCACTATCGCAGACTAGACTTCTTGCTTGCTAGCTTGTTTCAGGGGTTCTCTCTCATTTGATGATGCCAAAAGGGGAAAGAGGAATACCTAAAGCCGCGAATGGATCTGGCGAGAAGGAGGAATCACCGGTGAAGGGAAAATGAGGAAGTAATAAGAGAAAACAAAGGGAAAATTTGAGGGGAAGGTTGAAAGGGACCTTGATGATTGCTAAACCCCTCACAAGATGTGACCTTGATGATTGCTAAAACCTCAACAACATTGGAGGGATGAAGGAAGTGGAAAGAAGGATGGATGCCCGAGTTATGGATATTACAAACAACATGGAGGCATTGACAGAGACACCTATGCCATTTCGATGTCTTGGGAATCCGAGCCAAGATCGGTTGATGAATTCAAGACGTTCGCATTCAAGGATACTTTGCAAATATGTCCACGGCTCAAGCCTTGGATCTGATCGGGAAAAGTGGTCTCATACTATGTGAAGAAGCTAATAGGCGTGACTATGCCAGGTCCTCTGCTGGTTGGTCACCCGCTAGTCACTCATTTGGGAAAAAAAGACCCCGAAGAAAGACACGCCCGAGGAAGAGGAAGAAGCGAGAGGTGGAGGAAGAAGACCTCCGCCCGAAAAAATATTGAGTATATAGATCCGGCAAGAAATGGGGGATCTATTGATTTTGAAGTAGCCAACCTCCGCAAGTGGCTAAGAACAATGTTGAGTATGTGAAGAGAATTGAAGAGGAAAATAAAAGACAAACTCGGCTATGGGAGGAAAGACAAGAAAGACCGAGAAGAGATGAAGCCCGAGGAAAGGCGTATGAAAAGAAGAAGGCGGTCAAGATGAGAAAAAGAGAAAGAAGATCGAAAGAGAGACAGAGTCAAGAAGATGAAAAAAGGGAGGCACAAGGAGATGAAGTGTTGATGTCCACCCCTTCGTGTATTTTTGTGTAAATACATTTTTATGTAAGTCTTTTGTACATTGAATAAAATTGTACAACTTCTATACTTGTGGAGATATAGAACAACATGGTTACTTTAAGGTCCATTTAAGCTTTGATACATTTTCTTTTGATTCAAGCTCTGATACACTCAGAACAAACTATGTAAAGAACAAGAATGTTATGATCAATAAAAGATTGATTCTAAGCATACATTCTATGATTCTACATTTGCCTGTATGTATCTTTGCTGTTTAATTATTGTTGTATGTTTTAAGTTTTGGCATCATCAAAAAGGGGGAAATTGTTGGGAAATTATTTTGTAGATTTTGATGAATGCCATGCAAAACTTAGAATAGGAAGTTGACACCCCATTTTTGTTGTAAATTGCATTGTAATAGATAGGGTCGGGTTTGAGTTAAGTCACTATGCCTAAACATGCAAGGAGACAACCGGAGAGTAGAAGGAAGACTTCTGTGAGGCATTTGAGTATGGCAAACAAGAGAAGATAAAAACTCGACTAAAGGTGTAGCTGAGATGCAGCTGAGTGAAGTATCAGTCAAGTCAACTCAAGATAGCCAAGTCTCAAGTTGAAGTGACAAAAGAGCCATCCAATGAGTGGAAGTCGACTCAAGTCGCCTGGGAAAGTCAAGGAAATGCAATAAGTCGAGATAATGAAAGAGATCCGTTGCGCAAGCAAAATCAAGAGAATTACTTAAACAAGTAATACTCCCATAATGTCTTTCTTGAAATGCTTCGGTTCGAAGCGTGCAAAAGGAATAAACCAATGGGAAGCATCGCACTGTGGTGTCGAACACCGAGAAGGTGAAGAATCATTCATACGAGGAAATGGCAATTCCAAGGATGCAACAAGACAAGCCAACGACCACAAGTGACTTTCAAAAATAAGCCTATCTCTTCAACGGCGATTTTTGAAAGATCACTATAAAAGGCCGAGGAATCACTCGAGAGAAGGTTTGAACCAAAAACATTCAAGCAAATATTTGAATTGTAACCAAAAATATTCTCAAGTCATTCAAGATTAATCCTCAAGCCTATATTACGAAGGAAATCAATCCAACACTCACTTTGTGAAGGAAAGACAACTTCTATTAGTTGAAGAGGAAACATTTGAAAAATCAAGGGTCTACATTCCACGAAGGATTGTAGAAAGGTTCAAGGTCGAACCAAGCTTAAGCTATTTGGAGGGCTTCGTGATCAAATCCAAGGAACTTAAGCAAGTGGTTGTAGTAGCAATTTGCCCGTGAAGAAGTTTCGAGTCGTCACGAGAAGCCGGTGCGTGATCAAGGCATCTCGATCGAGTCCCAAAGGATCAAGTCACTTTGTGTGATCAAGACTTTGTATACGGATCTGTTAACCACTCGTATATTGATCAATACTTAGTGGATTCCTCCAGGAGTTGGAGAAGAGAGGAGTAGAAGAATTACCCCATCTTGAACCTCTATAAAAACTTATTGTGTCAATTACATTTCAAAGACTTTAATTTTCGTGATCTTATTTTTATATCTCACGATAAATTTGTTATCCAATTGATAATCAATCGAGTGCTAAAACCAAGTATTAAAACAAACTTAACCAAGTTCAAGGGTGTTAAGTCTTCCACTGAAAACAAATCACAATCGAGTTAAGTCTTTGTAAAAGCAGTGAGTTATTCTATCAACGGTTGATCAGTCCGTTGAGTGACTAACTCTTTGATTAACTAACTTAGTTGTCCATCAAGGACACGGTTGTGAAGTATTAACTCGAATATTTGAAAGGACTAATTTGAAAAGTTGGTAAGGTTTATTCAACCCCCTTCTAAACCTTACACTCACATCCTTGGGACTACAAAGATGAAGCATTAGAAGCTTTCAAGAATTATAAAAATGAAGTTGAAAATCAACTTGGCGGCGTGATTAAATAATTCGGAGTGATAGAGGTGGTGAATATGTTGCACCATTTCAAGAATTATGTACCCGTCGAGCATAATTCATCAAACAACAACACCATATTCACCGGTCCCCTAATGGTGTTGTTGAACGCAAAAACTAGACTCTAAGATGAATGCCATATTGGTTAGTTAGGATTACCCCATAATATGTGGGGAAGTTGTTTTAACACCAACCACATATTGAATAAAATACCACTTAAAGAGAAAGGCAAGACACCTTATTTAATTGTGGAAAAGTCGTAAGCCTTCTTAGAAATACCTTAAAGTGTGGGGGTGTTTGGCTAAGGTAGCAATACCGAACCAAAACAAGTTAAAATTGGACCAAAGATAGTTGATTGTGTCTTTGGGGGATATGCATACCAAAGTAGTGCATATAGGTTTATGATACATAAGTCAGAAAATCCAGAAATGACTAAAGGTACTATAATCGAATCAAAGAATGGTGTATTCTTTGAGGATGTCTACCCTTGTAGAGAAAAGTTATAAGTGAGTACTAATAAAAGAACTCACAAAAGCGCAAGTGGTTCAACACCAATAAGTGAAGAATCGAGACGCGAAGAAGAGGTCTAAGATGGCTAAGTCTTTTGGGCCAAATTACATAACATTTATGTTAGATGGTGAGCCAAACTCAATTAAAGAAGCTCTAAGTAGTCCATATGGTCCGTTACGGCAAGAAGCTATCAATAGTGAAATTGAGTCCATTCCGCAGAACCATACTTGAGAGTTGGTTGATCTCCCCTGATGTCATAAACCTTTAGGATGTAAATGGATCCTAAAGAAGAAGTATAAAGCGAGATGGAACTATTGATAAGTATAAAGCATTTGTGCTTGTAGCCAAAGGCTTTAAACAAAAGGAAGGGTATGATTTCTTTGACACCTATTCTCCAGAATAACAAGGATTGCGTCTATTCGGTGCTTCTTGCGATTTTACGCTTTGCACAATCTAGATATTCATCAAATGGATGTCAAGACGGCGTTTCTAAATGGAGAGATAGATGATGAAATCTACATAGAACAACCTGAAGCGTTTGTTGCACCCACAAGAAAAGAAGGTGTGCAAGTTAATAAGATCCTTTACGGACTTAAACAAGATACAAAACAATGGCATCTTAAGTTTGACAATATGATGTTGTCAAATGGATTTAAAATCAACGAGTGTGATAAATACGTATATGTCAAAGGGACATCGGAAGCAATAGTCATGATACTACCATGGAGACTAAAAGAATGTTAAAGAGGAACTTTGACATGAAGGATATGGGGATTGCTAATGTAATCCTTGGGATAAAAATCAGCAGAACTCCTGATGGAATTATTTTGTCACAATCCCACTATGTGGAGAGAGTGCTCAAGAAATTCAATGCTTTTGACAGTTTACCGTCAAAGACGCCCATTGATTTAAGTGTAATCTGGTTGCTAATAAAGCAGAACCAGTGGCTCAGATGGAATACTCACTTATAATAAGCAGTCTGATGTACATCACAAATTGTACACGTCCAGACGTGGCCTACCCTGTAAATATGTTGAGTAGGTTCACTAGCAATCCAAGCCATAAGCATTGGAAAGTGTTAACCCGGGTGTTAAAATACTTGAAGTATACTCTGGATTATGGGTTGTACTACTCGAGATATCCAACTGTACTTGAAGGGTATAGTGATGCTAGTTGGATTTCAGATTCGGAAGATTCTTATTCCACTAGTGACTATATATTCAATATTGGAGGTTGTACGGTATCATGGAAGTCCACAAAACAAACATGTATAGCTCTATCCACCATGGAATCTAAGTTTATAGCTTTGGATAAAGCTAGTGAAGAAGCATAGTGGCTTCGAAACGTTTTGGAAGACATTCCATGTTAGAGAAAACATGTGCCTTCTGTGATGATTCATTGTGATAGTCAAGCGGCTATCAGAAGGGAACAGAGCAATATGTATAACGTTAAGTCTCGACATATTCGCGGAGACACAATACCGTTAGACAGTTGATCTCAAATGGTGTGATGTCAATTGACTACGTAAAGTCAAAAGACAATTTGGCAGATCCTTTGACAAAAGGTCTGAATCGAGATCAATTGAGTTAATTGCTAGAGGGAATGGGCTTAAAGTTCACAATGTAAAATAACCATCATAGTGGTAACCCAACCATGATAACTGGAGATCCCAAGAACTTGGTTCAATGGGAAAACTAAACTATGAAGGTTATGTTGTAACACTTGGAAACAATGTTATAACCCATCCCTAGAGAGCAATACCAAGTGTTGAAACACCTGCAAAGTTGTGGTGAGGCTAAGTCATTTGACTTTTAATGATTTCTACATCTTGTTGAGGTTGAGTATGGCAGGATACTCGGATAGGAGATCGCCAACATAAGTGAGAAGTGCGGGCCGCTTCAAAGTAACACTAATGAATCCAAAGAGGTGTCCATGGCCAAAACGGACACAAAATGTGAGAATAGAAGGTGTTGAGACCTTATTGTGTTAATATTGTTGACACGGTATACACCGTGGAGGAATAGTTCAAGGCATTGTGTCCACTAAGCCACCAGTGTACTCGATGGTATTGACTACGGAAGGTTCAAAGCCATAAGATACATTTTCGAATGCAATATTGTCTCTTGAGGACTGGTTTGCGTGTATGCATTCATGCATACATTAATTTCCACTCATGTGGGGGATTGTTGGGAATTTTGGTTTTGATAAAGTGGGTGTCGACCCGACTTTGACAAATATTCGGTGGCTAAATATTTAATTCTGGTGGAATTAAATTATATATTATTAATCAATGTTCCGAGTAGATGTTCGTAGTATTTTTTATTTCTCAAAACTGAATTTCGGTGAGTGAGAAATTAATACACGAAGGTAGCCACATAAATGGGCATTATGTAAAGATTATGTAAAGGGAGATGAAAGGCTTTTGCCTTATCCCACATGGAATACAAATCAATGTTTATCCTAGTTTATTTACTAGAAGATGTTATTTGTTTTATAAACTATAACACAAGTGGATGATCACCAGTGGGCCACACGCGCGCACGCCCGGCCTGGCATTGGCCTGGGGGCTGGGGGCTTAGGCATGGGCTTAGGCCTAGGGTGGGCTTTGGCCTTGGGTGTTGGGCCTTTGGCGGCGGACCCTTTGGCCCGGTCGGTCCACTAAAGTTTTGCCACTCGAAAATGGGCTTGGCTAGATTCCAACGATTTGTTGGACTATTGGTGCCCATGAATCGGACATTGTAGGTGTCAAGATTCGTGTGATGCTGAGTTGAGTTAGTAACCCCTACGAGTAGTGGTCATCCGAAGAGAGCCCACTATTTATCTATTATGCGATAGTGGGGTGTAACACCGGGATGTTACAATTGGATTAATGCCCACTACTTATTGTTTTCTCCTACATGTCTTTGGTTTGGCTATAAATTCATTCTTTGTGCATTGCGGATTTGACATAGAAAACCAATCTTCAACATTTTCTAGTTGAAGGAGCTTCGTGTTAGTGGTGCTACTACACATAAGGCGTTGCCGTTTCATCTTTGGAAGCAATACATCGGACCGTGAGCACTAGCGGGAGGCGTAATTGCTTTCTTGAAAGAGATTTGTCTCGACTCGGCTTTACGAAAGTTCTAATTTGTAATAGCTAGTTCATTTTCTTGTAATCTTATGTTTCTATTTTTTGCCATTTTGAAGGGTGGTAGAATGTAATACCCGTAATTCTTTTTGAATTGAGGATAAATTAGGGTTTGATTAGAACCAATTTTGGGAATGATTTAGAATTTTGAAACCCTAAATTTTTTAATTGGGGATTTTTAATTTCTGATTTTATTTCGAGAATAAAGGAAAGTCAATTTTTACAAAAGGAAAAATCATGTTCAAAAGAGAAAGAAATCAAATATGCCTTTACGACATCTAAATCAAGTATTTTTGGTAATAAAATTTCAGCAAATTATCTTACCATATATCCCTTGAATCCTTGGCTTATAAATTGAAAGCTCCCATAGGGTTAGTATTCACAATTTTCTACACTAAGCAAGAAGATAAATTATTTTTCTCCTTCTTCCTCTAAAACCGCCGCCACCATCACCGACGTGCTCCACCGCCGCCGCCACCGGCACCTCCATCATGGCCACTACCTTCTGAAACCCTAAGCCTCATAATCAAAACTCAAGATAAAAACCAAAGAAGGGGAAAGAGAAATAAAGGAAGCAAGAGAAGCTGGTTGCCGCTATGATCGCCGATCGCTGCCGCTGGTTACCGTTGTCGGAGATGAAAGAAAGATGTGGAAGGATATGAGGAACTTGAACACTATGCATTCACGTTTGCATTTATTTCATGAAGCTATTGCATTTAAGGTGGGGTTTACTGCTTATGTCTATTTTAAATGCCTGTATGTTTATTTTTGTATGTGCACGTTAAACATGAAAAGCACGATGGTACTTAATTGTACAAGCATGAAAAGCATGATTGTACTTAATTGTACAAGCATGAAAAGCATAGGTGAGTATGCATGAATGATTGTGCTGTGTATTTAATTTAGACATTGCGTCCCCACTGGGCTGTTGTATGCTCACCCCATGTTTTCCCATAGATAAAATAAAGTAGTTGGAGCGTGGCAAAGAGGACGGTGGAAGTCGATCAAGAAATTTAAAGGGACCCTTATTTTATTTTATTTCATGATGCACGAGACTTGATGTTTTCTTTTCCTTGGGATTTTTATTTTAAAATTTTGCAGATACATTTTCACGAGTATTTCTTATTTATGGACAAGTCGTAGTATTTATTTCCCCTTTAAAAATGCATCTTCAAGCTTTGGCTTCTTTTTCAGCACTTTATAAAATCACATATTATATTATTTTACGAAATCGGGATGTTACAGATCTCTTCAGCTTTCTTGGATCTTTTTTGCTGCATAACCCATTAGACAGTCAACTCCACTTATCTGGGAGTGACTCAGCTTTCCGTCTGCTGACAGAGACATCTTTTTTGTCACTTGACTGAGACTTGTCTTCATTTCACTCAGCTGCCACACAGTTGATTCTTCATCTTGGTCTTCAGTCAACTCTTGTATTCTTCAACATGGCTGCTTCTACTCAGCTAATAGTGCCTTATCTATTACAATTTGATTTACAGTAGAATTGGGGTACCAACTTCCTAATCTAAGTTTTACATGATATCATCAAAATTTATTACATAAATTTCCCAACAATTTCCCCATTTTTGATGATGCCAAAACTCAAGTTAAAACAACAAAGTAAATAGTGCATAACAAAGAATGATTGTATGAATATGTCATTTTATTGAACATATCATTCTTGCACTTTACAATGTTTTACAATGTACACTGAAATATACAAAGTACTTACTGTTTTCTGTGTATTTACAATTATGTAAAAGTACAATAGGAAGGTGTCTGTAGCAGTCTTCATCGCCTCTGCTGCTTCTTTCTTCTCTCTTCATCCTCAACTCTCATTCTATCTTTATCAGTTATCTTCCTCTTTCTTTGGTCTTCCTCTTTTCTTTTCTTCTCATACGCTCTCCTAGAGGCTTCATCTTTCCTCATTCTCTCTTCCCATTCTTGCTCAAGCCTTATGTTCTCTTCCTCTTGCCGCTTAGCTGCCTCTGCATTTTCCTTGCAACTTCTTCATTTTCCAATTTCTTAAGTCCATCCTAGTAAAGAATATCTTTCCTTAGAGGATTAGTGTATTGAACATTTCTGCTTGGTGGATTACCTCTTCCTCTTCCACCACTTCTTCCTATTCCTCTTCCAAAGTCAGCTCCTCCCCTGGGGGTGTTCTGTACGGGATGAGCTCTTGAAGCATGATGACTGCTTCCTTGAGTCTGCTGCTTCTCAACTATTTGACAAATTTCTAAGCCCTTTTCCCAGTATCAATCCCATGTCTGCTTGAGAGTCATTCCCTTGAAAAATCCTTCGGACTTGTGAGTCTGGAACTCCTCAAGTGATCTTGACTCAGATCCTGCATCGAGAGCTGGTTCCTGAGGGAGCTTTATAGCTGGAGAGTCTTGAAGCAACCCTTCTGGAGGACCTTGATACTTGGAATGTAGATTTTCAATGCGTCCATGCTGCCTTTGTTCAACTTATGAAAATTATGCTCCAATTGCAGCTCTTGTTTGCTTAAAAGCTATTTCAGCTTTCTCATTAGCTGCCAACTCCTTTGGCAGTTGGGAATGAAGAGAGTTGGTTGATGAGCCTAGTTGGGGCTTGTCTAAAATAATCTTCAGGGGATCTTTCTTGAGGATTATTTCCCCTTAATTCCCATGCCTTCCCCTTTCATATCTTCCTCCTTTTGGCATCATCACCAATGAAAGAGGTTTGAGTGTTGGGACGAGAATGAGATCCGATTTATCATGCGTTCTTTGAGTGAGTTGCTCTATGTTCGAATGAAGAGCCTTCATTTTCGCATTCATTATCATCATCTCCAAACGCAGAGTGCTTTCAGTCCTCATAAGGTCTTGCTTGTGTTGAGCCTTCAGCAACTCCCTAACTATTTTGTGCGTCTTGTCCATTCTGAACATGTGATCCCGCCGTTTTCCATGAAACTTGGTACTGTCAGCACTCCAATCACCAATTTGGCAAAGAGGGATTTGAAATAGCTGACTTGTTCTCTTCTTAGTGCCTTGTTGTCCATTCCTGAATTCTTGTTGTCCATTCTGAGAATTCTTAGAAGTTGTGCCCTCTTTCCATACTCTCCATTTCTGAACACATTGCCTTGAAGGTTTTTCTGAAGTCTGCTACTCCAGGTGACTAATATTCTAGCCACACTGAGTCAAAATCAAACCCAAACGGTACAACTCTTAAATAATCTGGAGCCTCAAATTCTTGGGATGGATCTCAACTATGTACTTGGCACGTTCTTGGCCAGTTTCGATTTCAGTGTACTTCCACAACGAATGGAAAATAATCAGAAAATAGATTATCTGAAACTACAGGAACATCTCCTAATTCTCCTTTGGGAGCCTTCCCTTGTTCCTTTGACTTACTTCAGCTCCATTTGCCTCCGTTGTGTCGCGAGTGTCACCGGGCGATCGCGATTGTGTTAGCTGCGGAGCCGATCGATCTCACTGTCTCAATAGCTTCACTGGCATCAGTATTTCCTTAATTTTGAGTTTATGTGGCCTCATTTACATCAACAACATCACGATCTGGTGATGGCACCATTAGGGATGGTCCATCAACCAATCTAAACTTTGATAAGGCAGCTTCCTCGCGTGCCTTCTTCATTTATGTTCCCATTTCCTCTATTTTCGGGTCTCTGCAACTTTTTCTTTGCGAAAAGACTAGAAACTTCATTTATGTTACCATTTCCTCTATTTCCATTGACACATTTTCTTCAGAGTCGTGCAGTGCACTAATTTCTTCTCTTTCAGGCGACTCTAGCGGAGGAATTCGCACTTTTCTTTTCTCAAAAGCAATAACCAAGGAAATATCAACCTCCTTTGGGACTTGAACCTTAACATCGATTTGCAACCATTGTAAGGCCTTCTTCAATCCCTTTTTGCGGACTCGGATGCATTAGGGTCTTCTACCACCTTCCATTTTATAGACAAAGTTGCATTGTGGTCTTGGGCTGTGGCATCCTTTGAGGTCTCAACCTCTTGGATTGCACTTTCATGATCAGTAGTGTCAACTGCCATGGTCTGTTGTCCATCATTTTCCTCGGTGCAGAGCATCCTCGGCTGCGATCGATGTAATTTCGACTAAGATCGACCTTGTCAATCCCACTCTGTTGTTCTTTTTCAGTCGCCCCTTCGCCTCCTATCTTCAATTTTGTAAGGTCTCCCACAGCCCCCTCCAACCCGGTTGTGGTGTGTATAGTTTTCCCCTCAGCTAGCACACCAGCTAAATCACGATTAGTGGGGTCATTGGACACGTGAGGCTCAACTATTGTTCCCTTTGAGTGATCAGCCGTCTAGGCAGTTATCTCAACAATTTTCACAGAGGTTGGCTTAGCTAAGTTGCCTACAACATTTTCATCCTTCGCTTCATCGCCAATGTCCCTGGCTGTCCTTCGGAGTGAGCTGGTCAGATAGAGGCTTCAATATTCCTTACCATCTCAAGAATGTCAGGGGTAGGAGGGATTTGCATGGACAATGATTCTCCTGTGCCCCTTTGAAATGATTGCTCGTGCATCTCATTGGAATCTTTTAAGGCTTGCTTCAGCTCAACCTTCTCAACTGGATCAACAACATCCAACTCTTCTACATCGCTGTCGCAGCTGGCTCTTTCCAATGCCTCTGGAGGAATACTAGGATCATTCAAGCCACAAACATGATGTTTTAGGGTCTCTTCAATGGCCCTGGCCTTCTCAATTGCCTTAATCCTCTTCGTATCTTTCTTCTAATAGAGGATGGTTGTGAAAACATCTGCAGTGAGAGCAGAACGGATGGCAATGTTTGCCAAAAAGCTTAGGAGTTCTTTCTCCTCCTCAATGAACTCGGGGCTTTGGAATTAAGACATGGCTGTACTCAGCTTATAGGCTTTCCAAATGCGTAACCTTTCCTTAACATCCGGGTAAGCAGGGGATAGCATTATAAGATCATCATAATCCTCATCCTGCATATACTCTTCAGCCGCCTTTTATTCCTCAGCAACCATAGCATCGTTTGAGGGGATGTCACAACCAACTCTTCCTTTCTAGTGTCACCGTGGTATGCAGTTCGGATGTCTCATTGTTTGCCGCAGATTGAATCTTGTTGTGGTCGAGCAACATCTTCTCGATTCATGCTTAGTGCCTTCCAAAAATTCTTTTTTCGATATTTGTTGTTCATCAACAACGGCCTTTGTCAACTTCATGATCACTGAGACTCGGTGGCTCAACAACTAGGTCGACTTCTTTTGACCTCCTCCTAGTTTTTCTTTCAAGAAGAACTTCTATTTTTTTCTCCTCTTCAGCAATGGCAGGAGACTCTACCATCTTCATTTTCTTCACAAGTTGCTTATTTGCTTGAGGCGCAACGATCTTTTTCTTCTTCACCACTAGAGAGGGAGTTGGAGCGGGGCTTCTTCTTTGGTGCGGGGGTGGAGCGAGGAGCTTAGGTGAGGGGCCTTGGTAGAAATAGATGTGTCCGGGGACATGTTTAGGTGATTCCCCCTCACATGTAGCGGATTTCTTTGCATGTGCTCCTCCGGGCACGTAAATATTCGCCTTGAACATTTTTTTCTTTGCATAAAAAGTTTCCCATTCGGAAATGAACACCCTTCTTCTCCATAGGATGACCTAGGATCAGGCCATAACCCAACGAGTTTCCAAACTTCCCATCTTCACCAAAAGACACATTCATCACATTTTGGCATAACTTGCCCAATACTCTCGAATTTTGCCAGTTAACCTCCTTCTCCTCTAAGATGGTTGCCATTACAATCGGCTTAGTTTGAGAGAGTTGATTGAATGAGCCGAACTTCATGTTAATGCACTTTGCTACCACATCCATCAGCTTGTGGTAGTCCTCTTTGATCACCTTCTTCAGAGCTGAAAGTTCTGTTTTCCAATAGCCTCAGGCTGCCTATTTCCTTCCATGCCGCAGTCAGGTTCACATCCTTACTAGTTATCTCTTTCAATCCATTGCTAGGGAGAAAACAGTGCTCAACAAGGTCAACAAATCAACTTAAATTTCGTGTTGTCTCATCATCGTGAACCTCGGCATTCACGTAGTACATCGCTACCTCCTCAAGGTATGTGTGAAAACTCCATACAAAGAAATTTCTAGAGACCTGCGTTTTCAAGCTTCTCAGCTATCTTCTTTGCCCAATCAACGCCCTGATTGGCAAGGCATTCAAAATAAACTGTCGCACTAGTATGGATCTTCTCAGCAAGCCTCACAAAGTTGTACGATGGTGCCATTTTCATTCTTGAACTTGGAGATACGAAAGCTATGGTTTAAACTTTTCCAGATAGAAACTTGGGTTCCTTTAATAGAAAGAGTGTAAGTGTGAAGAGAGAGAAAATCAAATTTATCTATATATGGGACTTGAAAGGATGGTTTTTAGAATTCAAAAAGGTTAAAACTGATCAATGGTTGATATCATGTTTGAAAACCGCATTAATTTCCCCGCATTAAATGTAGCAACATTTATATCCAATCATGGGTAAACTGGCAAATGTTTTTTACTAACATCATTAATTGCCATTGACGTCAAGCGTAAAATTATTCCCGCTTAAAAATGACCTCATTTGGTCACTTAGCTCATAAATGACTCACCTATCTTCATTTTTGACTCGACTCTAGTTCTCTCTTGTTGAATAACCACTCGGTTGTGCAGCTAACTAACTCGATGACTTACTAAATATATAAGTTGTTTCCTTTGGTGAAAAGTAAAACTCTACTAAAATACATTTCTACGAACTTTAACCCTATTGAATGAGTCTTGAGCTTCCTAACAAAGCTCAATCAATCCAAGCTCATTCTTAAGCTCTTTAAATCTTGATTCACATAATGGCTTTGTGAATATATCAATAATCGCTTATTAGTTAATATGTATTCTAATGTGATGTCTTTCTTTTCAGCATGATCTCTTATAAAATGATATCTGATATCAATGTGTTTGGTTCATGAGTGTAATACTAGATTCTGAGTAATTGCAATGGCACTTGTGTTATCACACATAATTGGAATCTCTCTTTCTGCAATGTCATAATCTCTCAGTTTTTGCCTTATCCATAGCACTTGGGCACAACAGCTGCCTGCAGCAATGTACTCTGCTTCAGTTGTGGCTGTATCTATAGAATTTGGTTAATTGCTGAAACAAGGAACCAACATATTTCCAAGCATTTGACAAGTACCTGATGTACTTTTCCGATCAACTCTACATCCAGCATAGTCTGAGTCTGAGTAGCCAACTAACTTGAATCCTCCTTCCTTTGGATACCATAAGCCAACTTCCTAGCATCCCTTCAAATACCTTAGGATTCTCTTGCTTGCAGTCATATTACTTTCTTTTGGAGCGGATTGAAATCTAGCACGTACACCTACGACAAAGGTGATGTATGGCCTGCTTGTTGTTAAATATAGCAATGATCAAATGATGGCTCTATACCTTGTTTGATCAATAGCTTTGTCTTCTATATCCTTATCCATCTTGACTCATGTATTCACAGGAATCTTCACAGATGACTTCTCTTCCATACTAAAGTTCTTCATTAAATCTCTGGTATATTTGGTTTGACTTATGAAGGTTCCATCCTTCATTTGCTTTACTTGAAGACCTAGGAAGAAAGTCGGTCTCCCATCATGCTCATCTCAAACTTCCATTGCATAAGGTTTGAGAATTTGTCACACAACTCTTTTTGTGGATCCAAAGATGATGCCATCCATATATATTTGAACAAGCAAAGATACTCTCTCCATCTTTTATTCAAGAGTGTTCTATCAATTTTGCGTTTGGTGAATCCATTGTCTATTAGAAAATGAGATAATGTGTCATACTAGGCTCTTGGTGCTTGTTTCAAACCATATAAAGCATTCTTGAGCTTATAGACTTTGTCTCCAATAGTTTTATGGTCAAAACATGGAGGTTGTTCTACATAGACTTTTTCTTTCAAAAGTTCATTCAAAAATGCACTCTTCACATCCATTTGATAAACTGTGAAGTTCTTGTGTGCAGCATAAGCAAGAAACATCCTAATAGCTTCCAATATTGCAATAGGTGCAAAGGTTTCATCAAAATCCATGCCCTATTCTTGGAAATACCCTTTGGCTACCAATCTTATATTGTTTCTCACTACAGATCCCTCTTCATTCTTCTTGTTTCTGAATACCCACTTAGTACCACTATGTTGGGAAATTTATTTTATAGATTTTGATGAATGCCATGTAAAACTTAAACTAGAAAGTTGGCACCCCATTTTCCTTGTAAATTTCATTGTAATAGATAGGTGGAAAAGCCGTGAGTCAAGTCACTATGCTGGAAATACAAGAAGTCAATCAAGATCAAGTGAAGACTCGTTGTGGAACAATTTGCGTATGGGCAAGATAGAAGATCAAGAACTTGATCAAGATGTATTAACAGAGGAACAATCGTGTGAAGAGTCGGTCAAAGTCAACTTAATAAGCCAAGTCTCAAGTTGAAGTGGCAGATGAGTCTTTCAATGATTGAAGCGACTTAAGTCACCTGGGGGAAAAAAGGCGTGACCAAAGGAGTTAATCGAAATGAATCCGTTTACGTAAGTCAAGAACATTACTTAAATAAGTAATACTTCCATGTTGCCAGTCTTAAAGTGCTTATCCCGAAACGTGCAAAAGGAATAAACCAATAGGAAGCGAGTGCACCTCGTGTCGAATCGAAAAGTCAAGTTCATTTAATACGAGAAAGGGTCTACATCTCAAGATTGAGGACCAAGAAAAGACAAGCCAACAAACACAAGTGACTTTTGAGATCATTTATCTCTTCAATCGCGATTTTTGATAGTTCACTATAAAAGGCTGAGGAAATTCATTGAGAAAAGGTTACCCACCTGAACCACGAACAAGCAAGCAATATTCAAGCTGTAAACCTGCAAATATTCTCAAAGATATTCAAGCAAAATTCTCCAGCCTGAAACTCGAAGGAAATCGATCCAACACAAAGCTGGGAAGGAAAGACAACTTCAAATTGTTGAAGAGGACACTTTTGAAAAATCAAAAGAGGTCTACCATCCAAGTAGGTCGTAGGAAGGTTCAAGGTCGAACCAGTATCAAGTTATTGGAGGGCTTCGTGATCAAATCCAAGAGCTTGAGAAAGTGAGCTGAAGTAGCAAGGCAACTGCCCTGTGAGGAAGCTGAGTTGGAAGAGAAGTCAGCTGTGTGACCAAGGCTGTCTCTAGACTGTTGACCACTTTGTAAACATATCTTTTACATAGTGGACTCCTCTAGGAGTTGGAGAAGAGAGAATTAGAAGAATTACCCCATCTTCGAACCTCTATAAAAATCAATTGTGTCATTTATTTTTCAGCACATTTACTTTCTGCATACTCACTTTATATCTGCTGATAAAATTAATTGCTATCCAACTGATTAATAACTAAGTGCTAAAACCAAGTGTTAAAACAAGTTTAAAACTAATCAAAGGGTGTTAAGTCTTCCTCTGATAAAACCAACACAGTCAAGTTAAGGTTCAGGTCAAACAACTGAGTTATTCTATCAACAGCTCTATCGAGTCTGTTGAGTGGCTAACTCTGCTGAATAACCAACTTAGTTGTCCCTCAAGGACTCAGTTGTTTGTGTTAACTCTGTAAGATTTTAAAAGGACTAAAATCGAAAATTTGGTAAGGTTTATTCAACCCCCCCTTCTAACCTTACTTACACCCCTTGGGACCTACCAGTGGTATCAGAGCGGTTGGTTCATTGAACCTTCCATGACCAGTTCCGAACTAGATCTCTAATCATTCAAAGAAGTTTTTAACACCTGCGTTTTCAAAATCTTTAATTCTTAGTGAAGTTATTATCATGGAAGCAAATCTGACACGTATTCCTATGTTCACTGTTGAGGAATTTGTTGATTGGAAAATTCGCATGCAGGCTCATCTACCTACTCTACACGAAGAAATGTGGCTTGTGATAGAGGATGGGCCATTGCAAAATCTTGAAAGTGAACAACAAGAAGAAGAAGAGCAATGAGAGTTGAAGGAGAAGAAGTCATTGTTGAGGCAAGACCAGCCATGGTTGAAAAACCAAGGACTGAGTGGACAAATGATGACAGAAAAAGATACAACCTGGACAACGTGGCCAAGGATATACTCTACAAAACCTTGGACAAAGCAATGTTCAATAAAGTCAAATCTTGCCAAATAGCAAAAGAAATATGGGATAAACTAACTTTAATTTGTGAAGAATCAGAGCAAATTAAAGAAAATAAATTATCTGTTCTTTGTTCAAAAATTTGAAAATTTTAAAATGCTTGCAGGTGAAACCATGGATCACCTAGATCCGATTCACCGAAATTACAAATGAGCTTTGACTCTTGGGAAGGAATACACACAAAAGGAGATGTGTATGAAGATCTTGTGAGCCTCCCGGTGAATGGAAAATGAAGACTATGGCTCTAAGACATTCAATTGACCTCTCAAAAACATCCAATCATGAGTTGTTCTCGGACCTCAAAGCCTATGAGTTTGAGCTGAGAAGAAAAGATCAAGAGGAGACAGCCGTACCCAAGATAGCTGCATTGATAGTCAAGGATGGAAAGAGTGCTGAACCCAAGAAAGCCATAAACCAGGAGGAAATAGCCCTAATGGTTAAAAGATTCAACAAGTTCTTCAATAAGAACTACAAAAGAAACAAGGGTGAAACCTCCGGAGACATTTAGCTCCTCTAAGTCAAGGAAGATAGGCCACCCAAGAGAGCGAGCATCAAATGGTTGAATATCGAGAGTTGATAACCCAAGGACAGAAAAAGCTGATCAAAGGGATGAGAACCTGTGTTGGAATTGCAGACAACCAGGACATTTTTGCGATTGATTGCTCCTATCCACCGATCAACAAATATAGAAATGAAGAAGAAAGAAAGGTCTTGAGAGAAAGAAGAAAGGAAAAGAAAAAGGTTATGTTAGCTCTGAGACTCGCTGAAACAATCAAATCTAAAGAAGAAGAGACTCGAGAGTAGTGAAGCTGACTACCTCAAGTGACTCACGAGGAAGAAGCCCTAATCGCCTCATGGTTAAAGAACAAGGTCAACCGGACCGAGGAAGATGTGGTACACTCTAACTCATCTCATTTGATTTACATGATAGTGATTGTGATACACACACTTCATCACCCACTCGATCTTTATGATTCATTAAGCAAAATGATGAAAGACTTTGAGCACATTAAATCCTCACACACACTTTTAAATGAGAAAAATAGCCATCTCAAAAGCCAAAACTCACAGTTGACTAAGGAGCCGAGTACTCTAAGTCACGTAGGCGATGAGAATCTGAGCTCTGGTGAGAATGCTAAACTATTAGCGTAAATAGTCATTTGTAGAAAATAGAGAAAATGATCTTAAAAATGTGATTGCCTCATTTACAAAGGCATCCAAATCATTGGATGATCTAATCATGAGTCAAACAGAATGTGCAGATAAGACAGACATATGATTCAGCTCCTTTGTGCACTGTTAAACTCCTAGAGTGATTTTGGAAAAATGATCTTCAAGCAATGAAGCATCTTAGAAACCCAAAACACCAAATGTTGCACCCACATTCATCCCAAAGCACAATCACAAACAAACTGGCCATGGATATAAAGGGAAAAAAAAACGGCCGATTGAGTATGCTTTCGAGAGGATAAGCGAGAAGAAATCCAAAGAAAGTTCCTCGAGCAAACTTCAAATAGAAAGTACTGTGAAGAATAAACAAAGCTACCAAAAACCCCAGAAGTTTCATCATAAAAACACATATGATGGGAATGGTAGAAACTACCCAATCCAAGCTGATTGGAACAATGTGAAGTATCAGCAAAGACCAATGGAATACAAGCCTAGATGGCAAAGACCTAAACCTCATCAAAGGTCATTCCAAAGGCAAAAGAGCTATTATCAGCACACATATGCACCCAGGCACTACACTCAGAAATATCACAACTACCCCAAGAAAGCAATTGCTAAAACACACACACAGGGATACAGACAAAAGAGACAGTTGTATGAACCTAAAGCCCCCAAGCAATTTGCCAAAGTGAATTATGATTATGGCACAAATATATGGAAACCTCTTAGAGTCAAGTCATTTGGCTATAGGTTGGTTGGATCATCTTACAACACTAACCCCTCAGGACCCAGGCAAGTATGGGTACCTAAATACTAATTTCCTTGATTGCAGGTTCACGGAACAACCGAGTGCAAGGAACCTGGTACATGGATAGTGGTTGTTCCGGACACATTACGACAGAAACAAGAAAACTGTCAAGATTCAAGGAGATTAGAGGTGAAAAAGTAATATTTGGAGGAAATGAAGCTCCAGGGGAAATCAAAGGCACAGGATCTATCAAGAAAAATGGATTGGAAATCACAGATGTTGCATCTGTTAGCAAAGACTACAGCCGAATCAAGTTGGATGTGGCACAAGAAGCTGAGTCATCTGAATTTCAAGACAATCAACAAGCTTGCAAGGAGTCATCTTGTGGAAGGGTTTCTAGACTCAGTGTACAAGAAGGAAAGTGTATGTGATGCATGCCAGATGGGAAAACAAATCAAATCTTCATTTAAGGATAAGCCTAGTCCTTCTTCAACAAGGATATTGCATATGGATCTATTTGGTCCTGTTGAACCAGCCAGCATAAGTTGAAAGAAATACACCTTAGAGGTGGTAGATGATTATTCAAGATATACATGGACAATCTTCATGTGCAAAAAGAAGGAAATTTTGCAGAAGTTACCTCAGTTGATGAAAAGAGTTCAAAATGAAAAGAGCTAAACCATTATAAAGATAAGATCTGATAGAAGAACTGAGTTTGTCAATGGGATAATTACTCAGTATTGTATTGAAAATGGTATTGCTCATGAATTATCAGCAGCAAGAACTCCACAGCAGAATGGAGTAGCTGAAAGAAGGAACAAAACTCTCAAGGAAGCTGCAAGAAACATGTTAGCTGAAGCTGGATTGCCTAAGAGATTTTGGGTTGAATCAATCAACACATGCTACACTCAAAATAGATGCATGATAAATAGGCAATTGACCAAGACTCCCTATGAAATCTGGACATGAAGGAAGCCAAATGTTGGGTACTTCAGGATATTTGGATGTAAATGTTTCATCCACAACAATGGCAAAGATAATTTGAAGGCTTTCGATGCTAAAGCTGATGAAGGTATCTTTTTGGGATACTCAGCTGAGAACCAAGACTATAGAGAGCTGAACAAGAGGACTATGGTCACAGAAGAGTCTATCCATGTGGTTTTTGATGAACATAATGTGAGTGGAGAAGACATTGAAGAGTTAGCTGATAAGCTGAATCAACCAACTATGCAGAAGAGTCCCTATGTTGAAGCTGAAGTAAGAACAATCAACCCAGATGAAGATGAGATAGTTGAATCTCAAAGACAGCTGGAAAGTCTACAGATGAATGAAAATGAAAGAGCTTTTCAAGACAACATAGCTGCGAGACGGTTGATCCCAGCTGACTTGCTCCAACCTGATGTGAGATGGCTGAGAGACCATCCATCCAGAGTTAGTTATTGGAGATGTTAGAGATGGTGTAAGAACCATATCCAGAGCTCAACAAGAAGCAATGTTCACTTGTTTTATTTCCCAAATAGAGCCAAAAGATGTCTCAAGCATTGGATGACACACATTGGATTCAAGCCATGCAAGAAAAGTTGAATCAGTTTGAAAGAAACAAAGTATGGGAATTGGTGCAGAGACCAACCCATCAAAATGTTATTAGCACAAAATGGGTTTTCAGAAACAAGATGAATGAGGAAGGATCCGTGGTAAGAAACAAAGCAAGATTGGTTGGTAGCCAAAGGGTATTACCAAGAACAGGGAATAGATTTTGATGAAACATTTGCTCCTGTTGCAAGATTAGAAGCAATAAGGATGTTTCTTGCCTATGATGCACATAAGAACTTCATTGTATATCAAATGGATGTGAAGAGTGCATTTCTAAATGGACTGTTAGAGGAAGAAGTCTATGTTGAGCAACCTCCAGGTTTTGAGCAGGAAAATATTGGAGATAAGGTGTACAAGCTCAAGAAAGCATTATATGGATTGAAACAGGATCCAAGAGCATGGTATGATGCATTGTCTTAATTTCTAATCGACAATGGATTCACCAAAGGCAAAGTGGATGAGAACACTCTTGTAATTCAAGATGGAGAGAGTATCTTCTTGTTCAAATATATGTGGATGACATCATTTTTGGATCCACAAACAAATAGTTGTGTGATAAGTTCTCAAACCTCATGCAAAGCAAATTTGAAATGAGCATGATGGGAGAGCTGACTTTCTTCCTGGGACTTCAAGTTAAGCAATTGAATGATGGAACCTTCACAAGTCAAATAAAGTACACCAGAGATTTAATGAAAGAAATTTGGTATGGAAGAGAAGTCTTCTGTGAAATACCAATGAACACATCAGTCAAGATGGACATGGATGCAGATGGTAAGGCTGTAGATCAAACCAGATATAGAGCACTTATTGGATCATTGCTCTACTTAACAGCTAGCCGACCAGACATCACTTTTGCAGTAGGTGTATGTGCAAGATTTCAATCTGCACCAAAAGAGAGCCACATGACTGCAGCTAAGAGAATCCTAAGGTATTTGAAGGGATGACGGGGAAGTTGGCCTATGGTATCCAAAGGAAGGTGGATTCAAGCTTATTGGTTATTCAGACTGACTATGTAGGATGTAGAGTTGACAGAAAAGTACTTGTGTACATGACAAATGCTTGGAAAGAGAGATGGTTTTCGGTTTAGCAAGCAAAACTCAATAGCCACATCCGGTGAAGCAAAAGTACATAATAGCTGAGGCATTGTTGTGCCCAAGTCTTATGGATGAGACAACAGCTGAGAGACTATGAGATTGAAGAAAAAGAGATTCCAATTATGTGTGATAACACAAGTGCTATTGCAATCACTCAAAATCATGTGTTACATTCAAGAACAAAGAATATTGATGTCAGATATCATTTTATAAGAGATCATGTTGAAAAGAAAGACATCACTTTGGAATAATCTCAACTGATAAGCAGTTAGTTGACATATTCACTAAGCCACTATGTGAATCAAGATTTGAAGAGCTTAAGCAAGAGCTAGGGTTAATTGAGCTGAGTTGACACTCAGAAGACTCAATCAAAAGAGATGGAAGATGAGGAGATGAAAATTGAACAAGTTTCACGAATCAGCCATGTGAAACAACTATGTCGGAAAGTTAGCTGTATCAAGTTAGCTGACAACTGAGTCACTTAATGAAAGGAGAGAAGCAGAGTTAAGTCATTTTTGATATAAGTTGAGTCATTTATGAGGTATGTGACAAAAACGCAGTCGTTTTTAATGAGCGGGAATGTTTTTAAGGATGACGTCAAAGATAATAATGAGTGATAAAAAGTCGCACAATAAGCATATGATTAAATATAAATGTTGCCGCATTAAATGCGGTTTGACTTGCTAAAATCAATCGTTGATCTCGATCAAAATTTCAAAATCAAGACATGTCCTCTCATAACCCTTATATATTCATTTTTCAGCATTTTTCTCTCTCATTTGGAAATTGTTCATCTTCAAGTAAAAAGAAAGCAAGTTATATCTCTCTCGAAAAACTTAAGTGTCCTCAAGCAAGTTCGTCTAGTTTTAATCGGTGAAAATCTCACGAAAAAGGCACCTAAGTTCGATTTTGTTAATTATCAAGCAAATCCACTCCGGATCGTCGGTGGATTTGAAGGAATGGTGAAGCTGAGGTTCGGATGAAACCCTTGTTAAGAAGGTCACTAAGATGCTAGAAAAGTCGGGTCTCAAGGCTTTTTCGACTTTGGAATACTCGCATACCTATCTCGAGGATGTAGCGCGCGTCTACGTTAACGAAGTGCGGAGACGAAGGAATCCGTCTTGTCCACCGCAAGGACATTTTGATAAATGCTAAGGACCTTGCGAGCATTGCTTATTACCTTTAGATGGCATGAAGGAGATAAATGAAGGCGATGTTGATTTGGCTTTTGCATGGAAAGAGATAGCCAAACCGTGAGTGTCTTCGCT
Organism: Rehmannia glutinosa; assembly: GCA_016081115.2. Lineage (NCBI taxonomy): Eukaryota > Viridiplantae > Streptophyta > Magnoliopsida > Lamiales > Orobanchaceae > Rehmannia > Rehmannia glutinosa. The sequence continues at coordinate 201,628 of JABTTQ020000214.1, forward strand.
AAGGTGGTCTGCATAATCGAGAAAAGCTATCAAGGGCGACTATGATAAGTTGATGGATATCGTCTCAAAGTGTGTAGACATGAAGTTTGGAAGCTTTAATCAGCTGTCCAAGACAAAGTTGATCGCCATGGTTGCAATCATACAGGGCAAGAAAGTCAACTGGGCTGAGTTCGTGTACAATGACTCTGCGCTAGAATGTGGCAAATGAGTCGTTCAAGAAAGATGGATCCTTTGGAGGATCTCTTGGTTATGGCCTGGTGATTGGCCACTTGATAGAAGTGAAGGGTATTCCCCTTCGACATGGAAAACCCTTCCATGTCAACAACAAGATGTTCGGGGCGAACCTCTCTGGAGCCTAGAGGAGAGCCCACGCGAAGAAGGCAGAAACCAGTGAGGGGGAATCAGCTGAACCCGAGGACACAACTGCTACGCCTCCACCAAAGAAGAAAGGCGCCAAGCACGGTGCGAAGAAGAAAGTTGCCCCTGACTAAGAAAAAGGATGTACCGCCCCGCAATCGAGTCCCCTACTCCGTGCGGCCGAGTCCCTACTCCCTGCGGCCGAGGCCGAGAAGGAACCCCAAATCCCTTCTCGACCATACGAAAGAAGAGGACTACCAAGTCAAGGAAGCGACTCCCTCCAAGAAGAATGCCCAAGTTCCCACCGATGATGAAACCACGAATCGTAACAGAACTCCCTTTAGTTCGCCCGAAAAAAAAAGAGAGGCGGTAAGAAACTCGAATTGGAGAACACGGTTGAATCGCTACTCATTTGGAGAAAGCATTCGAACCATTGAAACTCGGGAAGTGCAATCTCTGAAGTTATTGATGAATCGACAAGACAAATCAAGGTCATCAAGAGAGTCCCTTTAAAGACTCACCAAGGCGTCCGATAGCCGATTTGGGAAGCAAAGCAAACAGAGACAAGCTGTGCATCCTATTGAAAAGGTTATGTCTCCACCGCTCATCGATCTTTCTTTGAAGGAGAGGAGCAACATAGAGTACTTTGCCCTCTATACCCGGAAAAGGAAGGACCAGGAGAAGATGATGACGATGATATCATTATGTACTCTCCAATATATCGGATATCCAAACGCCTCGGAGAATGGAGAGCATGGAAACGATCACTCGAGGAGCGATTCGCTCACCCGAGTATATCAAAGAAGAAGAGGAGTTGCTACAATTTCTTGGTGTTGCCACGGTACGTCAAGCTCTTGATGAAGAAAATTGCATGGACATTCTTCGAATCATCAAGTAAGAAGAGAAAGAAAAGGCAGTTGAGGAAGCTCGTGTCCTAGAAAAGGCCAAGATATGTGAATTCACAAACTCTCCATCTCACACTCATACACAACTAGACATATACTCAGAGAGTGATAAGGAGCCCATTGCTGTAGCAAAGAAGTCAGACATGCAGCAAGCAATGAGAGAATGCAGGCAGTTGCATGAGCAATAATTATTTGAAGGACGAGGAGAATCTCTCCCTGCAGATCGACCCTTTGGGGTAGTGACGATGGAGTGCCAGATTGCCACATCGATGTCGCTACATCCCGGTACTTTCGGAGGATGGGTCCAAGGAATTGGGAATGAGATTGGGACTTTGGGCACCCAAGTTGAGCCAACCCCTGACGAAGGTGTTTTACCACCTGCCCCAGCGGCTGAGCATTCAAAAGAAAAAGCCGTGAGTCGGGAGCGAGTGACCCCATTATCGATCACTCACCGGTGTGGTGTGGGGAAGCTTCTCTCCACGACGAGGTCGGAGGATGATCAGAAGACTCTAACTTGAAGCAAGGAGGAGAAAGCGGGCGAGAAACAACCAGGAGAGTGATATTGACAAAGCTCGGACAATTGAGTCTGTCCCTAGCTAAAATATCACCGCTTTGAAAAGTGATGACTTTGTCCCCTCTGTTGAGGCACGGGATGGAGATGCCCCGGGAGTTAACACTGCAGGCGGGTGAAAGTGCAATCCTAGGGGTTGAGACTCTATGGATGCCATGGTCCAAGACCCTAAGACGATTAAATCGTTGAAAGGAATATTGAAGGCCCTCGCAGCCAGAGACTCGCCGGAGGTAGTGAAGGCCCAAGGGAGGTTGAGACTTCCCTGGGTAAAGTTCAAGAGACACAGAACATTCCTCTGTTCAAAGCACTTTGAAATAGAAGAGGAGATAAGTGCACTTCATGACTCCTAGGAGAACTTAGACACATCATTCTTGGGGTCGAAGATGAAGTTGAGTGTACTCTCGTTGCAAATCCAAAGGAATCGGTGAGGATATTCTCAAGACTACGAGCGGTCAAGTGATAAAGCTGCTTGTCAAAAATTTAACTTCGATGATGAGCCAACCCCTCAAATCTCATCATCATACGATGTGTGATGATGTAGTAGAGGATTAGGTAATTCATTTAGAGAAATCAACGAGATCGAAGATTTGTTAAAGACAATGAGGCTCGTCGGTGGGCAACACATTCTAGAAGCCCAGTTGAAACCGAAGGAGTCATCTGCGTAGGCTCCCATAGTTGCAGCAGATAACGACTCCACTAACATAATCACAAGCTCCCACCGTGTGACAAAATCGAGAAGAAACCACTGATTGAGATCAATCAAGTCTGCGACATCACTGAGGCACAAACCGCACGGACCATCCCATATGTGCGCAATGATGCCTTTGAACAAGTATTCCTTTTTCTATAAACTTGCTCGAGCTAGAGGAAGAGACGCCAAAGAGCAACGATGGTTCACTATACGAGAAGATCCGTAATCCCTACCGACTCCATTATACCAATAGATTTTGATTTTGATGCGGAATGGCGCAATTTGAATCGAGTGAGATAGTTGAGTTTCGTGAAGTCTTCAAGAAAATTTGTGAAGAGATTGAGAAGATTGAATGACACCAAGCCTCCTAGACTTAAGGTGGACAATAGAGATGCCACCCTCCTCAGCAAATTTGAGAGGGATAGTGGTACGGATCGGGGGAGTGGTCTCATCAAAGCAAAGTGCCATGCGATACGAGCAAGTTCGCTATTTCAAGGCACTATACAATAAAATGCTTGTGCAGAGTCTTGACAACACTTTGATCGAGGCACAAAATGCAAGAATATATTGAGAGGTTGCATGCTCTCACAAAAAGAAATGGAGCTCTGCGTGAATTTTAGAGAAAAGAAGTTATGCGACTTGAGGAGACCATGAATGCAAAATTCAGCCTTCTCATGGCTGAAATGAAATTGGTGGGTAGAGTCCAAAGCCACTCGCTCGAATTTGAGCAGCTTACGCAAGAACGGTGGACTCCAAACAAAATTCGGCTCTCGCCAGACTCGACTTTATGCTCATGGCATGTTCCCTAGGGTCCCTCTTTCCTTTGATGATGCCAAAAAGGGGGAAGAGGAGTCCCTAAGGAGTTTAAAAGAAGAAAAGTTGAAAGAGTCTAAAGTCAAGATGATGACGGTGAGAAGAAGAAGGGAACAACGGTGAGGGGAACATTCGAAGGACTTGACGTTAATGATTGTTGAAACCCCTCAGGAGTGTCATGTTACGGCCTCAATTATCAGCAAACTTCCAGTGACTCTGCCGATCGAACACTCTGATGTGCCAATGTCGGAGAAAAGGCGAATCGTAGAAGCAGGGATGGTGGAGTTTGACAAGAAGACGGATGCCGCATCGAAGAAGTGTTGAAACAATACGGCGGCATTTCGGCGGGGAAGGATCAAAATGCCATTTCGACAATGGATTCGAGCCAAGATCAATTGAAGAATTCAAGACGCTCGAATCCAAAGGCTATTTCAAAAGATGTTTCTATCCCAAGCATGGCATTTGTCTTGGGAGAAGGGTCTTAAATTGTGCGAAGAAGGCGAGCGGCGGAGACTACAGATTATTTGGTAAGCGAGAAGACTCCGTGCAGTACACAAGGGAGGAGGAGGAAGAAGTGGCAAATGCGGAGGTGGCAAGGAAGAATGTTGAGGACCGTGAAAAAAGACAAGTAAGAGGAAAATGAAAGACAAAGAATGTTCGTGAAATGGCAAGAAGAGGAAAATGCGTAAGGATCGGCTATGGCTCGAAGAGAGCCTATGAGAAGAAGAAGAAAAAGGGGGGAAGAAGAAAGAAAGAGAAAAAGTTGTGATGACTTCGATAGAGCTGAAGAGGAAAGAAGGAGGCAGAGAAGGCGATAAAGTGTTGATGCGAACCCTTCATGTACTTTACTTATGTAAATACATTCATGTAAGTCATCTGTATACTTAGTGAAGTTTTTTGTAATTACTCACTTTGTATTTGTATCCTAGCATAGATGTACGTATTTTGCTTTGATATAGAATGCTCGATACTAAATGTAAATAGTTGTGTAAAGGACAAGAATGCTATGATCAATAAACGATCAATTCTACGCATACATTCTTTGTTACTGCATTGTATGTATGTATCTTTGTTGTTTATGTTTTCTTGAATGTTTTTAAGTTTTGGCATCATCAAAAAGGGAGAAATTGTTGGGAAATTTATTTTATAGATTTTGATGAATGCCATGTAAAACTTAAACTAGAAAGTTGGCACCCCATTTTCCTTGTAAATTTCATTGTAATAGATAAATTTGGAAAAGTTGAGTCAAAGTCGATTATGCCTGGAAATATAAGTCAATTGAAGATCGAAGTGAAGACTCACGTGGAACATTTGAGTATAGCCAAGATAGAAGATCAAGAACTCGATGAAGATGTATTAGTTGAGGAACAGCTGTGTGAAGAGTCATTCAAAGTCAACTCAATAAGCCAAGTCTCAAGTTGAAAAGTGACATATGAGTCATTCAATGATTGAAGCAGACTAAAGTCACCTGGTGAAAAAGGAAGCATCCAAGAGGAGTTAATCGAAATGAATCCGTTACTGAAGTCAAGAACATGACTTAAATAAGTAATACTTCCATCTTTGTCGAGTTTGAAAATGCTTATCCCGTAAAGCGTGCAAAAGGAATAAACCAATGGGAAACACCGCACCTCGTGTTAGAATGCGAAAAGCGCAAGTTCATTTAATACGAGGAAGGGTCTACATCTCAAGATTGAGGACCAAGAAAAGACAAGCCAACGAACACAAGTGACTTTTGAAAATCAAATTTATCTCTTCAACGGGAAGATGTTTGAAACTTCACTATAAAAGTGAGGAAATTCATTGAGAAAAGGTTACCCTTTGAACCACAAACAAGAAAGCAATATTCAAGTCAGTAAACATGCAAATATTCTCAAAGATATTCAAGCAAATCCTCAAGCCCTAAAACTCGAAGAAAATCGATCCAACACAAAGTCGTGAAGGAAGACAACTTCAAACTATTGAAGAGGAAACTTTTGAAGATCAAAAATGGGTCTACCATCCAAGGAGGATCGTAGAAAGGTTCAAGGTGAACCACTATCAAGTTATTGGAGGGATTCGTGATCAAATCCAAGAGCTTGAGAAAGTGATTTGAAGTAGTAAAGCGGTATGCCTGTGAAGAAGTTGAGTTGAAAGTGAAGCCGGTTGTGTGACCAAGGCTATCTCTAGAATATTGACCACTTTGTAAACATATCTTTTACATAGTGGATTCCTCCAGGAGTTGGAGAAGAGAGTAATAGAAGAATTACCCCATCTTGAACCTTTATAAAAATCAATTGTGTCATTTATTTTTCAAAGACATTTACATTTCGCATGCTCACTTTATATCTCACGATAAACTTATTTACTATCCAAGCGATTAATAACTAAGTGCTAAAATCAAGTGTTAAAACAAGTTTAAAACTAATCAAAGGGTGTTAGTCTTCCATTTTGATAAAACCAACACAGTCAAGTTAAGGTTCAGGTTAAACAACTTAGTTATTCTATCAACGGCTCTATATCAGAACGTTGAGTGGCTAACTCTATTTGAATAACCAACTTAGTTGTCCCTCAAGGACTCATTTGTTTGTGTTAACTCTCGTAAGATTTTAAAAGGACTAAAATCAAAAAGTTAGTAAGGTTTATTCAACCCCCTTCTAAACCTTATTTACACCCCTTGGGACCTACACAATAACATTTTGGTGAGTAGGTCTTTGAACCAATTCTTAAACTTTATTTCTTTCAAACCGATTGACTCCTCTGCATAGCTAGAATCAATGTGTGTCATCCAATGCTTGTGACACATCTTTAGGCTCAATCGAGAAATGAAACAAGTGAACATGACTTCATGTTGAGTTATGGATCTCGTCTTACTCCTTCTCTAACATCTCCAATGACAAGCTCTAGAGGATGGTCTCTCGGCTATCTCACATCCGTTGGAAGTAAGTACGCTAGGTTAAATCTTCTTGCATCTAAGTTATCTTGAATAACTTCCTCATCATTCATTGCAAGTCTTCCAAATTGTCTTTGAGATTCAGCTATCTCATCTTCATCTGGGTCTTCTGATATCTACCTCAACATAGGGACTCTTCTGAACAGTTGACTGATTCATCTTGTCAGCTAACTCATCAATGTCTTCTCTATTAACATTAGGTTAATCAAACACCACATGGATAGACTCTTCTCGTGACCATAGCCCTCTTGTTCAACACTCGAAAGATTTACTCTCGGATGTACATCCCAAAAAGATACTTTCATCATCTTTAGCACCAAAAGCTTTCGAGTTGTCCTTGCTATTGTTGTGAATGAAGCACTTACATCCAAAGAAATAAAAATATCCAATATTTGGTTTTCTCCTGTCCAATTTTCATAAGGGGTTTTGGGACACTACCTATTGATCATACACTGATACGAGTGTAGCGATCAAAGATCAATGGCTTCACCCAAAATCTCTTAGGCAATCCGAAAACTAACATGGTCCTTGCAACTTCCTTGAAAGTTTTGTTCCTTCTTTCAGCCTACTCCATTCTCAAGTGGAGTTCTTGCGGTGACAACTCATGAGCAATACCATTCTCTATGCAATCGAGTTATAATCCCATTGACAAACTCGGTTCCTCTATCGAACTTATCTTGATAATGGTTTGACTCTTTTCATTTGAACTCTTCTTATCGGTGAGGAAGCACGCAAAGATTCCTTCTTTTTATAGATAAAGATTGTCCATGTGTATCTTGAATAATCAACCACCATCACTAAGGTGTATTCTTTTCAGCGATGCATTTGGTTCAATAGGACCAAATAAATCCATATGCAATAAGTGCAATATCCTGGTTGAAGAAGGACTTTGCTTGTCCTTGAATGAAGACTTGATTTGCTTTCTCATCTGGCATGAATCACAAATGCTTTCTTTCTTGTATACTGAGTCTGGCAATCCTTCTAAAAGATGACTCCTTGAAAGCTCGTCGATTGTCTTGAAATTCAGGTGACTCGGCTTATTGTGCCATAGCCAACTTGATTCGGTTGTCCTTTGGCTAACAGACATGTACTTGGTGTAGCAGTTGACCAATCCACTACATACATGTTTTTCTGTCTTGATCTTGATAGCACAACTTCATTAAATTCAACATCTTTGATATGGCATACTCCCATATTGAATCCTACATTGTAGCCCTTATCATAGAGTTGACTAATGCTCAGCAGATTGAAATTCAGCCCTTCAACATAGGCTACATCTGTGATTTCTAGACCATTTTTCTTGATGGTTCCAATGCCTCTAATCTCCTGGAGCTTCATTTCCTCCAAATATTACTTTTGCTCTTCTTGATTCCTTGAAGTTTGATAAATTCATTTTATTGCCTTTCATGTGTATGAAACAGCCACTATCCATGTACCAGGTTCCTTGGCACTCAGTTGTTCCTTGAACTTGTATCAAGGAAATCGAGTTTTAGGTACCCAAAACTATGCGAGTCTTGAGGGGTTAGCACTATAAGATGATCAAACCAACTTATAGCCAAAATAATCGACTATAAGAGGTTGCCACATATTAGTTCCATAATCATGATGAATATTTACAAATTGCTTGGGAGCTTTAGGCTTATACAATTGTCTCTTTTGTATGTATGTCTATAGGTGTGCTTGTGCATATTGGGCATTGTGTTTAGGGCAAATGTTAGAGGGGACGGCTACGGAGTGCAGGACGGGTTGGACCCGAGACCCTCCCCGATGAAAATCGCCGAGACCCGCCGCGCTGAGACCCTCCGCCCGTATTGGACCGCGACCGGTGGGTTGGACCCACCGGACCGAAATTTAAATATTGTATGCTACCAGTTTTTTGTTGAGGCAGATTATTCTGCCTCTGTCTATTCTTTTAAATTTCATTCTCAATGTTGTCTGGCTCATTAGGGAGATTAATTTCTAATGAAAAAGGACTGATTTCAATTAGGCCCAATTCAATCAAATTGCCTACACTTGCAATGAAGAGTTCTCGCCGTTAATTGCGAAGAAAGTTATTCTATAAAGAACTGTATGACTCCAATTCATTGAGTAAGACTAGAAACCAAATAATAAGGGGCGGGTCCATGGGACCGTTATCGCTAACCGAACGACGGGTTTTCTTAAAATTGGTCCAATACCCACCCTGGGACCCATTTGACGGGTTTGAAACTCCGCCCCGAATAGGACGGGTTTAATGCGAGCGGATTTTGACCTACTCCATTTCCATTCCTTTATCTTTGATAAAGATTCCTTTGCTTGGGAATGATCTATTTTGAGTCCGAGGCCTTTGCCACTTGGGCTTGTATCCCTTAGAACTTGGTTGATATCTCACTTGATTATTCAATAGTTGGCTAGGATAATTTCTACCATTCCCATCATATGGATTTCATGTTGAAACCTCTTGGCTTTTGGTAGTTCTATTTTGATTTCTGAGAATATTTCATGTCACATTTGATGGACTCTTCAATTTAGTTTCGGTTGTCTGTCAAAGATACTCTATCGGCTTTTTACCTTTGCCTTTGTATTCTAGGCAAGCATGATTGTGATTATGTTTATGAGTCGGTGTGGGTGCAACATATGGTGCTTTGGATTTTGGACTCCTCACTACTTGAGGATCCTTTTTCCATAACCACTTGGAGTTTGAGCATGCACAAAGGAATTAAACCATATGCATGTTTTGTATCATTATCAATTCATCCAATGATCTATATGCCTTAATAAATGATGCAATCACATTTTTTAAATATTTTTCCTATTTTTGTTTGACTAAGTCAACTTTGATCTTAGTAATCTTGGCCTTCAGCTCAGTGTTTACAGCAGCTATGTGACTTAGAGTACTCAGCTCCTTAGTCAGTTGTGAGTTTTGGCTTTTGAGCTGGCTATTTTCCTCATTCAAGAGTGTGTGAGAGGTTTTCATGTGCTCAAAATCTTTCTTCATTTTGCGTAATGAATCATAAAGATATGTGGGTGATGAAGTGTTTGTGTCACTATCACTATCATTAGAATTAGAATGAGATGAGTTAGAATGTACGTCATCTTCATGTTCTTTATCATCTTGTTCTTTGTCCATGAGGAATATAAAAGCCTCTTCTTGATTATCACGAGAGTAATCCGCCTGTTCTTTGTCTAACTCAACCGGTTCTTAGCATTTGGTCCGTGTCGGCTTGAAACATTTAGCTAACGTGGCTTTCTTTTTTTCTTTTCTCCTTTATTTGAAGACTTTTCTTTACTCCTCATTTTTGTACTTGTTGACTAGTGGATAGGGACAATCAACAACAAAGTGTCCTGGCTGTCTACAATTCCAGCACAGGTTCTCAGCTTTCTAGAAGTCCTCTCTGATATTTAGTACTCTGATCGTCACCTCTCTTGGGTGGTCTATCTTCCCTTGCTTTGGAAGGTGTTGAGTGTCTCATGGAGGTTTCACCCTTGTTTCTTTTATAGTTCTTATTGAAGAACTTGTTGAATCTTTTCACCATTAGGGCAATCTCTCTTGATCAACGGTCTTCTTGGAGTCAGCTCTTTTGGATTCTCCAGCCATGAGTGCAGCTGTCTTAGGTACAACTGTCTATTCGTGCTCTTTCCTTCGTAGTTGGAATCCATAAGCTTTCAAATCTGAGAATAGCTCATGGTTGGATGTTTTTGTTAAGTCCATGGAGTATCTCAAGGCCATCACCATCATTTCCAACTCAGCTGGGAGCAACCTCAGTATCTTCATACACATTTCATTATGTGTGTATCCTTTCCCTAGAGCTGAGAGCTCATTTGTTATCTCTGTGAATCTTGAATAAAGAACAACATTTCATCATGTAGAGCTGAAGGATGTGCCTGCATACGTATCTACCAATCATCAAGTTCCTTGCAGTAAACATAGGAATCCAAGTTAGATTTGCTTCCATGATAATAACTTGTTTTGAAACAAAACCTTTAAAACAGCAAGTGTTGTATATTTTGAAAAAGATTGAGATCTAGTTCAGTAACCAATGTGGAAGGCTCAATGAACCAACCGCTCTGATACCACTTGTAGGTCCCAATGGGTGATAATGTAAAATCTAAAGAGGGGTTGAATAGACTTTATCAAATATTTGATTTTAGTCCTTTTAAAGTCAGAGTTTATTCACAAGTCGGTTGGGTCCTTGGTGGACTTAGTTGAGTTAGTTGGCTTCACAGTTGAGTTAGCCTTCACAGTTGAGTTAAGATAACTCATTGATTTAGTTAAATCTTTTGATAAGACTTGGTTTCTCAACGGAAGACTTTGATTTAGTTTTTAAATCTTTAGGTTAAATTATTATTGACTTAGCAAATATAACAAACAACAATAAAGATATGCAAGAAATAAAGTGATGAATGTAAATGACCGAGCAATTTTTATAGTTGTTCAAGGATGGGGTGATTCATTTCCATCCCCCTGGAGGAAATCCACTAAGTATCATTAACATTGTTACAAAATGGTGATCCAAGCTAACGTTTTTCAACACTTGTTTTAGGACTTAAATTATTATCTACTTCAACTCCTTTGACTTGGATTTGTTCAGCAAATATAAGTCTAAAAACAACAATAAAGATAACCAGATGTGTAAATCTTTAAACAAGTGATTTGAATGTAAATGATTTTCTTGAGTTTTAGGCTTGAGGATAATATGAATATTTTTGCATTTTGCTCAAATAGCTTTGTAAGGATTTTTTTTTTCTTGTTGACTTTATAATGCTTGTTTGAAAAGTATATTTGATAAATATATTTTTCAAACTACGGTTTGAGGTTGTTGACTTGTCTTGTCTTCGCATAGATGATCTGCGATCCTTTAATGCTCGGCCTTTCTGAACCTCTGCGCAGGTTTTAGGGACATCCTATTGGTTCCTTGGTTTTTGCACTATTTAAGCAAAACAACTTTAATGATGGAAGTCGATACATCCATACTTTCAACAAACATTTGACTTTGCTTTGACAACGGATCTCTTTACCTTTCTTGGATCCTTTTTTGCGCATAACCCCTTGACATCAACTCCACTTTATCTGGGGAGTGACTAATTTTGTCGATTTCTTTGACCGAGACAGCTTTTCTGTCACTTGACTGAGACTTGTCTTCACTTCACTTAGCTGCCACAGAGCTGATTCTTCATCTTGGTCTTCAGTTGACTCATGCATTCTTCAACTTGGCTGCTTCCACTCTGCTAATAGAGTCATATCAATTACAAGTTGATTTATAGTAGAATTGGGGTGCCAATTTCCTAATCTAAGTTTTACATGGTATCATAAAAATATATTACTTAAATTTCCCAACATTTGCCACCACATTCTCGTTTCCTTTACGATCCCGAATTTCGATTTCAAACTCTTGTAGAAAGAGTATCCATTTAATGAGTCTTTGCTTGGCATCCTTCTTTGAAAATATGTATTTGACTGCCACATGGTCTGTGTGGACTATGGTCTTTGTCCCAATCAAATATACCCGAAACTTGTCAAAAGCGAACACCATTGCAAGTAATTCTTTTTCAGTCGTGGTGTAATTCTTCTAGCCGCCCAATGTGTGACTTGCAAAGTATATTATGCGAAAGAGCTTATCACGTTTCTTTCTCAATCGCTCCCGATGAATAATCACTTTCATCACACATAATCTCAAATGGCTGACTCCAATCCGATGTGATCAGAATTGGTACACTCACCAGAGCTTTTTTCAATGTTTCAAAAGCCTGCACACAATCAGGGGTGAAAGTAAAAGACACATCTTTTTCAAGTAGGTTGGAAAGGGTTTATTTATCTTTGAAAAATCACAAATAAAATGTCTAAAAAACCCGCATGCCCCAAAAAAGTTCCTCTTCGCTTTCTCATTCGTAGGAGGTGGAAGCTTCTCAGTGCTACCACCTTTGCTCAGTCAACCTCTAAACATGCAAAAGAAACACGGTGACCAAGTACAATTCCTTCTCGTACCATAAAATAGCACTTTTCCCAATTTAATACCAAGTACGTCTCCTCGCACCTCTGTAAAACAAGGGTTAGATTATGCAAGCAATTATCAAACGAACTACCAAAAATGGAGAAGTCATCCTTGAAGACTTCCATTATATTCTCAATCATCCCATGGAATATCGTCAACATGCATCATTGAAAAGTTGCAGACGCATTACATAATCCCAACGGTGGTCTACGGAATGTGAAAATACCATAGGAGCATGTAAATGCCATTTATTCTTGATCCTCGGGGGCAATCACAATCTGGTTATACCCTGAGTAACCATCTCAGAATAAGTAATATTCATAACCCGCAAGACGCTCTAGCATTTGATTGATGAAGGGGAGAGGAAAATGATCTTTACAAGTTGTGGCATTTAACTTTCTATAATCAATGCAAATTCGCCAACTCGTGACAACCTTTGGTGGCTATGATTTCATCAGTTTAACTTTTCACTATTGTCATACCCCCTTTATTAGGGCGACATGTCTTGGACTTACACAATTGTTGCTAGATATAGCAAATATGATTCCATTATCTAACTGGTTAAGAATTTGTTTTCTTAACGACCTCTTTCATATTTGCGTTAAGTCTATGTTGGTGTAGTACTGAGAGGGTTTACAATCATCCTCCATCCTAATCTTATGCATGCAAATCGAAGGGCTTATACCTTTAAGATCATAAATAGACCAACCAATATCAGTTTTATGTTCCCTTAAGACTCTAAGCAGTTTATCCAATTGAATTGAAGTAAGAGAAGAAGAAACTATTAGCAGATAGGTCTGGTTTTCACCCAAGATTGCATATTGAAGATGGTGCGGAAGAGGTTTATGTTCCCGTGAAGCGAGCTCGTCCACCAAACTTGAAACTAGAGGGTCATTTTGCATGGTCGAGTCGTGTGATTTCACATGCCGTGTGAGGGGTCGTGTGATTTCACACAACAATGTTAATTTATTTCCTCTCTTTGCATCACTTAAGACGATGCGGCCATGTAAAAGTACATGGATATGTGAATAGTTTCGAGTTTCTATCTTTGGTATTTGTTCTTCATTGAATCTAAGGCAAGCACAATCATCATTAGTAATATCAAAACACATACCTTGTGACCTTTTCGAGTGGGTCAAGCACCATTCCAATGTGTGTTTCATCACAACTCTCTCAAATTGAGCTTCCTTGCATGGAGTTAACACATCTATCATATTTCAATGTTCGACATTTGGTGGAATTGCATTGCGTTATAGATCGAAAATAGTACATGCTCACATTTACTCTCAATGTCAATTCTCCTTTCTGCACATCATTGAGTGCTCGCCCGTAGCTAAGAATGGTCTTCCCAAAATCAGTGAAACTTCTCAATCTTCTTTCATATCCAACACAATAAAGTCATTTGGAAAGATGAACTTATCCACCTTAACCAAGACATCCTCGATCACCCATTTCGGATAAGTTACTAAACGATCCTCTAAATGCAAAGTGATTGTCGTTGGTTTTACTTCACCTAACCCCAATTTCCAGAATATTGATAACGACATTAAATTTATACTTGCTCCTATGTCGCATAGTGCTTTATTAAAGGTCGCACCCCCAATTCCACAAGGAATTGTGAAACTCTCGGGATCTTTAAGCTTTAGGGATAACTTCCTTTGAATAATCACACTATACTCCTCTGTTAGTTTTATCGTCTCATATTTCGAAATTTTCCTTTTCTTTTCCATCACATCTTTCAAAATTTTTGCATAGTTTGGAATTTGTTTCAAGGCATCCGCAAAAGGTATATTAATTTGTATTTTCTTCAATATTTCAGAAATTTAGCAAATTGATCATCTAATTTATTTTTCTGAAACCTTTGCAGGAAAGGAATAGGTAGGTACCTCAGTTCATCGAATCATTGGAGTAGTAGCTGCTTTTTGGGTTTTCAATTTGTTTCAGCTCGGATTCTACTACTTTTTCCTGCGTATCCATTGATTTCTCCTCAACCTTATGCTCCTACACAACTAGCATCTTTGGACCCTCATACTCTGCACCACTTCTCAGATGAATGGCTTTGCACTGTTCCTCGGATTTACCTCTGTGCCACTCGGGAATTTGCCTTTCTGGTGTTGGTCGCCCACTGCTGTGGCTATTTGCCCCTCTTGTGTTTCCAAATATTTCAGTCTTGCATTTACATGGGAATTCCAGTGACTTAATCTTCAAATCTGTCGATTTTAGCCTCATCCAGGTTCAATCTAGCTCGTGTTTCCACGATGAATGAGGCCAACATCTCCTAGAGATGGTTTTTTTCCTTCAACTCAGCTCTACCCTGATTCCCCATATTAAAACGTGGAGGTAGCTGCAAAATATTTCTATTGTTATCATAATAAAAGTTTTCATGGTTTTGCATCCCAGAAGATAATATGTGGGTGCCTGTTTATTTCTGTAGTTGTTGTTGAAATTCCATTGTCCCAAAAATTTTGTCTCTTCTTCAACAAGTTGTTGGTTCTCTCGGAGTCCTTTGGTGGATCGCGTTCAACTTCATACTTAGCACGGACACTTGCTCGGTTAGCATGGCAATTTTATCCTCATCCTGAACTTTAGCCACTCGTTTGACATAAGATCTCTCGGATAGCCATTGATAGTTATTATTTTCCATCTGCTCAAGTAAATCCAGTGGCTCATCTGGATATTTACCTAATAAAGCACCTCCAGATGCAACATCTATAATAGTTCGTGTCTCAACTTAACAAATTATAAAAGTATTGTACCTGTTGGTAATCAGGATATCCGTGTTGTGGGTACTTTCTCAATAACTCCCTGAATCTATCCCATCCCTCCTACAATGGCTCTCCATCAAACTGACTAAATTGAGTGATCTCGCTTTTCAACTACAGTGTCTTACTTGGGAGAAAGTACTTAGCTAGAACTTTTTGACTCAATTCTGACCAATCCGCAGCGGGTGGTGTCAATAAAGATAATCATCCCTTAGCCTTGTCGTCTAGAGAGAAAGGCGGCATCGAAGGGCATCCTCAGAAACACGATTCATTTTGATCATGTCACCAATTTCTATGAATTGCGCCTAATGCGCATTCGGATCTTCTACAACTCGCCCCCCAAACTGGTTCTATGACAAAATGCGGATCAACTCGGTTTCAGTTCAAAGTTATTTGTATTGATCGGGCCGACGTGCCACTCCCCATATCTAAGATTAACTTCCGACCGAAGTAATCTCTCATGACCCTTCTCACAAGCATTTTCTCTATTAGATTATATCCATTAGCTTTTGTGGTACCAACAGACGCTCTCATTATTTCTATTGTTCACACTATGCTTGCCTTGATTTTCAAAATACGAGAGTAAATTATTTTAATAAGAAAACATATTTAAAAGCTTATGAAAGACATATTTTATAAAACAAAACCTATAGTTAAAATTTTCATCAAAATAAATAGAAACACTTTTACTCATATAAAATATTTATCCTTCCAAAAATAAAACACTAATTATCAACAATATTTCAATACCATTTGACGGAGGTGGATGTCACTCGATAGTTTTCTTTTAAATTTTGAAAAGATATTTTTTTCAAGTCTGAGTAGTAGAACTGCTCGATACCATTTGAAACGATTGATTTTCAAAATATAAGAGTAACTTTAATTTAATAAGAAAACACATTTAAAAGCATATGAATAAGACACATCTCAAAAACAAGAGGATCCATTTTATTAATAACCCCAAATAATCCATGACTCTTCCGATGCACCACTCTGATTTCATAAAATATAGTCTAGTTGTAAAATTTTGCGTCCAAATAAACAAAGTACTTGATTTCAAAACATTATTGTTTTCTAAAAAATAAAATACTAACCATTAACATTAACTTGATTCATTAATAAAATAAGGTTTTCCTAAAAATTCAAATTAAATGAAAATTATTGACTTTGCATCCACCGCCTCCAACCTTCGCTCAGGCTCCTCGTCTTGAAAAATATTAATAAATATGGGGTGAGTGTTCAACTCCCTCCGTGGGGACACGTCTGTCAAAATTAAATACTACACATAGGCATAATCGTAAATATTCAACATGTAATATTTCCTCTGACTGGCCAGTTACTTTATAGTACTACGGGCTACCCCGAGGATTCTTTTGATCCCAGACCTATTTACGGTCCCTGACTAACATGATTTCCTCTTTCCACGTTGCATATAAACAAAAATACATATATGAAATATTTAATAATGACAAACAATACTTGAATAGAAATATCCCCACCTTAAAATAATTGCGGATATCTTGAGCCGAGAATGTAAAAAGATACGAAGAAATCATGTTCCTTTTTTAGGGTTTGGCTAAGTGGCTAGGTTGGTGCGATATCAAA
Source organism: Rehmannia glutinosa (assembly GCA_016081115.2). NCBI lineage: Eukaryota > Viridiplantae > Streptophyta > Magnoliopsida > Lamiales > Orobanchaceae > Rehmannia > Rehmannia glutinosa. The sequence continues at coordinate 218,233 of JABTTQ020000214.1, forward strand.
TAGTATATGGTTGTTGTAGAAAGAAAGAACAAAAAGCTAGTTCTAGAGATATACATGATTCTAGCATAAAGTATTTGTAAAAAGTATAAGGGAAAAACTAGTATTTATAATGGTATTTCTTTGATGAAAATTTAATAACAATTAAGTTTTTTTTAAACGTTACAAAATCATAAATTGATATCCTTTCATCTACCATCATTAAGTTAGAAACTCTTCAAATCCATAATCGAAAATTCATTAAAATGACTAATTAAATATAATATATTTTGATTTTTAAATTAAAAAATCGATTAGATAAAATTTATGGTTAATAATGAAATTTCTCGCACCAAATTATGAACTTAGGGTGTATTGAAAGAAATTTGTATTTATAGGATTGTTGGGAAATTAATGTTTAGATTTTGATGAATGGCATGTAAAACTTAGAATAGAAAGTTGGCACCCCATTTTCCTTGTAATTTGCATTGTAATAGATAGGGTTGGTCGAGCTGAGTTAAGTCGGCTATGCTGAACATGCAAGAAGTCAACCGGAGACTAGAAGGAAGACTCATTGTGAGGCGGTGAGTGTAGCAAGGAAGAAAAGACAGAACTCATTGAAGGTGCGGTGAGATCTGGTGAGTAAAGTGTCAGTCAAGTCAACTCAAGATGGCCAAGTCTCAAGTTGATGTGATAGATGAGTCATCCAATGATTGGAAGCTGACTCGAAGTCATCTAGGGAAGTTAAGGAAATGCAGTCAAGTCGAGACAACTGAAAGAGATCCGTTGCACAGAAGTCAAGAAAATCACTTAAACATGTAATACTCCCATACTGCCGTTCTCAAAGTGCTCAGTCCCAGAAGCGTTCAAAAGGAATAAACCAATGGGAAGCCTTTGCACTGTGTCGAACTCTAAAAAGTCAAGACTCATTCAATACGAGGAAAAGTCAATTCCAAGGTCGCAACAAGACAAGCTAACGACCACAAGTGTCTTTTGAAAATTAACCTATCTCTTCAACGGGCAAAATTTTCAAAAAGAACACTATAAAAGGCGAGGAATCACCTTGAGAAAAGGTTACCTTGTTACACGAAACTTTCAAGCTATCATTCGATTTGTAACCTCTTGAAATATTCTCAAGTCATTCAAGCTCAATCCTCAAGCCTACATTACGAAGGAAATCAATCTAACACTCACATGTGAACGAAAAGACGACTTCAATCGGTTGAAGAGGAAACATTTAAAGAAACATTCCACGGAGGATTGTAGAAAGGTTCAAGGTCGAACCAATCTCAAGTTTTTGGAGGGCTTCGTGATCAAATCCAAGAAGCTTGAGCAAGTGGGTTGTAGTAGCAAGGCAGCTGCCCTGTGAAGAAGTTGAGTCGCACGAGAAGCCAATTTGTGTGACCAAGGCATCTCCAAGGCGAGTCCCAAAGGATCAAGTCAATTTGTGTGATCAAGACTTGCATCGGGTGATAACCACTTTGTACATTGATCAATACTTAGTGGATTCCTCCAGGAGTTGGAGAAGAGAGGAGTAGAAGAATTGCCCCATCTTCGAACCTCTATAAAAATTTATCGTGTCATTTACATTTTAGCACTTTAATTACTGCATATTATTTTGATATCTACGATAAATTTTGTCCATCGATAATTAGCAAAGTGCTATAATCAAGTATTAAAACAAACTTAAACCAAAATCAAGGGTGTTAAGTCTTTTGAAAACATATCACGGTCGAGTTAAGTTTTAGTCAAAACAAGTGAGTTATTCTATCAATAGCTCGGTCAGTCGTTAAGTGGCTAACTCTGCTGATTAACTAACTTAGCTGTCTACCAAGGACTTATCTGTGAAATACTAACTCTGAACTATTTAAAAGGACTAAATCGAAAAGTTGGTAAAGCTTATTCAACCCCTCCCCCCCCTTCTAAACCTTACACTCACACCCCCTTGGGACCTACAAGTGGTATCGGAGCGGTTGGTTCATTGAGCATACATGTTAGTTCTTGAACTAGATCTCCAATCTTTCAAAGCTTGCTTTAGCATTTGATCTTTCAAAACTCTTTTATTCAGCAAAGTTATTATCATGGAAGCAAATTTGACACAGATCCCTATATTCACAATTGAGGAATTTGATGATTGGAAAATTCGTATGCAGGCTAATCTATCAGCATTACACGATGAAATGTGGATTGTAATAGAAGATGGGCCACTGCAAATTTTAAAAGTGAACACACTGCAAGGAGGGTTCTTTGAATTTGAAGGAGAAGAGGATGTTGCTCCCGGACTAGCTATGGTTGAAAAACCAAGAGTTTGAATGGACAAATGATGATAGAAAAAGATACAACTTGGACAACGTGGCCAAGGACATTCTTTACAAAACTCTGGACAAAGCCATGTTCAACAAAGTCAAATCATGCAAGAGCGCAAAAGAAATGCAGGATAAGCTAACTTTGATTTGTGAAGGCTCACGAGCAAATCAAGGAAAATAAGCTATCTGTTCTTTGTACAAAAATTTGAAAACTTTAAGATGCTTGCAGGAGAAACCTTGGATCAGTTGGATGCTAGATGCACTAAAATTACCAATGAATCACAACTTGGGAAAGAATATACACAGAAAGAGATGTGTATGAAAATTCTAAGAAGTCTCGGTGAGTGGGAAATGAAAGTCATGGCCTTGAGACATTCCATGGATCTATCAAAAACATCCAACCATGAGTTATTCTTAGATCTCAAAGCCTATGAATTTGGTGAGAAGAAAAGATCAAGAAAGAGGCAGTTGTTCCCAAAACAATCTGCTCTAATAGTCAATGATGGGAAAGAGTCAAGTCAAAGAAGTCATTGACCAGAAGAGATTGCCCGATGGTTAAAAGGTTCAACAAATTCTTCAACAAGAACTACAAAAGAGGCAAAGGTGAATCTTCCAGAAGACACTCAGCTCCCTCCAAATCAAGGGAAGATAGGCCACCCAAGAGAGCAGAGAATCAAAAGATCGAATACCAAAGAACCGACAATCCAAGAATGGAAAGAGTGATCAAAAAGTTGAGAGTCTATCTTTGGACTGCGCGGGCAACCGGTCACTATGCCATTGATTACCCATATCTGTAGTGAACAAATACAGGAATGAAGAGGAAAGAAATGTCTTCGGAGAAAGAAGACAAGAAAAAGAAAAAGGCAATGTTAGTTTGTAGAAGATTTGTTGAGACAGCCAAGTCAAAAAGACACAAGCAGACTCGGAGAGTAGTGAAGCGACTACTCAAGTGACTCTGAAGAAGAAGCCTTGATTTGTCTAATGGCCAAAGAACAAGACCAACCTGACCAAGAAGATGAGGTACACTCAAACTCATCACACTCAGACACTAGTGATAGTGATTGTGACACACACACACCTCATCACCCACTAATCTTTATGATTCATTAGGCAAAATGATGAAAGACTTTGAACACGTTAAATCCTCGCACACACTGCTAAATGAGGAAAATAGCACGCTCAAAAGCCAAAACTCACGGTGACGACCAAGGAGCTAAGTACTGCGAGTCACATAGTTGATGAGAATAAAGAAATAAAGGCTGAAAATGCTAAGTTAATAGCGAGAGATAGCTGCTATAGAAAAGAGGAAAATGACCTCAAAAATGTGATTGCCTCATTCACTAAGGCATCTAAATCTTTGGATGATCTTATTATGAGCCAAAGGGAATGTGGAGATAAGACAGGCTTAGGATTTAATTCCTCTATGCTAAGTCAAGCTCCCAAAGTGATTTTGGAAAAAGGATCTTCAAGCAATGAAGCATCTCAAAAATCAAAACTCCAAATGGTGCACACACATTCATTCCAAAGCACAATCACAACCAAACTGGCCTTGGTTATAAAGGAAAAAAAACGACCGAGTTGAGTATCTTTGAGAGGGCAGTGAGAAGAAATCGGTGAGTTCCTCAAAGAAACTTCAAATAGGAAGTACTGTAAAGAAGAAACAGAGCTACCAAAAGCCCCAGAAATTCTATAAAAGGAACACATGTGATGGGAATGGTAGAAATTATTCAAGCCAAGTGATTGGAATAATGTGAACTATCGACAAAGACCTATGGAATACATGCCAGATGGCAAAGGCCAGAACTCAAGCCAAAGGCCATTCCAAGGGCAAATGAGCTATCCTCGGCATACATATGCACCCAAACACTACACAGAGAGGTATTACAACTACCCAAGGAAGGAAATTGCTAAAACACATACACAGGCATACGACAAAAGAGCAGGTTGTATGAACCTAAAACCCCAAGCAATTTGCCAAAGTTAATTATGATTATAGCGATAGATGGCAACCTCTTAAATTCAAGTCATTTGGCTATAGGTTGGTTTGATCATCTTACAATACTAACCCCTCGGGACCCGGACAAGTATGGGTACCTAAAACCTAATTTCTTGATTGCGGGTTCAAGGAGCGGTGAGTGCCAAGGAACCTGGTACATGGATAGTGGTGTTCCGGACACATGACAGAAACAAGAAAAATCTATCAAAATTCATGGAAGTTAGAGGTGCAAAAGTTATATTTGGAGGAATGAAGCTCGGGAGAAATAAGAGGCATTGGATCCATCAAGAAAAATGGATTAGAAATTATAGATGTTGCATATGTTGAAGGCCTCAATTTCAACTTACTAAGCATAAGCAACTCTGTGACAAGGGCTATAATGTTGGATTCAATATGGGAGTGTGCCAAATCAAGAACATGAATCTAATGAAGTAGTCTTTACAAGGATGCGAGACAAAAGAACATGTATGAGGTGGATTGGTCAATCGCAACACCAAGCATTTGTCTACTAGCAAAAGCACGGATCGAATCAAGTTGGTTGTGGCACAAGAAGAAGGTGAGTCACCTGAATTTCAAAACTATTAACAAACTTGCAAGAAGTAATATTGTAGAAGGACTTCGGACTCGATTATCTGAAGGAGAGTGTATGTGATGCATGCGGATGGGAAGCGAGATCAAATCATCATTCAAAGAAAAGACATGTCCATCTTTAACAAGAATAATGCACCTAGGTTACATATGGATCTATTTGGTCCAATTGAACCGGCTAGCATAAGCGGAAAGAAATACACCTTGGTGGTAGTAGATGATTACTCAAGATATACATGGACAATTTTCATGTGTAAGAAGAAAAGAAACCTTGCGAGAAGATACCCACGGTGATTAAAAGAATTCAAAATGAGAAGAGTCAAACCATTATCAAAATAAGATCGGCGAGGAACCGAGCTTGTCAATAGTGTAATAACTCGATATTGTATTGAAAATGGTATTGCTCATGAATTATCTATGACAAGGACTCCCAATGAGAATGGAATTGAGAAAGAAGGAAGAAGAACTCTCAAAGAAGCAAAAGGACCATGTTAGTGAAGCGGGGCTTCCTAAAAGATTTTGGGGTGAAGCAATAAACACAGCATGTTATACCCAAAATAGATGCATGATAAACAGACAGCTGACAAAGACTCCCTATGAGATTTGGACAGGGAGAAAGCTAAATTTTGCATATTTTAAAATATTTGGATGCAAATGCTTCATCCACAATAATGGCAAAAGACAATTTAAAGGCTTTTGGTGCTAAAGCTGATGAAGGTATCTTCTTGGGATACTCAGCTGAAAGTAAAGCTTATAGAGTACTCAACAAGAGGACAATGGTTACAGAAGAGTCCATCCATGTGGTGTTTGATGAACCCAAGGTAAATGAAGAAGACATTGAAGAGTTAGGCGACAAAATTTGAATCGCCAACCATGCGAAGAGTCCCAATGTTGAAGCGGAAAATTTGGAATTATGAACCGGATGAAGATGAGAGTTGAGTCTCAAAGACAGTTGGAAAATCTTCAGCTAAGTGATGATGAGAGAGCTGATCAAAATAACACAGCTGCAAGACGACTGAATCCAGCTAACTTACTCCAACCTGATGTAAGATGGCTAAGAGACCATCCACCAGAACTAATCATTGGAGATGTAAGAGAAGGTATAAAAACCAGATCCAGAGCTCAACAAGAAGCAATGTTCACTTGCTTTATCTCACAAATAGAGCCAAAAGATGTGTCACAAGCATTGGATGACACACATTGGATTCAAGCCATGCAAGAAGAGCTGAATCAGTTTGAAAGAAACAATGTGTGGGAATTGGTTCAAAGACCTACCCATCAAAATGTTATTGGCACTAAAGGGGTGTTCAGAAACAAGATGAATGAGGAAGGTTCTGTGGTAAGAAACAAGGCAAGATTGGTAGCCAAAGGGTATTGCCAAGAAGAAGGAATAGATTTTGATGAAACTTTTGCTCCTGTGGCAAGATTGGAAGCCATAAGGATGTTTCTTGCCTATGATGCTCACAAGAACTTCATTGTATATCAAATGGATGAAAAGAGTGCATTCCTTAATGGGTTATTGGAAGAAGAAGTGTATGTTGAACAACCTCCAGGATTTGAGCAAGAGACTCTTGGAGATAAAGTATACAAACTCATGAAAGCTTTAAATGGATTGAAACAGGCACCAAGAGCATGGTATGATACATTATCACAATTCCTGACTGAGAACGGATTCACAAAAGGCAAAGTGGATAGAACACTCTTCAGAATTCAAGATGGGAAGGGTATACTACTTGTTCAAATATATGTGGATGATATCATCTTTGGATCCACAAACAAAGAGCTGTGTGATAAATTCTCAAATCTCATGCAAAGCAAATTTGAAATGAGCATGATGGGAGAGCTGACATTTTTCCTTGGACTCCAAGTAAAAAAAGCAGTGAAGGATGGAACCTTCATAAGTCGGACAAAATACACGAGAGATTTAATGAAGAAATTTGGTATGGAAGAGAAGTCTTACGTGAAAATACCAATGAATACATCGATCAAAATGGATATGGATGCGGATGGCAAGCTTTGTGGATCAAACAAGATCTGAGCACTTATTGGATCATTGCTCTATCTCACGGCAAGTAGGCGGACATCACCTTTGTTGTAGGTGTATGTGCAAGATTTCAATCTGCTCCAAAAGAAAGCCACATGATTGCGGCTAAGAGAATCTTGAGATATCCGAAAGGAAGTCAAGAAGTTGGCTTATGGTATCAAAGGAAGGTGGATTCAAACTAATTAGTTATTGGACTACGACTATCTTTGGATGTAGAGTTGACGGGAAAAGTACCTCGGTACATGTCAAATGCTTGGAAATAGATTAATTTCTTGGTTTAGCAAGAAGCAAAACTCTATAGCCACCTCCACGGTGAACGAGAATACATAGGCGGGCGGGCATTGTTGTGCCCAAGTCTTATGGTTGAGACATCGGTGAGAGACTATGAAGTTGAAGAATAGGAAATTCCAATTATGTGTGATAACACAAGTGCTATTGCAAACACTCAGAATCATGTGCTGCACTCAAGAACAAAGCACATTGATGTCAGATATCACTTCATAAGAGATCATGTAGAAAGGAAGGACATCACCTTGGAATATATCTCAAGCGATAAGCGATTAGGCGATATATTCACAAAACCATTATGTGAATCAAGATTTGAAGAACTCAAACATGAATTAGGGTTAATCGAGTTGAGTTGACACTCAGAAGACTCAAGGAAAAGAGATGGAACATGAAATGAAGAAAAAGAGCTGAACGTTTGAATCAGCTAAGTGAATTAGCCGTATCGGAGAATCAGTTGCATCAAGTTAGCTGACAGCCGAGTACCTATGTGAAAAGAAAGAAGAGTTGAATCAGCTAAGGAGTAAGCTGAAACATTTATGAGCAAAATGACAAAAACGCAGTCGTTTTAACTAAGCGGGAATGTTTTTAAGAATGACGTCAGCATAATTATGACGTGTACAGTCAAAAGTTGCATACCAAGCTTATGATTGGATATAAATGTTGTTGCATTAAATGCGAGAAATTAAATGTTAATCGGCGTGCAAAATCTGAGCCGTTGATCTTGATCAAATTTCAAAAAAACCACCCGCACGTCCTTTCATAACCTATACATATACCATTTCATCCGATTTTCTCTCACTTTACCAAAACTGTTCATCTCTCTCAAAAGCAAAGAAAACATTTTTACTCTCAAAACCCTACAAATCCTCAAGACTTATTTTCATAGGTTCATTTGGTAAATCTTCGAGAAATGGCATCTACTTACGACTTCGTCAAGTTGGGAAATCAAATCCACACGGGATCTACTGTGGATTTCGAAGACATGATCAAACAGGGGTTAGACGAAACCCTTGTGAAGAAAATAGTAGAGAAGTTGGAGAAATCAGGACTGAAACCCTTTTTGTCGATGGAGTTTCAGATGACCTACATGGAGGAGGTCGCACAGTTCTATGTGAACGCTGAAGTTCACGATGAGGAAATCAAGTCCTCTGTTCACGGGAAAGATTTCACCATCACTACCAAGGATCCGCGAGAACAACATTTGTTGCCGGCGGAAGAAGTCTTAGGAGATTTATGAAGCGATGTTAACAACTCTTTTGCTTGGAAGGAAGTAGCCAAGCTTTTGTCTTTGCAAAGGTTGTCTGGTGATAAGAAGGCTGCTTTGAAGGAGGATTACCACAAAGTTGTTAGACATTGTTGCCAAATGCATAGATATCAAGTTTGGAAGCTTTAATCGGTCTGTCCCAAAACCAAGTTGATCGTGATGGCTGCGATCATGGAGAGAAGAAGGTGAACTAGTGCGAGTTTGTATACGGCCGGACTCTACGAGAATATTGAGAATAAATCCTTCCAAGGAGGATGGTTCGTTTGGAGGATCTTTGGGATATGGCCTGGTGATTGGCGGATGATGGAAGTGAAGGGAGTCCTCTTCGACATAGAAAGGCGTTCCATGTAAACAAGAAAATGTTCGTCGAACCTTTACGGAGCACAGAAGAGAGCATACACAAGAAGGCGTCACGAGTGAGGAGAATCAGTGGCCCTGAAGAAAAGCAGTTGTCTTCTCCTCTCCCCGAGAAAGAAGCGCCCCTACGGTGCAAAGAAAAGGCGATGCCCCTGCTGAAGAAAAAAGCGAAATCCCTTTTGCCCTTGCGGTAGAGTCACCTGCCCCGTCAGCGGTGGATAAAGAATCCCAAATGCCTTCTCCCGGTCATTAAGAAAAGGAAGGCGATAAGCGAGAAGACCAGCTCTTTAGAAAAAGACAATAGCATTGGCCCCCCGCTCGGGACTCGGAGAAGCGCATCCGAACCAGAAATTCTCTCGGTAAGGACCAAAAGGAGAAGACTCTTCAAGCGGTCGAGCTTGAGAAAAGCAGTGAGTCTACCACTCACTCGGGGCGGATCAGCGAAGCTTAATTTGGAGAAGTAGAGTCTCGAGAGATTATTGATGCAAGCGCAAGTCGGTGAAGCCGATCAACGAGAGGCAAGTCGAAGACCTAGGCGTGGACAGGGGTGAAGAACAAGGAAGCGGTGAGGCAATGAGACTCTCCTGGCAGCGGGACTATATCTCCACTGTCACGATCTTCTTTGAAGGAGTTGTGAGTATGTTGAGTATGATGGAAAAAGAAGGGAGATGATGATGATAAAAAGATGATGATGTGATGATCCTATCCCCACCATATCCGGACATCCAAAATCGTCTGCGAGAATGGAGGAAGTGGAATCGAGTCGATCTAGGAAACGATTCCAAAGACGAGTTTATTGAAGAAGAAGAAGAAGCAGTTGAATTTTCTCGGATTGACCCTTTGTGGTCCAGCCTTTGGATGAAGAAAACTTCACGCGGATATCTTGCAGATCATCAAAGACAAGGAGAAGCGAGTAGCGGAGGCGGTGAAGCTCGTGAGAAGGCCGACATTTGTCCCCCTTTGGAACCATCGATCATACACATCCTCATCTTGACATCCTCTCGAGAGTAGTGATGAGGATATGGACCCCTCTTCTTTCTCTGAAGAATTGGAATTGCAGCAAGCCATGCGGGAATCTAGGGTCCTACATGAGCAAGCGGTTAATGGAAGGACCGGGGAATCTTCCAAATCACGCGTTGGAGATTGATCCTATGGGAGTGGTGCGGCCAATTGCAACCATTGTTGATGCCACCACTTCCCCTGCTCACTCGATGAAGGCATTAAGGGGCTGGCGATGGCGGGAACGTGGGGACCCCGGTCGAGCCAACCCCTAATGAAGGTGTCTTTCCACCGCTGGCTGAATACTCAAAGGGAATAGTCTGGGAGTGCGGAGGCGAGTGACCCCAATCCAAGTCACTCGGTGGTGTGCCGGCGGAGGGGAAACTCCTCTGCGACTAGGTCGAAGAATCTTTGCGGTGACTCCAACGAATCTTAGAGGTGAAGTGGAGAAGGAAAAACAAATGGATACACAGCAAATTGTCCTTGACGAGGCTCAAGCGATTGAGGCTGTCTCGGTGAAAGTGCCAACTACTTTGAAGGCCAATGATGACTTTTGGCGGAGAGGAGGCAGGAGGATCGCCACAGGAGTTAACACTGCAGGCAATGAAAGTGCAATCCATGGAGTTGAGAATCCAGTGGATGTCACCTCGAAGAGACCTAAGGCGGTTGAGTGCAGCCGAAGGGATTGTCAAGCCTCAGCTGCGGTTGAGATTGCGGGAGGTAGTGAAGGCCAACGGGAGGTTGAGACTTCCGGGGTAAAAAGGCGGAAGCCACAGAACATCCCTCCTACTATCATTGATCCATCGAAAAGGAGATAAGTGCTCTTCACGATTCCCCCGCGATCTGATGTAACCTGCAGGATCGAAGGTGAAGATGAGGTGAGTCATCCCCATTGCCGATCAAAAGGCTCGGTGAGGATGTTCTCACAAGCACGAGTAAGTCAATCTAAAGGCTACTCGCCAAACCTTCAACTTTGATGATGAGCCACCCATGCAAGTCTCATCATCGTCAGATGACGCTCGATAAGGCCAAGGACCGATCAACTCATATGAGAAAACCCGGTGAGACCAAGCGAAGGCTGTTAAGGTGTTGATTGAGGCTCGGCCAGTGGGTCAACTCCCAACCAGACCATAGGCTGAAGCAGTCAACTACGCGAGGCTCCCCAGGCTGCAGCGAGAATCGACTCCACCAGGCACATCACGAGCACAAGTTACCATTGAGCAGATTCCCATTGCCCGTGATGATCCCGTTTGAAGAATCGTTCCTCTTTTCTCTGGAGCTACGACCTTCTTGAAGAATCAGCTAGAAATCAAGAAACGTTTCCATAAACTGATCCGTTATTCAACAGATACCATCCCAATGAGACTTTGACTTTTGCTTGCTTGGCAGCCCGCTTGGTGAGACAAGTAGCGGTGAGGTTCGAGAAGTTTTCAAGGCCATATTTGCGAGAGATAGAGAAGATGGATAATCGAGGCTAATCTTCTCTTGCCGATATGCGAGGAATAATTGTCGGGATCGGGAATGGTGGCAACAACATGAGACAATGCGCGTAGAACAAGTTCGATACTTGAACATTGTTCAATAAATTGCTAGTCTGGTGGTGGTGAGAATCTTGATATGAAGAGAAGAATGCAAGAAAACATCGATCGAATGCATGAATCTCACAACACGGAGATGCGTTCTTTGCTGCGTGAATTCCATAAGAAAGAGCCTGGCGTAGAGGAGAACATGGAGAAGAAATTGCCTCTTCATAGCATTTGAAATGAAGGCTGAGTGGCGGTGAATCAACGCCACCCGCTACGAATTCCGTGCGGCATACTCGCAGTGATTGAAGCATAACTCGGCTCACCGCTTAGACTTCATAATTCTTTGGCTTGTTTTAGGGGTTCCTCTCTTCTTTGATGATACCAAAAAGGGGAAGAGGAATACCTAAAAGCGTTGAAAGGTTACGAAGGTGAGAAGAAGGGCCTTGTTTGTGAAGGAGAAGACAATCGAAGAAGCGAGAGAAGAGAGAAGAAGGAAAATCTGTTGATGGGGAAGGTTCGAAAGATATGACCACGATGATTGCTAAAACCCCCAACAAGGACTTGTCACGGTGATATCATCGACAAACTCCCGATGACTCTGCACTCCAACACTCGCAGATACCCATGGCAAAGAAAGCGAAAAATAGTAGAAGCATGGATGAAGGAGGTGGAAGGAAAGATGGATGCCGAGTGATGGATATACTAAAACAATATGGAGGCATTCGATAGGAAGAGACACGATGCCATTTTAGACGTCGGAGGCTGGCAAGATCTGGTGATGAATTCAAGACGCTCGCATCGAGGGTTACTTCATAAATATGTCCATGGCCCAAGCATGGGATTTGTATTGGGAAAAAGGCCTCAAGCTATGTGAAGAAGGCTGATGGCGTGAACTCTGCGATCGCTCTGCTTTGGTCACTCATTTGGGAAAAAGAAGGCCCAAGACAATACACGCCCGAGGAGCGAGAGAAGAAGCGATGGAGGAGGAAGAGGTTTGAGACCAGGCGTGCGCCCAAAAACATTGAATATATAGATCCAGGTAAGAAAGGAGGGATCTATTGGTTTGGGTTAGCGAAGTAGCCGACTGCAAGTGGCGAAGAACAATCTTGAGTATGTAAAGAGAATCGAAGAAGAAAATAGAAGACAAACTCGTTTGTGGGAAGAGAGACAAGAAAGGAAAAGAAAAGATGAAATTTGCCCGAGAAAGGCTTATGAGAAAAAGAAAGTAGTTGAAGAAGAGAAGAAAAGAAAAAGGTCGAGAATATGAGAGTCAAGAAGAAGAAGAAAGAAGGGAGCGTGAAGGAGATGAAGTGTTGTTGTCCACCCCTTCATGTATTTTACTATGTAAATGCATTTGTATGTAAGTCTTCTGTACATTGAATAAAATTGTATAATTTCTATACTTGAGTAGATATAGAATAGCATGATTACTTTAAGCTCACATTAAGCTCTGATACACTTTGTATGTGAACAGCTATGTAAAGAACAAGAATGTTATGATCAATAAAAGATTGATTCTACGCATACATTTTGTGATTCTACATTGTTTACACGTATCTTTGCTATTTAATTCTTTGAATGCATGTTTTAAGTTTTGGCATCATCAAAAAGGGGGAAATTGTTGGGAAATTAATGTTTAGATTTTGATGAATGCCATGTAAAACTTAGAATAGAAAGTTGGCACCCCATTTTCCTTGTAATTTGCATTGTAATAGATAGGGTGGTCAGTGAGTTAAGTCGATTATGCTGAACATGCAAGAAGTCAGCGGAGACTAGAAGGAAGACTCATTTGTGAGGCGGTGAGTGTAGCAAGGAAGAAAAAGACAGGAACTTCGACTAAAGGTGCGGTGAGATGCGGCTAAGTAAAGTGTCGATCAAGTCAACACAAGATAGCCAAGTCTCAAGTTGATGTGACAGATGAGTCATCCAATGATTGGAAGCCGACTCGAAGTCATCTGGGGAAGTTAAGGAAATGCAGTCAAGTAGAGACAACTGAAAGAGATTTGTTGCACAGAAGTCAAGAAAATCACTTAAACAAGTAATACTCCCATACTGCCTTTCTCAAAGTGCTCAGTCCTAGAAGCGTGCAAAAGGAATAAACCAATGGGAAATTTGCACTGTGTCGAGAACTTTGAAAAGCTGAAGACTCATTCAATACGAGGAAATGTCAATTCCAATTTGCAACAAGACAAGCCAGCGACCACAAGTGTCTTTTGAAAATTAACCTTTCTCTTCAACGGGCAAAATTTTCAAAAGAACACTATAAAAGGCTGAGGAATCACCTTGAGAAAAGGTTACCTTGTAACCTGAAACTTTCAAGTTATCATTCGAGTTGTAACCTACTGAAATATTCTCAAGTCATTCAAGCTCAATCCTCAAGCCTACATTACGAAGGAAATCAATCTAACACTCTGTGAAGGAAAAGACGACTTCAATCGGTTGAAGAGGAAACATTTAAAGAATCAAGGGTCTACATTCCACGGAGGATTGTAGAAAGGTTAGTCGAACCGAGTATCAAGTTTTGAAGGGCTTCGTGATCAAATCCAAGAAGCTTGAGCAAGTGGGTTGTAGTAGCAAGCAGTTTGCCTGTGAAGAAGGCGAGTCGTCACGAGAAGCTTGACTCTGTGACCAAGGCGTCTCGGTGAGTCCCAAAGGATCAAGTCGGTTTGTGTGATCAAGACTTGCATACGGGTGATAACCACTTTGTACATTGATCAATACTTAGTGGATTCCTCCAGGAGTTGGAGAAGAGAGGATTAGAATAATTACCCCATCTTCGAACCTCTATAAAAATTTATCGTGTCATTTACATTTCAGCACTTAAATTACTGCATATTATTTTGATATCTGCGATAAATTTGTTGTCCATCGATAATTAACAAAGTGTTATAATCAAGTATTAAAACAAACTTAAACCAAAATTCAAGGGTGTTAAGTCTTATTTGAAAACATATCACAATCGAGTTAAGTTTTAGTCAAAAGCAGTGAGTTATTCTATCAACGGCTCGGTTAGTGCGTTGAGTGGCTAACAATCTTTGATTAACTAACTTAGTTGTCCACGAGGACTTATCTGTGAAATACTAACTCTGAACTATTTAAAAGGACTAAATCGAAAAGTTGGTAAGATTTATTCAACCCCCCCACCCTTCTAAACCTTACACTCACACCCCTTGGGACCTACAAGGATGATTTTATGGAGTTTGAGATAAGTAGGGTTTAATAAAAAAATCTGGATTATAAAAGGATAATGAAAATATTAATATATGATAAATAAAATTATATTTTATTTAATAATAATTGAAAAACACGGGATATTACATAATAGAAAAAATTTCGTCCTCGAAATTCGTTGTCTTAACAAAGTTCATAGAAAATAGTGTCATTTTTTTTACACGAGGAATTCTTGTCTAATATTAAAAGTACACGTGCAATAATGCTTTTAAAAAAATGATGGCTTGAATTTATAAAATGTACTTTTAAAACATGATAATATAAAACATCTCATGAATAAAATGAATAGCGTGACATAATAAATTGCGTACCTTGAGGAATCCGACGAGATATGGTGGAGGTGGATGTCACTAGATAGTTTTCTTTTAAATTTTGAAAAGATATTTTTTTTTCAAGTTTACAGAACCGTAGACCTGCTCTGATACCATTTGAAATGACCCAATTTTCAAAATATAAGAGTAACTTTAATTTAATAAGAAAACACATTTAAAAGCATATGAATAAGACACATCTCAAAAACAAGAGGATCCATTTTATTAATAACCCCAAATAATCCATGACTCTTCCGATGCCCACTCTGATTTCATAAAATATAGTCTAGTTATAAAATTTTGCGTCCAAATAAACAAAGTACTTCATTTCAAAACATAACTATTGTTTTCTAAAAAATAAAATACTAACCATTAACATTAACTTGATTCATTAATAAAATAAGGTTTTCCTAAAAATTCAAATTAAATAAAAATTATTGACTTTGCATCCACCGCCTCCAACCCTCGCTCAGGCTCTTCATCCTGAAAAATATTAATAAATATGAGGTGAGCTTTCAACTCGCTTCGTGGGGACACGTTTGTCAAAATTAAATACTACACATAGGCATAATCGTAAATATTCAACATGAAATATTTCCTCTATAATATTTTCCTGGTGGCGATTCTTTATAGTACTACGGGCTACCCCGAGGATTCTTTTGATCCCAGACCTATTTACGGTCCCTGACTAACATGATTTCCTCTTTCCACGTTGCACATAAACGAAAACACATATATGAAATATTTAATAATGACAAACAATACTTGAATATAAATATCCCCACCTTAAAATAATTGCGGATATCTTGAGCGAGAATGTAAAAGATCTGATAAATCATGTTCCTCTTTTCGGGTTTGGCTAAGTGGCTAGGTTGGTGTGATATCAAATAGTATATGGTTGTTGTAGAAAGAAAGAACAAAAAGCTAGTTCTAGAGATATACATGATTCTAGCATAAAGTATTTGTAAAAAGTATAAGGGAAAAACTAGTATTTATAATGGTATTTCTTTGATGAAAATTTATTAACAATTATGTTTTTTTTAAACGTTACAAAATCATAAATTGATATCCTTTCATCTACCATCATTAAGTTAGAACTCTTCAAATCCATAACTGAAAATTCATTAAAATGACTAATTAAATATAATATATTTTGATTTTTAAATTAAAATCTAATTAGATAAAATTTAAGGTTAATAACTGAAATTTCTGCACCAAATTATGAAATTATGGTGTATTGAAAGAAATTTGTATTTATAGGATGATTTTATGGAGTTTGAGATAAGTAGGGTTTAATAAAAAAAAATCTGGATTATAAAAGGATAATGACTGAACTATAAATATTAATATCTGATAAATAAAATTATATTTTATTTAATAATAATTGAAAAACACGGGATATTACAACACCATTCCCACCATTTTCCTCTGCCATTGCTTTCAAATGTTTTCTCAACTGCTTCGATGTTCTTTAAATTTCAAAGTCAATGGGTATCGATTCAACTGATCGAGTACACGTGATCATGCACTATATGCACTCAACAAAGACAATGTTAAAATTAAACAAAAAAATGCTTCAATTAAGATTGAATTACTTATTACTATAATTATGTTGGATCTTTCAATCCCCAGCAACAACGGCAAAAACTTAATCGTGAAAATCTTTTCACTAAACTGCAAGTGTACAGTGTAGCTAGTAGATAATGGCGACTCAAGGTCGTATTTCTCAGGGATTGAATCCAAAACAGATAAAATATACTAAATATTGTACTCCAAATTTATTGAGGCGATTATAAACAAATATTATTATCTAAATTAATCCTAAAATCATCACCTAAAATATCTAAATATGATAAAAACTCGAATTTCACAAGAAATCAAGCAAATAGGCATTGAAATTCTAGGACTATGATCTTCCATGCTTCATCAATATTAATTCCAATCAATATTTCATCAAAAATAGTTTCCGTGTTTCTATGGGTTCAATTCCTAAAGTAGTTTTTTCCCTATCTCGAGTGCAAACAAACTGTTAATTAATAAGAATTGCAGGTATTCCTATTCAACAATTAACATCAGCTCTCAAAAGCATGTAGAATTGAAGTAAACCCCCACAAACATTATAGGTCTCCTGGTATAGTCTCGACGAAATTAGGAAACAAATTCAGCCCGAGAACAAATCGCACGGCCGTGTATTTTCACACGACCAGACCGTGTAACTTGTTTTCTTCTATGTTTTGGCTCGATGATTTCCAACGGTCGTGTACTTTTACACGGGTGGACCGTGTACTTTGTCTCTAAAATTCTTTTCTCAAACAAGTCGCACAAGCGTGGAAAATGGCACGATACAATTCACAAAGTCGTGTAATAATACATGGGAAGACCATGTAAAATATACTTCGTCGTTGTCTTCGCGTATTTATCGTCTCTAGGCTTTCGGCATTCTTGTCCGGGTCGTTCCACTTATAACTTTTCATATAAAGCTCTGTTTCTTGCGAAAATACATAAAGATAAGCAGTATCACGCCCAACAAAGGAAACTAACCAAAGCACACTAAGTATTCATGCAACTGTGTCAAATATATATCCAAATACGCCTCCAAATACACGTATATTTTACACTTATCAGGAGCTCGCACAAGGGAGGAGGTGCACATGACATGAGAGGCTCTGCAAGCCTTCTTAGAGGAAGATGCAAGGAATGCCCTGAGGCAACATTGTTAGTCCAAGTAGCTACGAAAATCTAGAGGGGGTTAATAGATTTTCCTGATTTTTCGATTTATGCCCTCTTTTTCAAATATGGAGATGATGAAAAAAGGAAGTGCAGAAAAAATATTCATAGAATGATTTATAGTGCTTTAACCCACCTAGGGCCCACGTGCACTATCACCCGATATGTCCCAATGGATTTCGAAAAAAAAAAATTTATTAATTGACACCAAAAATTAAAATATTTACCTTGAAGAGCACTACACTCTTCTTACAACACCAACTTACAAGAGCACCAAACTCTTCTCACCACTATGAAGAGAACCAAACTCTTGAACACCTATGAATAAATCAAATGTGTTCTTGCCAAAGGAACACTCAACAAGTATATCTTGTTTTGGATGATTTTACAAGTACAATCAAGATTACACTTTTAATGAAATAATACAACTTGAAAGTGCAAGTGTAGTCAAGAAGGAAAGCTTATCAAGCTAGATATGAAAGTGTAGTGATAGGCTTAATACAAGAAGAATATGAAAGTGGAAGCTTGAGAAAATTTGTTGATTTTCGTATTGTGATTGTAGATTGATGTGTTGTGTTGATCCTTCAAATTCTTCAACTATTTATAGGAGAGCTTCAAGATTTTATTTCCAACATAGGATCTTCCACTTTGAATGATCAAAAGAAGGATCAAAAGATCTACAAAAATGGTTGATAATTGATAAAGTGATTTTTACTGATAAGTACTCCGAAAACTTAGTGAAAATCATTTGAAATGTTTTGAATTATTTAGACAACTTTTGGGGATATTATTTTGGTATAAAATTTATATGAAATAATCAAAATAAAAATATTTTTCTAACAAACTCTCTCTTTTTGATGATTATAACCAAAAATATAATTTTTAAGAGAGCGAATAAGTTTTTCGGCCAAAAATAATCTATCCATCTAAGCAACAGTTATCAAAACAAAAATCTATAAAGGAAAGTAGCAAAGGTTTTACAAAAAAACAAGTTTTAAAATCTCCCCCTATCAACATGCTAAAAAAACTGAGAACTTATAAGCTAAAACTTAGCTTTTTCAATATAGCTAAAAAGGTATAGAACTTAAAAACTCCCCCTGTCAAGAAAATCATTAATCACAAAGCTCAATGTATCAAGAAAATAATATAGTACAGCTTGTAACCTAAAAAGTTTTTTCTTAGTGAGCTTTTTCTTATGAGCTTATGAAATATTCCCCACCCCTCCCTTTGGAATTATAAAAAAAACCATTAGCATGAATTAAACATCAAAAATATATATATCAAAGTCGCGCATAAAGAGTAAAAAACATGTCAATATCCAAAAGAGTTTAAACAATAAGGTAAGAGTTTGAAGAGACAAAAAGAAGCTAAATAAAACATAAGTGTTCATTCTTCATTCTTCTCAAAAAGTCGCATAACGGACTCGAAGAGTGGCAATGTCGGCGTTAAATTGATAGTTGACGTCGTCACTTTCATCATCACTTTGATCATCCAGATCGTCGTGATCAACACCCACTGCCAACCTTTCCACTTCAACATCATCAAATTAAATATGTCATCCCGATTATGCAAAGAGGAGGCTTGAGAATGACCTTTAGCCAACTTCGTAGGATGTCTTACCATATTCCTACGCATCCGAAATATTTGTTGAACATTATCATTATCAAAGTCATTTTGAACCACTTCGTAGTTTAGCTCGGCGGGAGGAAGTCCG
Organism: Rehmannia glutinosa; assembly: GCA_016081115.2. NCBI lineage: Eukaryota > Viridiplantae > Streptophyta > Magnoliopsida > Lamiales > Orobanchaceae > Rehmannia > Rehmannia glutinosa. The sequence goes on from JABTTQ020000214.1 coordinate 237,560, forward strand.
GATTGGAGAAAAAGCTTACATATCAAATTACACAGCGAATTGCTTTGTCCGCAATATGACCGCATCAATCAAGCATTGAATAAAACCGACCCATAATTCACCAACTCCCCTTCTTGATCTTATAAGTTAAGAAATAATCCATAAGGCTCGGTAATTTCACAGTTTTACCACACACACACAATGTGACACTATAAGAGATATAATGTGAAATTATCCATCATAGAAAGCGTGGTAAAAGTTGGCATGACTCCCAAAAATATTTTAACCTCATTCAAGGACACCTCAAGTTTATCATTGTCCCAATGAGTACAAGCAACATAGCCCCATCCACCTTCACGAACACCCAACAATCGACATATATCATTCGGGGTCCAACGAAAACGACGCCCCTTAACAAAAGAATTTAAAGCCAGGGGCTTGTCACCAAATTCAAACTCAACCCACATATTAGCATAAAAGTATTTAATAACCTCATCATCGTGCATAACAAATGGATGCTCCCACAAATACATTCAACCTTGTGTGACGAAATAATCACGAATAGTGGATAATTCGTCCGAAATGTACCACAACGACATACATGGTTACGTCCAACAAGTTTATTACCCAACTATAAATCATCAAAATATTTATCCGCAAATTTACGAATAAATAACGAAAAATCAGCACTAGTAGGAGCTGGAGAGATTACGGATTTCTTACTTTTCACCCATTTAACATTATCCTTCGAGATAGTTCCTTGGAGTTTGGCAATTTGAGCCCTTGAAAGTTGGAGATTTTGATTACGGGCTTACCCGTGTGCTGTTTATTGTTGAGTTGCCCATATTTTGCATTGTTCCGGATGAACCTTCTCCAGCTATTTTTCACTTGGGGTTGGGATTTGGACCTGTGAAATTCTTTGGGTGCCATATACGTGAAATTCTTACAACAAAGATGAGATTAGCAACAGTAATCACCAAATTTGGTAAAGTATAGAGAAAAATCAAAAAATTTGGGGGTTTTCGCCACTTAGGGTTTGAAAGAGAGGAAGATTTGTGAAGAAGAAAAATAGATAGACCCGTTTTTAAGTTTTCTGTCAAGGTAAGGTGACCGGTCGCTATGGGGGGCGACTGGTACCTGAACACGGCGACTTGTCCCTATTCAGTCTCAGATTTTAAAAGTTTTGAAAAATAGATTTTTTTACCCCAAAACTTTTTAATGACAATAAAATGCTCAAAAATGTAAATATTGACTTTATTTGACATGCATTATGCCTAAACGAGCTCGAATTGAGTTAAAAAACTTGGCGATGAAATTTTTTTGGGTGCCATATTTGTGAAATTCTTACAACAAATATGAGATTAGCAACAATAATCACCAAAGTATAGAGAAAAATCAAAAATTTTGGGGTTTTTCGCCACTTAGGGTTTGAAAGAGAGGAAGAAGATTTGTGAAGAAGAAAAATAGACAGACCCGTTTTTAAGCTTTCTGTCAAGGTATGGTGACCGGTTGCTATGGGGGGGGCGACCGGTACCTGAACACGGCGACTGGTTGCTCCCCTATGGCAACCTATCCCTGTTCAGTCTAAAATTTTAAAAGTTTTGAAAAATAGATTTTTCACCCCAAATTTTTTTAATGACAATAAAATGCTAAAAAATGAATATTGACTTTATTTGACATGCATTATGCCTAAACGAGCTCGAATTGAGTTAAAAGACTCGACGGGTAACAACTTTGTAATAATATCCGCGAGTTGATCTTGAGAAGGAACAAAGCACATCTCAATTTTTCGTTTTGAAACACAATCCCGTAAAAAAATAATGTCAAACCTCAATATGTTTGGTTGGATTATGATGAATCGGATTTTGAGAAATATTGATAACGGAGGTATTGTCACAAAAACAGGAATATTTTCGAAAGAAAATTTATAATTAGCTAAGGTTTGTTTTATCCAAAGTAATTGTGTACAACAAAAAGCCGTGAAAATATATTCAGCTTCAGCTGTTGATAAAGATACACAACTTTGTTTCTTTGAAAACCATGAAACTAGGCAATTGCCTAAAAATTAACACGAGTCTGATGTACTTTTACGATCATGAATATTACCGGTATAATCTGTTTGATACATGTTTTTATCTTAATTTTGATGATTTTATTTTGTCACCAAAACAATGTTTTTAAAGGTTGTCCAAATACTCCTAAATGATTTAAAATTGTTTTAATATTTTCCGGAGTATTTCCTCAAGTTTATTTTTGATAATAATGAACAACACTTTTAATGATTTTATATCAATGGGTTTTTACTCCTATAACAGGTTCCTAAATGTTGTCTAAATACTCTCGATTGGTTTAAAATGTTTTTACTAAATTTTCGGAGTATTTCTTGAGTTTTATTTTCGACAAAAATTGGACAACATTTACCTCGTGGTCGACCTGGTCGCCCTATAGAGGGCAACCCGTGCACGAAGATGTTTTTAGAAAGCAGAAAATGAGACGGAAGTAAAAAAACAAGCGTCGTCGGCCGCATCTGGCGTCGCCGGTCCGTCGATCGATCGCGCCGGTGGTCGACCAAGACTGCAAGTTTCACATTGAAACAGAACTTCTTTTCTCCATTTTTACACTTAGGGGGACCGGTTGAGGGCAGGGTCGACCGGTGAAGCCTACGTCGATCGGTCGCCTGTTGTAATTTTCAAAGTGTTCTTATTTCTCTTATTTACGTGCGGCCGGCGCCTATGTATTGACAACAAAAATATGACCGTTTGACAAGAGACACATTTCCTTAAATTGTGGGATTGATTTCTAATGACTATATTCTTGATTTTAATTGTATTTTTCTGTAGATTTTCAATCCCCAAGAGAGCCTATACTTGATCAATCATCTCCTATAAATAGAGGAAGCTTTGGAGCAACCAAAACAACAATTGAGATACAACACAACAAGATACACTTCAAGCAAATACTTGGTCTTTCATTGTTATTAGTCTTGTTGTAAAATTTGCCTAGCTTATCACTTTCACATCTTTGAGGTCTAGGCTATTCTTGATTACACTTCGCACTCAAATTGTAATATTTATTATTGAGTTGTAATCTTGATTTTTGGTTATCATTCAAACACAAGATATCCTTGTGAGTGTTCTTGTGGTAAGAGCACACTTGGATGATCTAGGTGATAGGTGCAAGAAGATTGTGGTAATCTTCTTATTGAGGTGTTGAAGAATTTGGTTTCTTCAAGGTTGAAGATTGTGGTAATCTTCACAAGGTGTCGTTGAAGGAAGATTGTGGTAATCTTCAAAGGGAGATTGTGGTAATCTCCAAAGGTGGTGTTGAAGAAGAGTGTGGTGCTCTTCAAGGTGTTGTAAGTTGAATTTGTATTAATTTTGGTAATTAATAAAATTCTTTTTCTTTCGAAATCCATCCCGGATATACTGGGGTGGTAGAGGATTAGGCCCTAGGTGGGTTGAACCTCTTTAAATCGACGTGTGTTGTTTACATTCCACACCTTTATTATTTTGTTTGAGCATTCGATTGTAAAAAGAGGGCAAAATCGAAAAGATGGAGATAATCTATTCACCCCCCCTCTAGATTATCGTAGCCGCTTGGACTTACAAGTGGTATCAGAGCCAAACTCTTTGGCAAACACGTTTCACATCGCGAGTGAAGAGAAACGATCGTCGGCTACGAACGAAGCTCATCTATCCGGCACCTCCACCACCAAGCCACCACTATTTGACTCCAAGAATTTTAATTTTTGGAAAGAAAGAATGGAATGCTATCTACAAGGTTGCGGGTTCGACGTTTGGAACACCGTCATTAATGGAGAATCCATTCCGATGAAAGATACACCACACACCTCAAAAGGCTTCAAAAAGCTCAATGATGAAGAGAAGAAAATCATCTCCCTAAACGGTAAAGCTCTCAATATCTTGTATTGTTCATTTACTAATTTAGAATATGAACATATTGTAGGAATAAAGTCGGCACATGAAGTATGGCAAAAATTAGAAGCCATCTATAGAGTATTTGCAAATGAGAGGAGTCAAACAAAAGCATCTACTTCTCAAGGTCATACAAGTTCATATATAAGGAACAAGCCTCTTACAACTTCCAATTATGAAGAAGTTGAATATTGCTTTATGGGCATCAATGAAGAAAATGAGGTATGTCTTAAACCCTCTACTTCCTATGATGTTGACATTCAAAATGATTATAGTGATTTGCAAAATGATTATGATGAACTTCAAAATGAATTCCAAAGTTTACTTGTTAAATACAAAAATTTGAAAAAGGAATTCAATATTTTGAAAAATGATAAGGATAGTTTATTCACTTCCTATGAATCACTATCATGTGCTCACACCACCACTCTTGACAAGGTTAGAAACCTTGAAAAAGAAAATAGTACTCTTGTTGAGAATATTGATTGCATGAAAAAGGATTTATTAAAATCCAACTTGAGTACCAATAAAATGTCCAATATTGTTGATATTCATAATTGTGATAAAGGACTTGATCATAAGCCTAATGTTATAATCATATGAAAAAGGATCAAGTCACTATGCATATTGGTCATTATGCTCCTAGAATTATTACTTGTTTTTATTGTGGCAAAAAGGGTCATACGGCTAATTCATGTCGGGCTAGAAATAGCTCTAATTATTGTTGGAGACCTAAAAGTCTCAAGACTAATCCCAAAGGACCCAAACACATGAGGGTACCACAAAATAATGTCATATTAGGTACCCGGCGAAATAATGATCAAAGAAAATTCATATCGCCAAGAAGATATCAAATGACCGTGTCATTTGATCAAAGAAGGAGAAACTATTCCCAACAAAGCCAATTTCCAAGAAGATGATATAATCAAAATTGGGAAGAACATAGCCCTTGGAAACGGCAAAGACATCATCAAGATGATTTTCAAAGAAGAAGAGATCATCAACAACGGGAAGGTAACAAACCTTGGAAATGGAGTAATCAAAGAAGTCATCATCAACAAAGTGACTTCTCAAAGGGAAGATACCATCAACAATGGGAACGGCACAACCCATTGAAATGGCGTAATTGGTAACCCGTATCTCCCTATTTAAATATGCTTTTTATTTTTATGCATGCTTTTATTTGTGTCTTAATTGCAAAATGAGTTTTCAAATATTTATTTTTAATTAAGGTCTTCAATATATACTTGTGCTTTTTAAAATTTTTTGAAAAAGAAGACCTTATATGATGTTTTTAAAACTCTTGTGCATTTTTGAAGACTAAAGTGTGTTATCATCTTTTATGAATTTTTATGGCATGAGCTTACTTGTGATATCTCTTAGCCTACTCTTTTATCATTATGATTTGTGCTAGATTTCTTTTAAGAATTGTGTAGGATACATATCTCATGCTCATTGGCTATTACGTCTTCAAGTTTCTTAAACTATCGAGGTACGTTCAATCGTATTTATCTTTAAACTCGATATTATGCTTATGCATATATCTTTCAAGATATTTAATTTTAACCCCTTAAGTGCCCCTAAATGATTTTGCAAAAATTCTCTTAAAAGGGCACTACTCGCTAAGTCTCGATTTTCTCAAATTTATGTTTTCCGAAACCCGTATTTGTTGGACTTTGTCCAAAATTATCTTTTTGCAAAGTTTTAAAACTTTTGGGGTAAAAAATCGTATTTTGAAAATTCTGGAAAAGAAAAAAATTGCACTGGGACGGTCAAAGCAGGGGCGACCGGTCGCCCTGCACGTCGACCGGTCGCACCCCACCTCGACCGGTCGCCCAGGGCAATTTCTCAAGTTAAAAACGATCTATTCTTCATTCTGAAACAGACTCTAAAATCATCCCCAAACCCTAGTTGTGCGAAAATCACCCCTTTCTTCTACAATCTTCAATTCTTCATCAATCCTTGTAATCTTTCTTGCTAATTCACCTCTTTTTGCAAGAACTTCACATATATGGAACCTCCAAGAAATTCTACCGAACGAAATCCTCAAAAGAGGAGAAGGAGGCAAAGGGGAGAATCTTCTTCCAATCCCCAACAAGATGATATTCTACAAGGAGACTATCAAAATCGGCTTACTACGGAAGAGGAGATTGTCGAATTAAGAGTAGGGGTTTCAAAATCGAGCATTCATTGGGACTCTAGTAAGTTATCACTCCTCTATGAGCCTCCCTCTAGTGCTAATAGATTTCGATTCTTAAATAAACTTGCTGAGGAACATTATGAGAATATTGGATTAAATGATAAGAAAATTGCGTGCACTCGTATGGTTCACTTTCAAGCTTTTCATGATGATTTTCCGGATATTAGAGCTTATTTTGAAATTCAAGGATGGGTTTCACTTTGGGATAATCCATGTTTGCACTATGATGACGAGCTTATAAAACTTTTCTATGCAAATATGTGGATTGTTGATGCTACGATAGATAATCCTTTGGAACTTCACACATTTGTTAATGGTAGGCATTTTTCATGGACATTGGCCGATATTTGTAATCACTTTAACGTGCCAAATGATGGAGTGGTCAATGTGGATTGCGCTCATTGGGATGATAACATTTTCGGTGTTTCACTAGATGATGTGAAAACCTCTTTAGGAGTATATCCCGAAGTGACATACTCGGCAATGCCGCCAAATTATCGGATTATATCTATCATTTGCTCCTATTGTGTTTGTGGAAAGGAAGTAAAACTTCCAAGTAATCTCGAACTCTTTCTCACCTATAAAATTGTTCAAGGAGAAAGAGTAAATTATGGGGCAATTTTTGTATATTGCTTATTGGAATCTAGAAAGCTTACCAAGAACAAATATACCCTGGGAAATTTGATTTGCCGACTCTTATACTTATCGGGATACCCGGAAAATGAAATGAATACCGAAATTCGTCACAATGATTTTGATAAGCCAATATTCTACAAATGGTGAGAATGCGACGACATTTACCACGGGTTCCTACCAAAGCCGCTAGGGGATGTGCCCGACATCAACAACAACCTCGGGATGATTTCTTTAATGACAATGAGGTTGAAAATATTGGAAGAGGTGAGTTTGACGAACAAAGAGATGATGAAGAGGAAAATGAAGAAGAAAATATGGGAAATGAACAAGAAATAAGGGAGGAAGAAAATGAGGAAGGAGATGAAGACGAGTTGGATGTTGAAGATCTAAATCTCAAAGAGAGAATGGCCAAAGTGGAAAGAGAAACATTTAGAAACGTGGCCTCTCTTAGAAAAGAGCTCCGGGTTGTGAAAAAGGAAAATTCTAGTTTGAAAAAGTCTATCGGCAAATTGAAGAAATTCATCAAGGACCTTATTCCCGGAACTTGCTTCTCCTCGGATGAGGAATGATGTCCCCACCCCCTTTACTTTCTAGCATTTTTATTAATGATGCTTTGTATTTTCATGAACTTTTGTATAACTAATTTGTACTAATGATATTTGCTTGTTTTTCTTAAAAGGCTTAAAATTGCAAGTTGATAATGACTTGTGGATGATCATTATTTTGATGGAGTATTTGATGGTAAAAATACTCTTATATGGCAATGGTTTGAATATTGGTATGAAGTACTTGATGGTAAAAGTGCTTCTCTTATTGCTTTGTTCATTATGCTTAGTTGGATATGTTGGGACATTTGATACATGTATTGTTGAAAGCATGACTTATTACTTGTTGGATGCTCTAATTTTTGGTATTTGTAATGCCTTGATCATTCTTAGCTTATCTCAATTGGGTTGAACCCTTGAGAATCTACTTTGAGCTTCTTATTTGATGAACAAATTGTTGCACATGGTGCATATGATCATTTTGAGATTTGGAATGAGGTTGATTGATGATATGAAAATTTTTGGCTTGAACCATTTACAAAGGTTATATACAACCTCTTCTATTTTTAACGCACACAAGGTGTTTGTTGAAATGTCGCAATGAAACTTTCAACTTCTACATGATTCTCTTGCTTCAAAATGTCGTAAAATCTTTTTGAAATCATATTTTTAGCTTACTAATAAGCTTATGGATCTCTTATGTTTCAATTCTCCCATTTTCCTTGGATTATTATGCTTTATTTGCTCAATGGTTATTAAACCGTCCCTTTGGCGCGCTTTGATATTATTGTATGGTGTTTTCACCATCCTAACATTCTTTTTGATGATTCCAAAGGGGGAGAAAAACAGGATATTGGCTCATTAGCTCAAAGAAGCTAATAAAAGCTTGTCATAAAAGCTATAAGCTATGGCTCATAAAAGCCATAAGTTGTGATTTGTTCTTAGTCCAATTGTTGCTTGATGGACTTTTATAATTGTTTAATGATGTTTTGTGACAGGGGGAGCTTATAAGCTCTTAAACAAATTGTAAAAGCTAAAGCTTTTAGCTTATGGAAAATTGCTTTTACATTATTCTTGATATGCTTGTTGATAGGGGGAGCTTGTGCTTATTATTGAAAAATATTTACTCCCTACTTGGTTGCTTTAATATTTTTGGAAATTTTGGTTGCTTCCAAACGGTCAAATGTTTTTTACCGGAAAATTATTTCTAAAATTGCTCTCTTAGTTTGTGTAAAAATTGTTTTGGTTTGTAATCATCAAAAAGGGGGAGATTGTTTGATACATGTTTTTATCTTAATTTTGATGATTTTATTTTGTCACCAAAACAATGTTTTTAAAGGTTGTCCAAATACTCCTAAATGATTTAAAATGGTTTTAATATTTTCCGGAGTATTTCCTCAAGTTTATTTTTGATAATAATGAACAACACTTTTAATGATTTTATATCAACGGGTTTTTACTCCTATAACAGGTTCCTAAATGTTGTCTAAATACTCTCGATTGGTTTAAAATGTTTTTACTAAATTTTCGAGTATTTCTTGAGTTTTATTTTCGACAAAAATTAGACAACATTTATGTCTCGTGGTCGCCAGGGTCGCCTATAGGGCAACCCATATCTCAAGATGTTTTTAGAAAGTAAAATGAGACGGAAGTAAAAAAACAAGCGGTCGACCGGTCCGCCGGGCGTCGACCGTCCGGTCGAATGGCCGCCCAGCTGGTCGACGGCACTGCAAGTTTCACATTGGAACATAACTTCTTTTCTCCATTTTTACACTTAGGGGGACCGGTTGAGACAGGGGTCGACCGGTCGAAGCCTACGTCGACCGGTCGCCCTGTTGTAATTTTCAAAGTGTTCTTATTTCTCTTATTTCGTGCGACGGTCGCCTATGTATTGACAAAGAAAAATATGACCGTTTGACAGCAGACACATTTCCTTAAATTGTGAGATTGATTACTAACAGCTATATTCTTGATTTTAATTATATTTTTCTGTAGATTTTCAATCCCCAAGAGGAGCCTATACTTGATCAATCATCTCCTATAAATAGAGGAAGCTTTGGAGCAACCAAAACAACAATTGAGATACAACACAACAAGATACACTTCAAGCAAATACTTGGTCTTTCATTGTTATTAGTCTTGTTGTAAAATTTGCCTAGCTTATCACTTTCACATCTTTGAGGTCTAGGCTATTCTTGATTACACTTCGCACTCAAATTGTAATATTTATTATTGAGTTGTAATCTTGATTTTTGGTTATCATTCAAACACAAGATATCCTTGTGAGTGTTCTTGTGGTAAGAGCACACTTGGATGATCTAGGTGATAGGTGCAAGAAGATTGTGGTAATCTTCTTATTGAGGTGTTGAAGAATTTGGTATTCTTCAAGGTTGAAGATTGTGGTAATCTTCACAAGGTGCCGTTGAAGGAAGATTGTGGTAATCTTCAAAGGGAGATTGTGGTAATCTCCAAAGGTGGTGTTGAAGAAGAGTGTGGTGCTCTTCAAGGTGTTGTAAGTTGAATTTGTATTAATTTTGGTAATTAATAAAATTCTTTTTCTTTCAAATCCATCCCGGATATCTTGGGGTGGTAGAGGATTAGGCCCTAGGTTGGTTGAACCTCTTTAAATCGACGTGTGTTGTTTACATTCCACACCTTTATTATTTTGTTTGAGCATTCGATTGTAAAAAGAGGGCGAAATCGAAAAGATGGAGATAATCTATTCACCCCCCCATCTCTAGATTACCGTAGCCGCTTGGACTTACATAATCCAAGTCACTGTATCCTTTTAAGGAAAATTTTTCATTCTTTGGATAAAACAAGCCATATGAAATAGTGTCTTTCAAATATCTAAAGATTCTTTTAACGACACGTAAATGAGATTCTTTGGGATTGTTTTGAAATCGAGCACATAGCCATATGGCAAGAAGATATCGGGTCTACTTGCAGTTAAATAAAGTAAACTACCAATCATACCTCGATACTTGGTTTCATCAACCGGTTTACCTTTTTTATCCTTTTCGATTTTGACGTTTGTTGTCATTGGAGTTGCAATAGTTCTTCCTTCTTCAATTCCAAACTTCTTTAGAAGTTCTTTTGTGTACTTTGATTGTGAGATGTAAATGCCTTCTTGACATTGTTTGATTTGAAGTCCAAGGAAGAAGTTGAGTTCTCCCATCATGCTCATCTCAAATTCACCTTGCATTAACATAGAAAATTTCTTGCACAAAGATTCATTCGTAGCACCAAAAATAATATCATCTACATAAATTTGAACTAAGAGGCAATCTTGTCCTTTTTCAAAAACAAAAAGAGTTGTATCAACTTTGCCTCTTGTAAAACCATTTTCTGAAAGAAAATAACTTAGTCTATCATACTATGCTCGGGGTGCTTGTTTGAGACCATATAAAGTCTTTTTAAGTTTATAAACATCATTTGGTCTAGAAAATATTTCAAACCCCGGAAGTTGTTTAACGAAATTTCAAACCCCGGAGGTTGTTTAACATCCATTTGGAAAAGTTTAAAATTTTTTAAACAAGAATAAGCGAGTAAAATACGAATAGTTTCTAAACATGCTATGGGTGAAAAAGTTTCATCATAGTCAATACATTCTTCTTGATAATAACCTTGAGCTAACCTTGCTTTATTTCGAACGATATTGCCTCGATCATCAAGTTTGTTCCAGAATACCCATTTAGTTCCAATGATGGTTTGTGATGGAGGACAAGGCACAAGTTCTCAAACTTTATTCCTTTCAAAATGATTAAGCTCTTCTTGCATCTCTATAAATCAATCTTCATCTTCAATGGCTTCATTAGCATTTTGGCTCTTTTTGAGATATAAGAGCTTTATCCGCAAATTTCCTTCTCGTCATTACCTTGTCAAGTGGATCCTCAATTATAAGATCTTTTGGATGATCTTATTTGAATTTTAGAGCTACGGGAAGACCCAAAGTATCACCCTTATCCTCATGTTGAACATTTGAAGTAGAAGGTTGATCGTTTGAAGTTGAATGTTGGTCTTTAGGAATAATTTGTCCAACTTCATCCTTTTCATCACTATCATCGTTTGGGATTCTTTCAACACAGGAGGCCTCATTGAATCTGACGTGAATAGACTCTTCAACTACCAAGTTTGTCTTGTTATATACCCGATATGCCTTGCTTTTAGTCGAGTACCCCATAAATATTCCTTCATTGGCCGTAGGATCAAGTTTGTCCAAATTATCCTTGGTGTTCAAGATAAAACACTTGCAACCAAATATTTTGAAGTAGCTAATATTTGGTGTTCTTCCTTTCCAAAGCTCATAAGGTGTTTTTTTTCAACTTTGGACGAAAATAAACTCGATTAATAACATAGCAAGTGGTGTTTATGGCTTCGACCCAAAAATAATTTGGAAGAGAAAACTCATTTAGCATAGGCCGACACATTTCTTGTAAAGTTCATTTTTTTTTCTTCTCACTACACTATTTTGTTGAGGAGTTCTCTGAGCTGAAAAATTATGTGCATATCCCTTGGTTTCACGTAAGGCTCTAAATTCACCAACAAATTCACCTCCTCGATCACTTCCTATAGATTCAATAGTATCTTCCTTTTCATTCTCTATAAGTCTACACAACTTAGCAAATTAATAAGAGGCATCACTTTTATTTGCAAGAAAAATAAAAATAACCCAAGTAATCGAGAAAAAGCATCAACTATGATGAAAGTATAATGTTTTCCATTTAGACTAGTCGTGTCAATATCCCCATACAAATCTAAGTGAAGAAGTTGTAGCGGTTTGATTGTGGAAATTTCATCTTTTGGGCATAAAACTACTCTAAACTAATTTGTTCATTTGACAAGTGTCACATAAGCCAAGAATTTCAAAATTTAATTTGGATAGTCCTTTGACATGTTGATTTTTATAAATATTTTGTAAATTTTGGTATCCAACATGTCCAAGTCGCCTATGTCATAAATTAGTTTAATCATTGTTGGCGACAAGACAAGAAACATTTGACTGACCAAATCACTTGTACAAATTTTATAAAGATTGCTTTTTCTACTAAATCTACAAATAGTGTTACCATTTTTTTTAGAATAAGGCATTTTTCTTTATTGAAAAGAACATGATAATCTAAATCACATAATTGGCTAACACTTATCAAATTAAACTTAGTCCATCTACTAATAAACATCATGAAGAGAGAAAGAAGAATTACCAATGTCTCCATTGCCAATTATTTTGCCCTTGACATTTTCGAACATAACTATCCCTCCTTCTTGACGCTTGATGTTGGTTAAGATATGTTCCTTTCCGGTCATATGACGCAAACATCCACTGTCCACGAGCCATTTGAAATTTTCTTCCATTTTAATTGCGCCAAGTACCTATATTTAAATTATTTTTAGGAAGCCTAGAGTGTTGGGGTCTATGTGGATTAGCATTGAGACCGTTGGGTCTCCAAAAATGACTATTACTATTTCTAATTGTACAAGTACTAGCTAGATGTCCATTTTTGCCACAATAAAACAAGTAATAATCATAGGACTACAAGCAAGTATAAAAGTTGGAGCTTGGTTCTTGTTTTTGGAATTAGTTTGAAAAGGTTTGTAACCAAGTCCTAATTTTGATAGCTCACTTCTTTGTGCGTCAAGAATTTTTGTAACATTATCGGTACTCAAGTTAAAACATTGCACATCCTTTTTCAAATTTTCTATCGCTTTTGTGAGCAATTGTTTTTCCAAATCAAGAGTTTTAACTTTGGCAAGAGTAATAGTATGAGCATGATCAAGAGATTCATAAGAAGCAAATAACTTATCTTTCTCTAATTTTAAATCTTTAAAATCCTTTTTCAAGTTCTTGTATTTACAAATCATATCTCTAAATTCATTTTGCAATTCATCATAATCTCCTTAAAGTTCATCAATTATAGAGAAAGAAGGTGAGTTAGAGCGTACCTCATTATTTTAATCGTCTATGGCCTTGAGTCCTTGCTCGGCTTCTTCTTCATCATCGGACGTTGCAAGTAGCTCATCCCAAGTTTTAACCTCCGCATTTAAGGCCTTCTTTTTCGGAAAGAACTTTTTCTTCTTTTGTTCTTTCTCTGCCATTTTGAGATAATCGACTATAAAGTGCCCAGATTTCCCGCATTTAAGGCACGAATTGTCTCCTGCCTTATTTATATTAACAAATTTGGAAACTTTTCGTACGAGGATGGCTATTTCCTTATCATCCTCATCACTTACATAATAAGAAATATTAGAACTAGAAGGAAGACCTTTAGGAGTAAATTGGATACCCGGTTGAGAGGCGGATGGTTTGGAATTCTTCCTTTCTTTGAGATAGACTTCGTAAATAAGCAGATATCCAATAAGCTCATCAGAATTGAGAGTTTCAAGAATTTGAGCTTCCGTTATAGCAGTCGCCTTTTCGGACCAAGAACCGGGAAGAGCATTTAATACTTTACTTACCCTATCTTCTTCGAATATGACTTTCCCGAGCGCCAATAAAGGATTGACGATATTGTCTAGCCTTTCAACCATTTTTGAAATGCTTTCACCTTCGAACACTATGAAGTTTTCGAAGTCTTTAACAATCATGGTTTTTCTAGCTTGTTTAACCTTCTTAGTTCCTTCATAGATGGTTTCAAGTTTTTCTCATACTTCATAGATGGACAAGGTAATGGAAAACGAGCTTGCCAAAGAGTTTGGCTTTGATACCACTTGTTAGTTCAAGTGGCTACAAAAATCTAGATGGGGTGTGAATAGATTTTCGCGATTTTCCAATTTATGCCCCCTTTTTTGAATACAGAGATGATGAAGAAAAGAAGTGCATAAAATAATACTACAAAATGATTTATAGTGTTTCAACCCACCTAGGGCCTAGGTGTATTGCCACCAGGTATGTTCGAATGGACTTTGAAAGGAAAAAGTTTATTAATTGACACTAAACAATTACAAATTTTACCTTTAAGAACCACACTCTTCTTACAACACCAACTTAGAAAAGCACCAAACTCTTCTCACCAGTACTATGAAGAGCATCAAACTCTTCAACACATATGAATCAACCAAGTGTGTTCTTGCCAAAAGAACACTCAATAAATATATCTTATTTTGGATGATTTTACAAGTACAATTAAAATCACACTTTGAATGAAAATAATACAACTCAAAAGTGCAAGTGAAATCAAGAAAGAAAGCCTATCAAGCTAGATATAAAAGTGTAGTGCTAGGTTTAATACAACAAGAATATGAAAGTGGAAGCTTGAGAAATTTGTTGATTTTCTTGTTGTGATTGTAGATTGATGTGTTGTGTTGATCCTTCAAATTCTTCAACTATTTATGGGAGAGCTTCAAGATTTGATTTCCAACGTAAGCTCCTCCACTTTGAATTTTGTCTGCAAAAGAAGAATCAAAAGATCTACAAAAATGGTTAATAATTGATAAAGTGATTTTGTTGATAAGTGCTTAAGCAATGGATAGATTTTGCTGTCAAAACGTTTAGGGCGACCGGTCGCTCTGTATAAAATTCGAAAGTTTAAACCGTTGGATCAAGACTTAACAGAGTTTGACATATAGGGCGACCAATCACTGCCTAGGGCGACCGGTCGCGGTACATGGCGACCGATTTCTCTGGATAGTGATCGTTCGCTCCAAAGAAGTTTTAACCAAAAATACCATTCTTCAGGCACCGGTCGCCCTCCCCATGTATTCTTCTTTGTTTTGTTTGAAGTTTTAAAATGTTAAGGTACGGTTCTCCCTATAGGGCCACCGGTCGACCTCAACACATAGAGGTTGTCCGATGTTTGTCAAAAATAAAATTCAAAAAGTACTCCAAAAACTTAGTAAAAATCATTTGAAATGTTTTGAAGTATTTGGACAACTTTTGCGGATATTATTTTGGTATAAAACTTATTTATATGAAATCATCAAAATAAAAATATTTTTCTAACAAACTTGTCATGGCACAACTTTATGAATACCCCCACAAGCTCCACCGACAACAAATAACCCTGACTTCACCGGAAGGGAAGACGAAAATGAAAATCATAGATTGGGTCATAATCCAAGGGAGAAAGAAGTTGTTGGAAGAAATGAAGGAGTATGGGCTGGGCAATGACAATCCCAAGTACACATGCATACTCCAATTGAGGAGTCAAGAGTTGTTTGCGTTAGTCAAACCAATTCTAGGACTACTGCACTTATGAGAATGAGTCCCTTCGACCCTGCCATTCTTGATGAATCACTTCTGGCAGGAGTCAAAACCTCCAACCTCTCAGTATATGATATTGTCGGAGACCTCCAGGAGCACTTGAACCAGTTATATGCAAATTAAGACCTATACGACATGACGTATGTCTCTTATTGCAAGTCTTTAGGACTACATTGATTAAATGGGCCTTGTCAATGATGAATCAAATACTAGTTGAATACATCATTGGGATGGATAAGCTTAAGGAGATCTTTATACAACAATCCCCAAGATCATCTTCCATATATTCTCCATCAAGAAAAAGGAGGTGGAGCTCCTTAGAGACTTCATGAAGTACTTCGTGGAAATAGTAAGTGAAGTCGCCGATGCATAACATGAGACCCTATGGGGAATACTGCAAGAAGACCTCCATCTAGAGAGGTTCAAGTAGTCCATAGTAGGTAAGTGCACCCACCTTATTGGCGGAGTTTCTAGACCAGACGAAAAAGCACATTTGCATGGAAAAGGCCGCTAAGCCTAAATGAAGTCATAAGAAGAAGTCACGAGAGGAGGATAAGTCCAACCCTACAAAGAGTGACAAAAGAGATCCCAACAGAAGAAGTACGAGCTAAACACATCCATATATGAAATTTTTGTAGTAGCCTAAGGATAGGGGTTAATCAAAACCTCCATGCGAGATGAAAGATAACCTATCGGGCTCAGTCAACAAATATTACAACTTCCACAGTCTCATTACACCTTTCTTGTATGTAGGGTATATCCAAAATTTCAATATTGCACCTAAATCACCCAATTTCATGAAACGAGATCCAAACATCCTTATTTATTTTATTTCGCTTCTAATTTCATCAATTCACATCCAAACGCCCCAAATTTTACTGATACATATGTTTATCATATTTTCATGTCAAGATTCTAAGACATATTATGCTATTTTATATAGGAAACAAGACCGAGCTCGACAACTAGGACTTGCATATTGCACTATCATTTTGCACATTAAAAGGTAGGGTTACATTTACACTTAATCGTACTATTGCTATGCAATGCAAGTTATTTGTTTAATTAATCATTGAATGTATTCCATGTTACGGTTTTACCGTACATATCATATAATTATGTGTTGTGGAGAAGATCACTTCACATTACTAGCTCATACATATTATAAGTGGCAGTTTATCCATACAAATTCCATGTATGATGCATTTATGCTAGTTGTAATTAATTATTCAATCGCTTATGTGTACCTCACTGAGTGTATTTTCATAGCACTCATTCCATATTACATCTTATAGAATGTGGTAATGCATGACATTAAGACTTGGAGCGTGATGCAATATTCTCGAAGTCCCAAAGTCTCTATTCCCTTCTTTAATTTCTTGAACTATAACTTGCTAAATTGAAGTCTATAATTAAACATTCTTTTGTTTACTGTTAAGTTGAGATGTGACTCATTTATATATACTAGTGCTTCCCTGTACTTTAAAAATTTAGGCTAACCAGGTTGCGAGGGTGGTCATTGATGTTGATGATTTGAAATGGTTTGTTTATATTGAAAGTTGTTTAAATCAAGGTAGACGCCAATGTAGCGTTCTCTAAGCCAAAAATACATTTTTTTAAAAAATTGGGGCGCAACAAGTTCGATATACTATGAAACTTAAGGAAACATAATTAATGACTTTTAAGACATACATATACAAATATACACAAATAAAATCCTTGAATTCTCGTAGCAATTTAACAATCGCCTGACTTATGAAAGCAGTAAAAATTGAGTGTTTCAAATTTTTACCTAAAGTCCTTTCTATTTACAGAGATGTTGAAAGAATCCAAATTCCTCAAAGTTGGGTTAATCCTTGCATCACGAGCTCGCAGAGATCTAGATGTCCCTCCTATAAAGCCAGTCCACACGAGTGGATGAAAACCCCTAATTAATAATTTTGTTAGTAATTAAAAATTCGTTTCTTTTGTTCAATCTCAAACATAAAGTGAAAAACAATCAAAATATGGGGTGAACGAAGATCGTTAATTCAAATGATTAAAATAAGAACTATTGTTTTGTAGAAAAACCAAGAACAAGTCTTGATTCTCCTAAGAAGAAAGAAGAAAAAAACTATGTAGAGAGTGAGGAAGAGAACATATCCGAAATCATTGAGAATGGTGTGTTGTAATTGTTAAACACTTATATGATTCGTCTAATGTGCATAATTAAATATTTAATTCAACTATTGAATAAATCAAGTCACAATTAATCAATCCCTATTATTTAATTATAACCAACAATTGGACTTTACTTTGGTTGAAGAAATGAATCACTTCATTCTTAGTGTGTGACCTTTTAGGTTCATAACTAATGTCAACAGGAGAGTTACAACATTTGTAAGTTACTAATAACAATCTATTCGATTAATTAATTCAATTGATTAATTCTTTTGAAATTAACTCTTTAATTTCAAGAACTTATAAATCGTGAGAACACCTAACAAGTAGCACAGTTACATAGCAATAGGTAAAATAACGAGTTAACATATTTCAATTGCGACTGCATACATGTACGGTCCTTTCGACAACTAATTTTTCGATTAAATATTGGGCCTGGGTTATAAGTCAAAACCCAATTGATTTAATAATTATGATTCCATTTCAAGTTCCAGTGATTCTTTTATGCCTTGGCCAAGTTTTTTGAATCATAAACTATGATAAACACAAGAAATTCTCTTATCAACAGACAAGTGACGAATTACATGTTAGATACTGATTAACCCATGTACGCTAGTACAACACCCAAAATACCCACTTTGCGATTATCAAGCAATCAGAGATAAATCAAAGTGTTACAGGATGTAGACAAGGCTAGTATCGTGTCTCAAGTCCGAGGTCTAATTATGTACTATCACAATGTGGAAATTCTTAGTTCGCTAATTAAAACCTCCAACTAAGAACTTCAAACGAGCAATGTTCAAAGAATTATTGTTTATTATGAAATAATCAATAGAGATTATTGCAGCGATTCGGATCTAGATTTTTATAATATGACAATATTTTTCCAAGCATATAGTAGCTTATAATTCAATTTTGTCTTCAATCACAATTCTATTTATTTCCCTTCTTTTTTGGGAAAATTTACTTTACCCCTTCTATACTCTTCTTGAATGCTACTTTATCCCCGTGTATACTCAGTTATATCATTAAACCCTTATATTCTCAATTAGTATCACTTTACCCCTTTTATACTATTAGAACATTATTTTACACTCATATACTAAAACAAATCATCATTTTATCTTTACCTATTAGTTTTAGTAAATAACAAAATTATTTTAAAAATATTTAATATTAATAAACTTATACTTATTATTAAATTAACTTTCACTACTTGATTAATTAATTACGACTTAGTTAATATTAAATTTATTTAAAAATTTTATTATATCTTACATTTAATTGCTAATTATTTAAATTTAATATAGTCCATATTAAATTACTAGATAATATCATATTTTCTATTAGGTATTACATTTTAATTTTAATTTCTTATTCTCACAAACTTAAAATTATATAATATATATCAAATACAATTTTATTAAAGATGTGAAATATTATTAGTAATTTTAAAATATTTTGAATAAAAAAAACTATGTTAAATAGAGAAAATAGTCATTTTTTAGTAGTTAGTTTCGGAATACTTATAGATATTCTTAAACTTAACATAATCCATGTTGAAAATTGCTATGCAATTATCTATATATATATATATATTTAAATTATATTATTATAAATTAATAATGATGACAAACTTAATGCCAATAGTTTACTTATTTTACATTAGAATACATCAATTTTCGGATTTATGATGAAAACAAATAAATATGTATGAAAATGGCAGTTAATAGAAAATAATCTAGAATGTAATAGGAAGTCAATTAAAGTTTTTAAAAATCAAATAAATTATTCAAAAATTAAACTTATATGAATCTAATGCCATTAAGCTAGATTTAAAAAAAATAGTAGTAGGGATAATTAGGTCATTTATTAAAGGAATAGGATGATAAAATATTATTTTAACAGTATAAGGAGGAAAGTGACACAAATTGAGAGTATATATATATATATAAGCAAAATGGTTTCTAAATATGTTTTCCCGCCTAAATGACACTTTCTAAAATTAAATCCGAATATTTTTATTTTATTTTTTATTTTTATGTTTTTTGGGAATATAAATTAATGTGGTTGAATTTTTAATTTTGGTGTACATAATAAAATTAAGGAGAAAACATATAGGGAAGCTTAATTTTGGTATCCAATTCAATAATATATCATCTTCAATTTAGTTAAATATGGTTTAAACTTTAAATTAATTAAATAATTTTCAAAACAGACTTATGAACCGAAATTAAAGCTGAATCTTGATTGCAGTCACAATAAATGTTGCTCTCTTTCTATAGAGAATGATATAAAATCGGAAACGTGTAAATATTTGGATAAATATGGATCGAATTTTATAATATTACTATAAAAAATTATCAAAAATTGCATTCACAATTTATAATAATACTATAAAAAATTATCAAAATAACAAATCCCTTTCTAAAACTGTAAGACACTTTTTAAAAACTGTTTTCGTATTTTTGTTTTATTTTCTCCTTATAATACAATTGTAATTTATCAAGTTAATGGCTATTATTGTGAGATAAATCAATTTTTAAAATCTAAATTAATATAGTTGACTTTTTAATTTTCGTAGGCATACTAACATTAAGGAGAAAATATGTAGGGAAGTTTAATTCGGATATCCGATATATCTTATTCAATTTAGTTAAATATGGTTTAAATTGGTTATATGGCTACCATAAAAAAATTATGGAAACCAAAAGTAAGGCCAAATCTTGATTGCAATCAAGAATAAATGTTGCATATTTTTCTATAAAGCATGATTCAAAATCAAAAATGTTTAAATAATCAGATAAATATGGATCAAATTTATAATGTTACTATAAAACTATTATTAAAATATGTAATTACAATTTATAATATGTAGTTTTCCATAAATGTATACTGTATTGATTTTATTTATAGTAATTGCAATTAAATGTTCAAACGATTCAAATTGGTATAAAATCAATCAGCAGTGCCATGCAGAATTGACCAAATCATATAATTTGATAACGTCTTTTTTTTTCTTGCATCAGTGAGAATATTCCAAAATAATTAAATTTTAAAACATCTAATCTATATATAACAATTCATGAACCATATCCAATTATTACCATATATTAATTTTACTATATATTAAATATTCGAATTGAATGGTATTATATTATAACATATATATGATGGTAATTTCCTTCAAAGTTGTTCCTACACCCTTATAAATAGTTGACAATTGTGAGATGTTATTACAAGCAAACTCAGATTGTAAATTCTCTCTTGCTTTCTTTGAATTCAACCACAAAAAAAAAATATATATGGCTTCATTTATTACACTCATGCACGATTTACACATTAAGAAAACCATGCGACTATGAAACTTAGGTTGGTCCGCATATATGAAAGGTCATTATACAATCACAAAAATCAAGTGTTGAATCTAGAAAATCACAAAAATCAAGTGTTGAATCTAGAATGTGTTTTTCACGATAGCGTGGTAAGATTTAATTTTCTTTTCTATATCATTTATATTTTTTATAACAATATAAATATGTTGTTACTAATAGTTTTAATATAGAATATCAACCTGAGTTATTTCATTATATCAAAGATAATGAGCCTATTTTTCACATTATTCACATAACAATTTTAATTTTTAGTTTATATACGAGATGTTATAAACTTGAATTAAAAATCATATGATTTTTTTATTATATAAGCATTTTGATCTTTCGCAACGAACATACTTTATATCTATTTGGAAGTAAACTGAGATTCAAGGTTATAATATCCATTTTATTTATTTATTTTTATCTTATTTAATTCAAATATTTGCAGAAAATTTGAATCACACGGAAATAACATGTCAGAAATTAGATGCAAAAATGATTTGCAAGGCCCACCAAAAAGAAAATTCCCTGACATTACTCGACCGGTAATATCACAAATAGTTATTAATAATATCTCAAAAAATAATTTTTATTTATATCAAATTTCTATGGTTCGATACAACAAACCTAATATGGTCCAACACAACCCATTTCATATGATCGACAATAATACATCCCGCATCGCGCAAGGCAAAATACTAGTAAAAGAGTAAAGTGATACAATTATAAATACAATGAAATAAAGTGATATTTAATAAAAATATAAGGGATAAAGTGAGTTTTACCCTTTTTTTTTAAGTCCTTGTTTCTTTATGTTGTTTATTATCTGTGGCAGTATTCAACATGCACACGACTTTAAGGAAAAAATAAAATCACAGAATCCAGTTCAATAGTAATTATAGTGAAAGATAGAAAGAAAATTTATTAATATCCTAAAATTAAGTCCAAGATGTGAAAAATCCGTTGACTTTAAATTTCTTTCTCTCGAAGTCTTTCCCTTATCCTCTCTCTAATAAAAGGAAAAACAAAATGAGGGGGAAAAACAATTTCACTCCATTTTCCAATAGTGAGAAAATTTCCTATTTATTCCTCGTATAATATTAGAATTCCCATTTGACTTCAAAGTTTTAGGTTATGTAAAAATTTAAACAAAGTTAAAATCTTATGCATTATGCAGTGTGGTTCTCAAAAGTTAGGATTCGAAGAAATAATTTCATTTTAAAATGTAAAATATTGTTTGAAAAAAAAAAACATAAATATAAGTTTAAGAAAATATAAATTTCCTCGTGCATTTCATGCAAGAGAATCAATGGAATGCGAAAAGGAGCATAATAATATAATAAAATGGATGGGCATTGTTGTTTCCTACAACTAAGAAACACAGCGCTGAGCCAATAATGAAAAGAATCAGAATAATAATGTGCCAACTCATTTATCAAATTCCCATTTCAAAATAATCATTAAAAGGAATCTCATTTACCCAATTCAATTTATTAATAAATGTAAATTATGTCAATATCAGTAGTTAAAAAAGGTTAATATTATTATTAAGTACAAAATACCCCAATAGAAAAAAATGCTGATTATAAAAATAATGCGTGTGGGGGAGAAGTGTGATAAGACCAAAGCAAGAATATGTATGTACCACATGAAAATGAAAGCCAAGAAATAAACTATTTAAAAATATAATAAAGTAAAAAAAGAAAAAGGGGAAGAAGGAGGGGAGGGCGGAGGGGGTTTCCTTGCACCCAACGTATCTTGTGGTTCAGCCTCGGAGCTAGGTTCGGACTTTGTTTATGTATTATGACTTTGAAAGGATAAGAACGAGCAGCCCGCCCCTCCGTCCCCTACAAGTACCCATTCCTCTTCTATCACCGCTTCCACTTGCTCTAAACTTTACTTTTTTCTTTTTCTTCCCCATTGTGCCCATACTTCTTTAGAGAGGAAAAAAAAAAAATACACACAAAACACGATTTACACACACTGCACTGCATCACTATCTCTTGAAATAGGGGAATATTACCAATAATTCTCAGCATTGTTACCTCTCTTTCTTTTTTCCCTAGAGAATAAGAAAAGTCATTAAAGCTGGCGATCGATAACCAAGAATCCGCTGTCCGTGAAATCAAACCCAAGAACAGGAGAATTATGGTACGTTATTCAGTATTTGTATTGATTTATGAACTTTTCTTTTTGTCTACATTTTTTCTTCATTGGTTTTTGATGATTATATGTTTGTTTCTTTGTTTGGGATGAATAGGGAGTTGGAGGACCTGATGAGGAGGACAACAGATGGCCGCCGTGGCTGAAGCCTTTGTTGAATGAACAATTCTTTGTTCATTGCAAATTTCATGCTGATTCACACAAGAGTGAATGTAATATGTACTGTTTGGATTGTATCAATGGCCCTCTCTGTTCACTCTGTTTGGCTTATCACAAGGATCACCGTGCAATTCAGGTTTTTTTCTTTCTTATAAAGTTATTGTAATCGAATTTTAATTCAGTTTTTGCACATAATGTCCTGTTTTTCCTTGTGTGACTTCAATCACAATTTACCTTTCTGTTTGCCTTATTATGTTTGATTGATTAATTTGATTTTGGAATGGCAGATAAGGAGGTCATCGTACCACGATGTTATCAGAGTTTCTGAAATTCAAAAGTATTTGGACATAAGCTCCGTCCAAACCTATATCATCAACAGCGCCAAGGTTGTTTTCTTGAATGAGAGGCCACAGCCCAGGCCTGGCAAAGGTGTTACCAACACCTGTGAAGTGTGTGATCGCAGCCTTCTCGATTCTTTCAGATTCTGCTCTCTTGGTTGCAAGGTACTCTTACAATTTCCATCATTTTTCTATTTTCGTAGTCCTAAACAAACAGTGTACTATTTGCATTTCGTATGGGGGGAGTTGACTTTTTTGTTGGTTTTGGTGATTGATTCTTGATTTTCAGATTGCTGGGACTTCCATTAACTTCCAAAAGAAGAATAAGAAGAAGTCACCGGAGAAGAAGATGACGGCGTCTGATTCCGATGACTCATTCAGTAGCAGCAGTAGCCATGGCCGTAATCTCCCCAGCTTTACTCCGTCAACCCCTCCTCGAACAGCCGTTAATTACCGAACGGCCAAGCGAAGGAAAGGAATTCCCCATAGAGCCCCTACGGGTGGACTTATAATACAAGTATAGAAGTATACAATGCTGCAATTACCTATTCTAAATGGAGGGTAGATGAGGAATACATCCCCCGCCCCACCCGCCCCACTTCAAAAAAAAGAAACAAAAAAAAAAAAAGAAAAAAAAAGGAAAAAGGGCAGCTAGCCCAGAATCTTATTCTATTATCTAAAAGTTAGCTTTTTCATCTGGGGTATTGTATATAGAAGCAGATCATAGTAGTATAGAATGTGAGAAAGGTATAGAAGGGTAGAATTGGAAAATAAGACAATGTAGAGAAGACTTGAGTTGTTTTTATGAAAATGTTGTATACTACATAGTTTTGTTTTTGCTTAGAGTGGTTTGGAGTCCTTGTATTCTACTTTTTTTTCTTTTTGGGGATGCTCTAATTCCTTTTGGATCCAATCATTTATTTTCTGCCCCTGGATTTCTAACCTTTTGCCTTCTCTTTTCTTTTAATTTTTCTATATGCGGCCCATGTACAAAAATGTAATATATGGTTTCTAATGAGATTTTTATGCTTTAGGGTTACGATAAATACATGAACGGAATGGGAATAGTTGCTTTTGCTACTTTCAAATCATTTAGGCTTTATTTGGATTCATAGATTTGGAGCAAATAATTTCAAATCCATAATAACAATTTCATTATCTTTCGAAACTATTTTTGGAGTTATTTCAGACTGAGTTCAAAATACAAATTTAGTTCACGGGTCGCTCAAAATATATACAAAATCCAATTCCTTCAATCAAAACGTAACTTAGTTCACATGTCGCTTAAAATATCGATTTTATTTAGTATTACATTATATACATGCTTGATCTTTTGTTGTAATACACTAGTTCAATTGATAATTTGTTGTAGATAATAAGCATAAGTGGCATTCGGTTGATTTTAGGAGATTATTTAGGGTAAGATTTCAAATAACTATATATAAGATAGATTTGATATCTATAACAATGACTCAAACAATATTTCAAAATAGGATCCTAATTCATTGTATCCAAACAAGCTCAACTTATTTGTTATCATGGATTTGATATATCCGCAACTTTAACATTCACTAAATATGCCTTTTAAGTACATTGTTTTGAGCGCACACATACAAACTTTAGATGCACATTCATGTACAAACTAAATCATAGATATATCAGTACATTAAATCAAATGGTGAATCCATATTAGTGATGATTGCGAACCCCAGGACCAGCTATTTTGGGAATGTTTTGACTGCTTTAGGTAACTTCCAATCAGTGGGACCCGCCTTCAACAGGTCAAAAACGGTGGCGTTTTAACCTGGGCATGTGTCGGCTTGATGGATTGGATTGGACGAAGCCAGTGTCTTGGATTGCTATCGTGGAATGCGGGTTTAGGTCAAGGCCGTCGTCCCTGGATTTAAATAATGTAGTTTTCTTGGTGGAGGGGTTGGAGGTTATTTGTGGGGCCACAGTCGTTACTGACCTTTGATTTGTTTCAACGGTGGAGACGAAAATTGGTAGGTTTCTTTTCGGAGTTTTCAATGCTCTATTTATTTATTTTTTCCAGTTTTTCAAAGGTTGGATGAGATGATCCATAATTGGTTAGTTTTTGACCGATTTAGTTTTACAAATAATTTTCCATTTGGATGGAGAGGTAACTAGGACTAGGTGTTTAGGATCCTAGGAATACGTTAATTAGAGCTGTCAATTCCAATCCGGCCCGATAAAAAAACCGATTGGGATGTGTTTTTTTAGGCTCAAAATGAATGGGTCGGTCTAATTGGCCCGATTTTTCAGTGTGTTTTTGTGGGCTGGGATGGGCCGGGCTGGGGCTCCCAAAAAAGCGGTCTGACACTATTTGGCTAGACCAGGCCCAACCCGACTTTTGCATTTGGCCCGACCGGCCGGCAGAGAGCCGGCCGGACTCGTTCGTCACCTCTACTCTCAATAAACACTTATTTAGATTTTGTATATAATATTAAATCCTCAAATTCTTATCATGTCAATTTAAAATAAATTGTTGTGAACAGGGACAAAATCAAATTTAGATTGAAGGATGATATGAAATTTTCTTTGTAACAATGACGGAGTTTAAAATTTAATAAATCTATATATAGCAAAACTTTATAATACATTTAGGGCTCGTTTGGTTGCATGATGGTAATGTGCATGATTACATCACATTTAATTTTCAAGCCTTATCACGTGGGCACAATATGTCATATTATCATGTTTCTTTGATGGATTGTGATACATGATACAAGTGGGTGTATTAATAATGTGTTTGGTTCCTGTTTGATAAGAACATTTATTCAAGATGGATATGACCTTGAATACCACTAATTTACAATTTATTTACAATTTTCATACTTTGACTGGCTTCTCATTCTCAATACTCCATTTCCCCCAGCCTCAATCCATTACTGTTGTTCGACTCAACACTCCTCTTATTAGCCCTTTGTTCGACTCCAATCTCCATTTATGAGCAAAGTGACAAAAACGCAGTCGTTTTTACTAAGCGGGAATGTTTTTAAGAATGACGTCAGCATAATGATGATGTGTACAGACAAAAAGCTGCATACCAAGCTTATGATTGGATATAAATGATGCCGCATTAAATTCAAGACATTAAATGCTAATCGGCGTGCAAAATCTAAGCCGTTGATTTCGATCACATTTCAAAAACCACTCGCACGTCCTTTCAGAAACCATACTTAACCCATTTTAGTCTGTTTTCTCTCACATATCACCAAAACGGTTCATTTCTCTCAAAAACCCTCTCAGTATTCAAACCAAATTTCTAAGTTTCTTTTCGGTGAAATCCTGAAAAATGGCATCAACCTATGATTTTGTCAAGCTAGGAAAGCAAATCCACACAGGGTCGACCGTGGATTTCGAGGGCATGGTCAAACAGGGTCCGATGACGCCCTCATAAAGAAAATGTTGAAAAGCTCGAAACATCCATTTGAAACTATTTCGACGATGGAGTTTTCGATGACCTATGTGGAAGAGGTCGCACGATTCTACGTGAACGCCGAGATTCACGATGAAGGGATAAAGTCATCTTCACGGAAAGAAGTTCACCATCTCTCGCCAAGGATTTGGTGAACACTTTCGCTCCACTACCGACGGAAGGAGCATCGAAATCAACGGCGATGTAGACTGTTCTTTGCCGGAGGAAGAGCCAAATCCGACTATCTTTGATAAAATAGTCTACACAAAGAAACAAGAGGTTCTTGAAGGAGGATTACCACAAGCTGTTGGACATAGTTGCCAAATGCATAGACATCAAATTTGGACTTTGACCAATCTGTCAAAAGCAAAGTTGATCGTAATGGCCGCGATCATTGAAGAAAGGAAAATAAATCTGGCCGAGTTTGTCAAAGACTATGCCGAATGTAGGGAACAAATCCTTCAAGGAAGATGGTGCATTTGGAGGATCCCTAGGATATGGCTTGGTGATTGGCCGGTGATGGAGGTGAAAGGAGTCCCTCTTAGACATGGAAAGGCGTTCCATGTAAACAAGAGGATGTTCGAGATCAAACCCTCTCAGGCGCACGAGAAGAGAGCCTATGCCAAGAGAGCGACACGAGTGAGGGGAATCGTTGACCTCGAAGATACAAATTGCTTTCCTCTCCACCAAAGAAGAAAAGTTGCCCCCTGCAGCCGCTAAGAGAATCAAGGTTGCCCCTGCGCAGTTTTGCTAAGAAGATCACTGCTCCCGCAAAGAAAGAAAAACAAACTGCTCCCCGCCCCCGCACTGAGTCACCGCCCCCTTGGCTCGTGTCTCCCGCCCAACAAAGAGCGGTCGAGAAGGACTCTCAACTACCTTCTCCGATCGTCAAAAAAAAAGGAGAATCGATAAGCCAAGACGGCCGGCTCCTCGAAGAAAACACCAGCACGGCCCCCGCCCCAAGACTCGAAGAAACTCTCTCTCGAACCAGAGGTCCCTCCTGGTACAAACTAGGAGACGAAGAAGAATCATCAAGCACTCCGAGCTTGAGAAACCGGTTGAGTCATCCCACTCAGTGGAGCAGATATGGGAGGCTGGCTTTGGAGAAGTAGAGTCTCCGGATATTATAGATGAAGCTTGACTAAGTCTCACAAGGCGATCAACAGAGCAACTTGAAGACACGATTGTAGTTCACGGCTAAGACACAAGAAGAAGATGAAAGAGATGATGATGCGATGATCCTATCCCCACCTTATCCGGACATCCAAAATCGTCTGCGAGAGTGGAGGAAGTGGAAATTGAGTCGATCCAGGGAACAGTTCCAACGGCTTTGAATTTATCGAAGAAGAAGAGGAAGCTCATTGAACTTTCTTGGATGACGGCTGTGATCAAGCATTGGATGAAGAAAATCGCAGATATCTTGCGGATCTTCAAGGACAAGGAGAAGGAGACACTGGCAGAGGAAGGCGAGGCACGAGAGGCCAAAGATCTCCGCCCTCTCACTAGCACCACAGAACATACACATCCTCACCTCGACATTCTATCGAAAGTGATGAGGATGCGGACCTCTTCTGGCCGCCACGTAAGAGTTGCAAATGCAGCAAGCAATGCATGAATCCGAATTCTTCATGAGATGAGCATGATGGAGGGACCAGGAGAGTCCTCCAAAACACAATGAAATTGATCCAATGGGAGTAGTGCGCGCAAATCGCCACCGTTGTTCTTGCCACCACTTCCCGACTCACTCGGAAGAAGGATTTAAGGGAAATGGCGATGAAACCGGGTTAGTGGGGACCCTAGTCGAGCCAACCCCTAATGAAGGTGTCTTACCACCGCCCCAACTGAACACTCGAGAAACAGTAGGGAGTTTGGAGACGAGTGACCCCATTCCAAGTCACTCGGTGGTGCGCCAACCGAGGAGAAACTCCCTCCACGGCAAGGTCGGAGGATTGCAGATGACTCCAAACGAATTTAGGAGGCGAAGTGGAGAAGGTACAAACACAAAATACACAAACAAGTTGCCATCAACGAAGCTCGGACGATTGAGACTGTCTCACCGAGGTGCCAACCGCTCCGAAGGCTAATGACGCCGATGCGATGCGGTCGAGGCACAGACGGACACCACCCCGGGAGTTAACACTGCAGGCGATGAAAGTGCAATCCATGGGGTTGAGACTCAATGGATGCCACCACGAAAGACCACAAGACAGACTACACTTTGTCGAAAGGGAGGTCCAGGCCCATTGCGATTGAGGCTGCAGGAGGTAATGAAGGCCAACGGGAGGTTGAGACTTCCGGGATAAAGAAGTCAAGTAGAGAACATCCCTCCGCTATCATTGATCCATCCGAAAAGGAGATAGCGCGCTTCATGATTCCCAGGATAATCTCGATGTAACTTTTCCGGGATCGAGAAGGCGACGAAGAAAGCCGAGTCATTCCCGTGATGATCCAAAAGACTCAACCGAGGATGTTCCAAGCACGAGCAAGTCCGATCTCAAGACTACTCGTCAAACTTTCAATTTTGATGGTGAGCCACCAATGGAAATCTCATCATCGTCCGATGACGCTCGATAAGGCCGAGGACCATCCACTCAATTGGAGAAACCAATCGAGACCGACGGCTGTTGAGACAGTGAGGCTCGGCAAGTCGGGTCCACTTCACAAAAGATCCCGGTGAAACAAAGTCCATCACAGCTCCCAGCCGCAGCAGAGTTCGACTCAAAAGGAACTTCACGCGCACCTTTCATCATTGAACAAATCCCGATTGGCGTGATGATTCCTTTGTAGAATCATTTCCTTTCTCTCTAGAGGTACCTGACCTCCCCGACGAGTCGAGAACGATCTCACGCGCTTCTACGGACACGGACTCTGTCCTTCCATCGACACCATCGTTCATTTGGACTATAACTTTGACGCCGCATGGCGTCACCGCAACGGAAGAAACAATGAAGTTCGGGAGGTGTTCAAAGCATTATTTCTTTGAAATTGAACGGATGGAGAGGCACCAGGCCTCTATGGACATGAGATCGGATAACAAAGATGCCAACCTTACTGGCGACTG
Source organism: Rehmannia glutinosa (assembly GCA_016081115.2). Taxonomy (NCBI): domain Eukaryota; kingdom Viridiplantae; phylum Streptophyta; class Magnoliopsida; order Lamiales; family Orobanchaceae; genus Rehmannia; species Rehmannia glutinosa. The sequence continues at coordinate 267,752 of JABTTQ020000214.1, forward strand.
AGAGGCATCACGGTCAAAATCCGGGAATGGTGGCAACAAAGAAAGACAAACAATGCGTGTGGAACAAGCTAGATATTTCAACATTGTTCAACAAGCTGCTGTCCGGGAGAGCCGAGAATGCCGATGCAAAACGAAATTGAGAGAACACATTGAGCACATGCATGAAGCTCACACCGCCGAGATAAAGGCTGCTGCGTGAGCAAAATAAGAGTGATCTCAAAGATATGGAAGAAACATTGGATAGAAAATTCAGCCTTCTCATGGCATTTGAGATGAAGCTAATTTTAGCAGAGTCCAACACTACTCGCGCTCGAATTTCGTGCCGCATACTCCGCAGACTCGAGGCGAACTCGGCTATCGCCAGGCTCGACTTCCGCTTGCGCAAGATGTTTCAGGGGTTCTGTCTCCTTTGATGATGCCAAAAAGGGGGAAGAGGAATACTTTAAAGCGCTAAAGAGATCGAAGAAGTGAAAAGGAGGAGAAATTTGTGAAGGAAAGACAGTGAGGAAGTTACAAGGAAAAAGAAAGGAAAGTCTGTTGGGGGAAGAATCGAGAGATGTGACCTTAATGATTGCACAAACCCCCAACAAGGACTTGTGACACCGTGATATTATCGTGCGGCAGAAACTCCCATGACTCTGCCCACTCCAACACTCGCTATATCTATGGCTTTGAAAAGAGAAAGACAATTGAAGCGGGGATGGAGGAAGTGGAAGGAAGAATGGATGCCCGAGTTATGAATATCTTGAAACAACATGGAGACATTCCAAGAGACAGAGACACTTATGCCATCTCGGATGCGGAACCGAGCCAAGATCAGTTGATGAATTTAAAACGCCGCATCCGAAGGATACTTTGCAAACATGTCCATGGCTCAAGCTTGGGACTTGTCTTGGGAAAGTGGTCTCACGCTATGTGAAGAAGGCTGACAGCAGCTGAGACTACCGGCATCACTCTGCTGGTCACTCCGCTAGTCACTCAATTGGAAAGAAGAAGACCCCAAGACAATACACGCCCAAAGGAAGATGAAGAAGCGTGGTGTGGAGGAAGAGGTTTCGACCAGGCCTCCGCCCAAAAACATTGAGTACATAGATCCGGCAAGAAATGAGGGATCTCTTGGGCTGGTCTTGACCAAGTAGCCAATCTGCAAGTGGCTAAAAGCAATCCGAGTATGCGAAAAGAATAGAAGAAGAAAATAAGAGACAAACTCAGCTATGGGAGGAAAGACAAGAGAGATTAAGAAGAGATGAAGCCGCCCGGAAGGCTTATGAAAAAGAAGAAGAAAGCGGTGAAGATGAGAAAAAGAGAAGAAGACGAGAAGATGACAGAATAGAAGAAGATGAAAGAAGGAGGTAGCGAAGGAGATGAAGTGTTCTTTGTCCACCCCTTCATGTATTTTACTATGTAAATACATACTATGTAAGTCTTCTCCGCAATAAAGTCAAATTCTCTATCTTTTTGTGTAGACAAATGTTTGCTCGATACACCTTGTTGAGTTGTGTAAAAGAACAAGAATGTTATGATCAATAAAAGGATTGATTCTACGCATACATTCTATGTGAATGCACTATCCTGTATGTATCCTTGCTATTTACATTTTGAATGTTTTAAGTTTTGGCATCATCAAAAAGGGGAAATTGTTGGGAAATTTATTGTTTAGATTTTGATGAATGCCATGTGAAACTTAGAATAGGAAGTTGGCACCCCATTTTTGTTGTAAATGCATTATAATAAATAGGGCTGGTCAAGTGAGTTAAGTCGCCTATGCCCAAACATGCAAGAAGACAACCGGAGACTAGAAGGAAGACTCATTGCAAGACAAGTGAGTATGGCAAAGAAGAGAAGACGAGAACTCGATCAAGGCGCAGCTAAAATGCGGTGAGAGGAGTATCAAGTCAACTCAAGATAAGCCAAGTCTCAAGTTGAAGTGACAAGAGTCATCCATGATTGGAAGTCGACTCTAAGTCACCTGGGGAAAGCAGGAAATGCGGTCAAGTCGAGATAATCGAAAAAGATCCGTTTGATTTAAATCAAGAGAATTACTTAAACAAGTAATATCTCCATGCTACCTTTCTCGAAGTGCTCGATCCCCGAAGCGTGCAAAAGGAATAAACCAATGGGAAGCACTACACCGTGTCGAACTCAAAAGATGAAGAACAATTCATACGAGGAAATGGCAATTCCAAGGATCGCAACAAGACAAGCCAACGACCACAAGTGACTTTCAAAAATAAGCCTATCTCTTCAAGGCGATTTTTGAAAGCTCACTATAAAAGGCCGAGGAATAACTCGAGAAAAGGTTACCCAACCACGAACATTCAAGAAAATAATTTGAATCAGTAACCTAAGATATTCTCAAGTCATTCAAGATTAATCCTCAAGCCTACATTACGAAGAAAATCAATCCAACACTCACCTTTGTGAAGGAAAGATAACTTCAATTAGTTGAAGAGGAAACTTTAGAAGAAAAGGGGTCCACATTCCACGAAGGATTGTAGGAAGGTTCAAGGTCGAACCAAGTCTTGAGCTTTTGGAGGGCTTCGTGATCAAATCCAAAGAGCTTGAGCAAGTGGGTGTAGTAGCAAAGGCAAACCGCCTGTGAAGAAGCCGAGTCGTCGAGAAGCCGGTGAGTGATCAAGGCGTCTCGATCGAGTCCCAAAGGATCAAGTCAGTGTGTGATCAAGACTTTATCCGGATTACCACTTTGTATATCGATCAATACCTAGTGGATTCCTCCGGGGAGTTGGAGAAGAGAGGAGTAGAAGAATTACCCCATCTTCGAACCTCTATAAAAACTTATCGTGTCATTTACATTTCAAAGACTTTAAATTCCTGCATCTTATTTGCTTAACTTTCTTTGATAAATTTGCTATCTACTTGATAATTTCTAAGTACTAAATCAAGCTTTAAATCTCTACTAAACTATACTTAAGGGTGTTAAGTCTTCCTTTAAAAATAAACCACAGTTGAGCTAATTCGGTCTTAAATTGAGTTATTCTATCAACAAGCTCGATCAGTCAGTCTGTTGAGTGACTAACTCTACTGATTAACTAAATTGGCTGTCCACCTAGGACACATCTGTGTAGTATCAACTCTGAACTTTTAAAAGGACTAAATCGAAAATTTGGGACCTACAACCACTTATTCCTATAATCACTTTTTCTTATAATCACACCCCTTGGGACCTACAACCACTTATTCCTATAATCACTTTTTCTTATAATCATTTATTCCTATAATCTTATTTCATTTAATCACTTTCACCAAGTTATAATCACTTTTTCATATAATCACTTTTTCGTATAATCACTTGTTCTATATCTTGTTTTCATGCAATCACTTATTCCTATAATTACGTTTTCTTATAATCACTTATTTCTATAATCTTGTTTTCATTTAATCACTCACACATACATCAAAGGAGCTCGGATCGAAGACTCCTTATCCTAGACTGTTATAGGTGGGTTGACTATTTGAACTTAGTTCTGATTATTCTTTACAATACACTTTTCTGGCAAATACGTTGTAAGGTATCTGCTAATACTTGTCAATGTATCAGCTAATACATTTTAACATATCTGATGATACATTCCTATATTTGTATGGGAATTCATATCTTATGGTTTATTGTTAATTGTTCTAATTATTTCGATGTCTTTTCAACAGACAATTATTTTGTGTGTGAATTCATATCTCATGTTTTATTCTTTACACTTTTCTGATTATTCTTTACACTTTTCTGGCACAGGGGATTAATACATTGTAACATATCTGCTAATACTTGTCAATGTATCTGCTGATACATTTCTTATTTTTTGTGTGAATTCATATCTCATGTTTTATTGTTCTGATTATTTAAATGTATTTTCAACAGACAATGATGTTTTAGGAGTGTTTATTATTTGAATTTAATTCTGGCGCAGGGGATTAATGTATTGTAAAAACATTCCTAATGTTTGTTAAATGTTAACAACATTAATTGTTAATTGTTCAAGGACACATACCGGGACCTATAATACTTACAAATGCTTGTAAATAGCCTTCACCAAGTAGTCTGCATAAAACATTGCTTGTTTATGTTAATTCATTTATGTTTCACATCTAATACTTTTTTGTTCAACAACTAATACCTTTCTTAATGTACTAATTTTGTTTTTTGCAAGATACTCACATGAAAAAACTAATACATTTACTTTTAATACTAATACTTTCAAGTTTCAATACTAATACGTTTACTTGTACTTCTAATACACCATCTACAGCTAACAAAATCAGTACTTCATCTACAGCTAACAAAAAGGAGTACTAATACTTTCAACATTCAATACTACCACATTTACATGTAACTATTAATACTTGCCTAACATTCAAATTGTTTTTTATAAAAGAACAAACAAAAGTCCAACCAGCCATATGATCCCACATTTCACCCAACAACCAACCATCTTCTAACCCTGTACATCATTGTTGGGAAATATATGTAATAGATTTTGATGATACCATGTAAAACTTAGATTAGGAAGTTGGCACCCCAATTCAACAGTAAATCAACTTGTAATAGATAGGACTTTGTAAGTTGTGTAGAAGCAGCCAAGTTGAAGAATGTAGGCCTCGACTGAAGATTGAAGAGAAGACCCAGCTGTATGGCAGCTAAGTGAAGTGCAAAAAAGTATCAGTCAAATCACAGAAAAGTTGTCTTAGTGAGCTGACAGACATCAAAGTCATTCCAAGATCATTGGAGTTGACTATCAAAGGGGTTATGCAGTAGAAAGGATCAATGAAAGCTGAAGAGATCCGTTGTCAAGCAAAGTCAAGTGTTTGCTGGAAATAGGCATGTGTCAGACTACCTACTTTAAAGTTGTTTTGCTGAAAGAGTGCAAAAAGCAAGGAGCCAATGAGATGCACCTGAAAACCTGCAGAGTTGAAGGAAAGGCTGGAGTGCATTAAATTCAAGGTACATTCTACATCAAAGCTGCAAGACAAGACAAGCCAACAACCTACGAAGTGAAGTTTGAAAATGCATCTATCTCTTCAATGGATACATTTTCAAATTGCCACTATAAAAGGCTGAGGAATACACAAAGAGAAGGTTACGAATGCAAGCAAGCAATAACCATTAACCTGCAAAGAAAAAAACAAATATCTCTTAAGCATTCTATTCATATGATCACGCCTAAACTCGAAGGAAATCGATCCAATACATTCAGTGAAGGAAAGACAACTTCAATTTATTGAAGAGAAAAAACTTGTTTCACAGAACAAGGGGTTTACTCTTCAAAGTTGAAGGAGGTGTAGTAAGGTTCCAGATCGAACCAAAGGCTTTAAACTCATTGGAGGGTTGTGTGAACAAATCAAGAGTTTGAAGGAGCTGAAGTAGCAGGACAACCGTCTTGTGAAGAAGCTGAGTCCCAGGAGAAGCCAACTATGTGATCAAGGCTGTTACTTAGTGGATTACCTCCAGGGGTTGGAGAAGAGTGGATTAGAGGAGTTACCCCATCCTTGAACTACTATAAAATTGCTTGTGTCTTTTATTCAACACACTTTAATTCTTGCACATTATTATTGTTGTTTGTTAATTTGCTAAGTCAACTGATAATAACCAAGCTTAACAAAGGTTGAAAAACTTATTTCAAACTAAGGGTGAAAGTTTTCCGCTGTTAAAAACCAAGTCTACTAAATATTTAAAGAGTTAACTGAATCAGTTGAGTTATACTATCAATAGCTCAGTCGAGTCTGTTGAGTGGCTAACTCTGTTGTGTAAGTAAACTAAGTTGTCCACCAAGGGCCCATCACACTTGAGTCTACTCCGAATTTATAAAAAGGACTAAAACAGAAAAGATGGTAAAGTTTATTCAACCTCCCTTCTAGAATTTACTTATCACCCCTTGGGACCTACAATCATAAACACATTATATTAACAAAATTGATCACTATAAAACTAATAAAAATGAGTTCAGGTTCAATAAAATCTTACGTGAATATCATTTTCTCAGGATATTTCAGGGCCCTTGCGAATTCAAGAACATCCTTCTCAAGTTGATATCATTTCTCATTTAACTGGTTCAATAGAATTCTGGAACAATATGATGCCCTTAGAGCACACCTTACATTGCACTACCAAAAGAAAAACATGAAAAAAATCATACAGAAAAGTATCAATATAAGCAATATTTGTTTTGACAAGAATCATACCAGTTTCAAATCTGGACTCGAGTAGACTTCCCCACTAAAATTTTTCATGTGGTGTATTAAACAAATGCCACAATCCATGTTGTTCGCATTGCCTTGCCAGTTGAAGGAAATATTTTCCGAAGGAAAACGCTCAACCTCTTAGGCTCGTGGATGATTTAACTCTTTTGCCAAATAGAAAAATTCTTTTGCTGGAATAAGTGAAAAAAAATAAGAATATTAACTAATACTTTTGATACTTTTACCACAATAATCTAAAGTAACAAAATGTTGTAGTTTACCACAATAGTCTCGAGCTTGTTGTAGTTTTCTACAACAGCTTCATGGTGGACTAAAATTGTCCAGATATTGCACCTTGCTGGCATCAAAATTGATGACAGCAGCAACAAAATGCTCTTTGAAGCAAATCGGGAAAAAATCTACATTTTCAACAAAAAAAGAATATTAAATAATACTTTACAGTCAACGAATACTTTACAGTGTAACAACTAATACCTTACAGTGTAACCACTAATACTTTTATAGTGTAATAACTAATACATATAAGTATAATAAGTAATACTTTTCATTAGATATAAAAATAATTTCTTACCAGGTCAAATCCACTAAAATCCAGCACTCCTGTTGATATCATCCACGTTCCCCAACAATCTCTCAGATCTTTTGCCCAATCTCTGGCAGTGTCTTCTTCAGCCATGTTTTATATATATAACTATTGCAAATAACACAATATTAATATCCCATTACATTAATGTAAATCATGACAATACATAAAAAAAAAACATTGCTTGCTTACTGAATGTTGAGCATAAAAATAAAAGCATTTCTTCCTCTTTTCATCCACTGGTCTTTTGTTGAGGAGCATTGCCCATATATCAATTATGCTCACGTGGATCAAACTTTCATCATTCAATGTGGACATATCACCAAGCGAAACGTAAAAAGCACTAGCATGTGCAAAAATTGGTTCAACTCGATTGAAAAAATAACTTACAAAAATTAATAATGAAAAAATATTATTCAAACAACATAATCAAAAAATAACTTACAGTTCAAACATTACTTGCTCTTTCTTTCGTTTGTGATTGAAAAAATAGTAGTAAGACACATCCTTTTCCTTCCTTGAGAACACAACTCCAGTAAAATTCTTGCTGTGTTTTTTCATAAATGAACACCTAAATGCTTTCTTCTCACAGATGGGCCGCTGTTCAACTGTTTGCACCAAATAATAGTCAACTAATAGTAACAACTAATACCTTACAGTGTAACAACTAATAACTTACAGTGTAACAACTAATACTTTACAGTGCAACAAATAATACCTGAATCAGCAACTGCTACTTCTTCCTTTTCATCATCCTCTTCATCATCCTTCTCAAGTGATGCAAAACAATCATCAACTGCTGCTTAATTCACATCAGACACATCAGGTGTTACCTCATACACAACAGGTGCGTCTTTATTCACATCAGGTATTACTTCCTCCTCCGAAGTCAGAATATCGAAACAGGACATAGAAGGGTCAATGAATTTCTTCATTCTCTCGAATTTACTCACCACCTCATCAACATACTCATGAAGCTTTGCACATGAAAAAACTGTTGAGTCTCAGACAACTGAATTGGAGACGATGAAGTTTCTTTTTCGATCAATTCTGCCTGCAACTTCCCTACTCTCTCCATGTGCGCATGAAAAATAATGTTCATGTCCCTTCTCAGTAACATGGATAATTCAGTCATACCCTGCACACAAAACAACAAAAGCTTTAAAACAATACTAATACTTTTGTAGTAAATAATAATACATGTAACAACATTTATCTTACATCCTTTGCCATTTTGTGGATCTCCACATCAAACATCTCTCCCTTCGGCAGTTTATAATTGATCAGTTCAAACAACTCATCGCCGTCACTATCCTCATCCTTCTAAACTTTCTTTCTCTCATCCATCTCACCTTTCTTTCGGTCCTCTTTCTCATATTTCACTTCCTCTTCTTCCTCAAACATCTTTTTCTCACCACTATTATTCTTCAGATTCTTCCCTTTCCTAGAAGACACTCGATATGTGTCTGTAAAAAACTCCTTTTGGCCAAATTCCCAAGCCGCAATTACTTTAGCAACCCTTGCCATTTCAATCTATGAAAGTACAAGATTTGAAGAACCAACACACAACCGCTCAGATTCTTAGCGTTCCCCTTTTTGTACTTATTCATAGCCACACAAAGCCTATTCAAAACATGCGTACACCAATCCAACTTGCTTATTTTGTCAACCTCAACAACTGACCTCAAAACACCAAAGTCCACATTCCTGTTAGCACTTGGTGTTAAGAAAGAAAACATTGAATATAACACAAAAAATCTTTAAAGTCATTACCACCATCAACCATCCTCTCCATAACAGACCAAAAAGACTTCATGCTAACTTCCCCCTTAAAATCATACCTATCATGCCATTAATCAATTATACCCAAACTCTCATTATTCCTTAAAACATCACATCCTTCATTCCTAGGTAGAAGGAAACATGTCATAAAATATCATCGGTACCGTCACAACAAAACTCCTATTCTGGTTTATCTTAAGTAGCTGGCTTGTACCATTAAAATCGCTAATCAAACACTTCAATATTTTTGTGGGGATTGCATTCAACCCAACCATTTTTAATAGCCCTCCGAAACCAATATCCTCAATGTCTTTCTTTTGTGGAACAGTCAACTTGCATACAAACTCACATAGACCACGCGGTCTACATTGTGTCACAAAATCACTGCAAAAATGCATAAAAAATAGGGTCAATACTAATACTTTACGATTGCACAAACTAATATTATTAATGAGTGTAGTAATACATTTCAACTCATCTTCTTTTCATTTTGTAACGTCTTTCTCTTTTACTTCCTTCTTCCTATTTGGTGGAACATATTATTTACTTGATTGATCCTCATATGGAACCAAAGCCAAGGGGGAATATCATCATGTTTGAACTTCTTCGCCGGGTTCTGAGTACACATTTTGTTGCTGCACATACAAAAATGCCAAACACCACCCACATAAAAAACACAGAAATCATTACTAATAATTTACAAGGTAAAAACTGACACTATTCAAACTAACTAGTAATAAATTCACAAAATGAGGTAAATGTTCACATAACAACATCACAAAACAACTCTAAGGACGAAAACTAGGGTTTCAAACTCCAGAATTCACAGAACAACTAATAATATCTCATAAAAATAACTTGAACAACTAATACTTTTCAGTGTAACAACTAATACTATTGAGAGTATTAGTAATACAAAATGCCAAACACCATCAATATAAAAAATAGAGCTAACAACTTAACAACACATAAAAACAGAGAGATTATTCCGAATACTTTACATGATAACAACTAATACTATTCAAACTAACTACTAATACATTTAAAAAAAAGATTATCAAAATAGAAAATATTTTGATAAAGTAAATGTGCACTAACAAAACCACATAACTAAAAAACACAGAAAACAACTGAAATAAACAATAATCTATAGAGAAACCAGAAACTAGGGTTTCAAAATCAAGAATTCTAAACAAACTAGCACAAACTTTAAACCCTAGATATGAAAACTCGATGTTAGGAAATTTATTGTTAAAATATTGATGATACCATGTAAAACTTAGAATAGGAAGTTGGGACACCATTTTTCTTGTATTTCTATTCTGTAATAGATAGGACTGCATGAGCTGAGTGAAGTCAGCTATGTCGAAGAATGCAAGAAGTCAACTGAAGACTAAAGTGAAGACCCAACTGTGTGTCAGTTGAGTGTGGTCAAGATGGAAGGCAAAGACTCGACTGAAAGAGATCCAGCTAAGGAACAACTAAGTAAAGGATGTGGAAGTGTCAGTCAAGTCAGTAAAGAGCCTAGTCTACCAGTTGAACTGACAGTTGAGTTTTTCCTTAAAGGATAAAGCAGACTCAAGTCAAAGGGGTAAAGCGTGATCAAGTCAAGTCGGCTGACGTTAATCCATTGGAAGGAAGTCAAGGATATTACTCGATATTGTAATAAGTCCAAGCTGCTCTGTCTTAAAGTGTTTGGCCCAGAAATATGCAAAAAGAATAAACCAATGGGAAACACTGAAGCTTGTGTCAAGCCCTGAAAAGCTGCAGAGCCATTTAATACGAGGAAAGGTCAACATTACAATGCTGCAGGTCAAGAAAAGACAGGCCAACGAACAAGAAAGTGTCATTTGAAAATAGCCTATTTTTTCAATGGGCAAATTTTCAAATGAGCACTATAAAAGGCTGAGGAAGCAAGAGAGAGAAACACGAATGACACACGAGAGATCAAACATTCTAAGCAACTGAAAGCAAGAAAAATCTGCAAATATTCTCTCAAGCTTATCAAGAAATTCCTCAAGCCTAAAACTCGAAGGAACTCGATCCAACACACGATGTGAAGGAAAGAATACTTCAACCAGTTGAAGAGAAAATGTTTTAAAGAACAAAAGGGGTCTACTCTCCAAGTTTGAAGGAGCTGTAGTAAGGTTCAAGATCAAACCAGAAGTTTCAAGCTCGTTGGAAGGTTGTGTGATGAATTCCAAGGGTTTGAAGGGAGCTGAAGTAGCGAGGCAGCTGTCTTGTGAAGAAGCTAAATCGCAAGAGAAGGCAGTTGTGTGATCAAGGCTGTCTCTAGACTGAAAAACTACTGTGTAACCTGATCTGTTACTTAGTGGATTCCTCCAGGAGTTGGAGAAGAGTGGATTAGAGGAATTACCCCATTCTCGAACCACTATAAAATTTGCTTGTCATTTACTTTCAGCACTTTACTTTCTTGCATACTTTTATAACTGCTGATAAGTTAAATTGTCAACCCAGCTGATAATACCATTGCTAAAACAAGTGTTAAAATCATGCTTTAAACTTACAAGGGTGTTAAGTCTTCCGCTGTATAAAACCAAATCAATCGAAAGTTAAGTGTTGGCGACTTTGAGAAAGTTATGCTATCAATAGCTCGAGGTCAGTCTGTTGAGTGGGTAACTTTGCTGAAGTAAGACAACCTAGTTGTCCCCCAAGGACTTAGCTGATTTGAGTCAACTCTGTTGAATATTTTAAAAAGGACTAAAAAGTGAAAATTTGGTATGGTTTATTCAAACCCCCCCACATGTAGGACCCCGAAATTTCGACTACTTGTAATTAGTAAATTTTGTATATGGATTTATTTTGCATGAAATTTTCTTACAATATTATGTTTGAGTGTAGTCCGGACAGGTTATATAATTTAGTGTAAGAATTTACCTTAATTAATATTTTGGCCCGATTAAAGATGTAATATTTATCAAATATTTTAAGTTGTTATAACCTACATCCTTAGGGGTTAATATATAACAAATAAATATAATATGTACATAAATATGCACCTAATAGAGATAAAGATCAAATTACATACCTCTCAGCCCTTGGACGATTCAACTCTCGACACCAGTTACTTACTTTACACTAGGCATGTTAAGGTAAGTCTATAATAGAAACGAACCACGTATTCGAACGGCTAATAAAACATGGTTAAGAATTCTTTTATAAGTAAGGGAAAGAAGCTTTGTTTTTGATGGGTTAAAAAGAAAAATAAACCTTCACATACATAAATAGAAATCCAAAAAGAGGAAGAAAGAAGCTCATCAAAAGATTGGGTTGTGGTTTTAAATCTGTGATTGGTTTCTTTTTTTTCCTTGTTTTGTGTAATTCTTTAATTTTAAGATTAAGTATACCATTGTTCTATATGGAACACTCTATAATTCTACAGTGGAAAAACAAAAACAAATCACAAAAACTCCATTAATCATGACTTTGTAGAATCAACAAATAATAATCTAATATATATATATATATATAAATATATATTATTGGTTGGTATATGTCTAGTAATCTCCTACATACAGTAAGATTCTGTAGCAAATTTGTTAAGTTATTAATCAATTAAAGCCTCAAAATCACAACCTCCTTCGAGATGAGTTGGTGGCATAAATATACACTGTTGATTATAAGTGTGGCATAAATAGAACTTTTATTCTATTCTATTTTCTAGTTGATGCACAATCATTTCTTAGAGAATAAATCCTTCTTATACGAGTACTAATTACTTTACGAAAGTTGAATTCTATAGTCCTGCTTAGACTTTTAAGTGGACTAGATTTAATGTACCTTTACTTTGGTGAGTTCATGATGCTGGATTAACAATCAAGTTAATTTGTATTATTATATAATTTAGTTATACCAGTTAATGCTAGTAAGACTATTATATTACTGTCATGTTTAGTTAATTATTAGTTAAAGTGCCATAAACTAAATATAAGAAGAATTTGATCATTTTTTTAGCCTAAACTCTATAAACTTCTTGTTTTGCAAAATAGGAGTCTTGTTCAATTTCATGAATTCTATTTAGCATACAGTAGTACATAACCTTATGGTGTCTAATTACGAAAATTCCTCAATTATGCTATATATATCGCATTATTTTCTCTTAATTCAAGTTAAACACTTAGGACCATTTCTAACAATCAGAACAGGTATTCTTTTATTTGTTAGCAACTACACGTGGTTAAATGTATGAAGTTACAAAATAAAAAATATTAATATTATATCATGTGTATGAGTCTTGTTTATTTGGTAAGTGCCGGGCCCAAGTGTGATTTGGATAAGACTGAGTTCGGCTGGTCAGGTAAGGGTCTGTGGTCTTAAAAGGTTCTACGCTATCCACAACCAAATCCCACCGCCAAAAGACAGAGTGTTCTAAAGGTTGAAGTGGATCGTAGGATCGATATATTTTGGAATATGACTTCTCCGGGCTTCGCGAGCCCCAGTGTGGGTCGAGCCGTAGTATGGTGCAATAAGGGGGTGAGGCTTTACGCTAACGCAATAAAGGAGTGATAAGGGAGAACGGGGTCATTTACCATTAATGAATGGTCCCCCCGTTAATGTGACATTTGAATTAATTGTGTTACAGTTTGATTGAGTGCATGTTGCTATTGAATTGAAAATGATTTCACTTATAAAGATTAACTGAATCTTTCTTAACATTAAACTTTTCTAAAAAGCCACACCTGCACCCACTTACGGAGGTTTTTCCCTCACGTATATATTTTCCTAAAAAATATTTCAGGCGATAATCCAGGCGACAACGAAGGAGTTAAGGGATTTCCCTGATCTAACTAGCTAGTGCTAGCTAGTGCCAGTTACAGGAGTATTTTTCTAGAGGTCTTGACGACGTCCCTATGTATATATGACGTATTTTGGCCAAAATAATGATTGTAATAATAGTTTTATTTATAGGAGTTGTAGGTTTGGTCAACTTTTCTCGGAGTTATATCTATATATACTTTTGGCTTATAATAACTATATGAATATTCCGCTATTTTGATATTAGAAATAGATTTTGGTTATTATAGCTTCGTAAGTTTGGTTGTGACAGAATGGGTTGTAATATGGCTTACACCTATGCTAACCAGGATAGATCCTTGGAATGTAGTTAAGGTAAGTAGACATTGGAATTACAACCTGAAAACTTGAATATAAAATCTCTATAATATTTTTAATATGTGATTTTAAGTCATCTGCTAGTGCTAATCATCGGACTGCTACTAAGTACAAGCCTAAACAATAACCAGATAACAAAAAGCGACACTCGGCAGTGGAAATGGCTCGCGTGTTATTGCAAAAAGGTCAACTTAGGAACATACTGCACCAAGTTATAAATAAAGTAAGGAGGCAAAAGAGAAATGCTGAAGGATGCTACTGATGAGGCGGAAATATAGCAAGATAGAATCGATATATTATAAGAAGAAACAATTCCTACATTAGAAGAGAATTTAGGAGAGGCTAACGATGCAAATTATCATTTAACTCAGGAGATACAGAGACAGGAGTACCTTTTACAATAGCAAGAATATCAACTTGAGGCATTACAGGGGCAGGTTGAAGAACTACAAGTCAAGTTGCATCATATGCAAAATGTCCGAGATCATGATCATTTTTAGCTGCTTAGGAAATACAAGGAAACTTGCATCATCTTGCAGTTATGCATGCTCACATAGTGAACCTGGCAAGAGTTACCCCAGGAATTGAAGTGGTGGGTAATAACCCTATACCGCCAAATGTACCACCGCCAGCAGTGTTAGAAGAAGAAGATGATCCCCAAGAGGTGCCAATAGGATTCAATGATGATGATGGAATGGGTGACGTGGAAAATAATGATGACGATGCACATAGTAACGTGACTAATGAATAGGTTCTTAGTAATATAGGGCCCAAAATTTTGTATACAAATATCGGATGGGTGATTTGTAAATATAGTAATTTCTACTGGATATAAATAGTAGTACTATCTAGCTGTAGTGTGATAGGATGGTGTGGAATGTTGTATATAGTACTACTATCATGAATGTAATCGTCACATTTTGTGTATAAATGATGATTACTTGTGACTATTTGATTTAGTTTAAATGTTGTGTTCTTACATATTATTGATTAATTATTAATATTTTTAATATAGACGGCCGATAGACTTGGTCAAGGAAGACCCCGATTGAACCGTCGGGATGAACACCGGTGACATCGTGAGCGATCTCCCACACATGAAGAACCCTAAGCACAACCACCCACTACATGAGACAACTTAACGGCACAAGCCTTGCAACAAATATTAATATTTATGCAACAACAAGCAAATCAACCCCAATATCAAGACCCGCCTCGAGCCAATATTGGTTGCACACGATAAGATGTTGGAACGATTTTTAAGGTTTGACCCTCCGAATTCTAGCGAAGTGGATGACATCAAGGCCGAAGCGTTGGTTAGAGAAAATGGAAAGCATATTCTCGGCGTTACAATATATGGAAGAGCAACAAGTTACCTTGGTTGTCTTTCGCTGGAACCCGCCGCCGCAATTGGTGGAGAACGATTGAAGAAAAATGGAATTGAGAGGAACGCAGAGAACCCGAAATAACTTTGCACGAGAATTCAAGGATCAATACATACCACCAGTTGTTAGAGAAGCTAGAAGGGATGAGTTTTTCATTTGAGACAAGGAAGTATGACGGTGTCTCAATATGAGTCCGAATTTCATCGCGCCTAAATATGCGCCAAGCTTGGTCAACATGTGAGAAGAGGATAAACTGCAAGTTTATACGTGGGATGAAAATGGAGATACAAGATATACTATTATCGATTGAACTAGATTCATGTATCTTTGCTGATTAGAGCAACAACTAGAGTTGAGAGTGGTATTAGTCGTCTTGGATTCGGAAAGGGGGCCAAAGCAATTTTAAACCGCCCTCCTTTGATCGATTGGCACGCAATCAAAAATTTCAGAGGATTATCTATGGAAGTACGAGTGGAAGTAAACAACAAATAAGCCTAGAGATGCAAGGAAAACCATGCCATTATTGTAACAAAACTGGTCATGATCCATCCCAATGTTGGCGTAAACTTGGAAGATGCCTCAAATGCGGAAGCGCTCAACATCAAATAAAAGATTGTCCTACGATGGCACAAACAAGTGACAAACAGAAACTCGCACAAGGAACGGGAAGTCAAAATGATCATGGAAAAAATGGGCCAAGACCTAGGATTCCAGCACGAGTGTTTGCACTCGAAGGACAAGAAACACCAAAAGACACGAATGTAGTGGAAGGTACAATACTTGTATCTGAAAACTATGCTAGAGTTTTGCTTGATCCTGGATCATCGCATTCATTTGTGGCCCCTCATTATGCACATAAATTGCGTTCACCTATAGAACAATTACCATATTGCTTAGAAGTCTCTACACCGATGGGCACTAGTCAGGCGACTCAATATATAAATCATACGATGTTGTTATTGGCGAAAAACAATTTCCGGCTAACTGAGTTTTACTACCAATCCATGAGTATGACATCATATTAGGAATGCATTGGTTGTCCCAGCACCACGCTCAAATGGATTGTCGTACCAAAACTGTTAAGTTATGTGAACCCGGGAGACCTAAAGTAGAATTGATAGGAGCGTCTTGGGTTATCGTAGCTCCAATTATTTTAGCAATCAAAACGAGGAAAGTGTTTTTCAAGGGAGCTCAAGGCTATCTTGCCTTTATCATCAATGAGCCGAAAGATAGGAAAAATATTGACGAAATACCTATAGTATCTGAATATCCTACCGTGTTTCCTGAAGAACTCACTTTGCTCCCTCCAGAAAGAGAAATTGATTCACCATCGACGTCTTATCAGGATCATCTCCAATAGCCAGAACTCCAAATCGAATGGCCCCGATTGAGTTGCAGGAACTGAAGTCTCAATTGCAAAAATTATTAGATTTAGGATTCGTTCGACCCAGTACATCCCCGTGGGGAGCCCTAGTGTTATTTGTCAAGAAGAAAGATGGATCCCTACGGCTATGAATCGATTATCAAGGATTGAATAACATCACCATCAAGAACAAGTACCCTCTTCCATGGATAGACAAGCTATTCGATCAACTCCAAAGTGCCAAGGTATATTCAAAATTTGATCTACAACAAGGATATTATCAATTAAGAATACGTGAGGAAGATATATCAAAGACAGCATTCCAAACCAGATATGGTCCTTATGAGTTTGTGGTTATGCCTTTTGGTTTAACTAATGCCTCTGCGGCTTTCATGGACCTCATGCATAGGATATTTCATCCTTATCTTGATCAATTTGTAGTCATTTTCATTGATGATATTCTGGTATATTCCAAGACCCAGGAAGATCATGAACAACATCTAAGAGTGGTGTTGGAAAGGTTACAACATAATAAACTTTATGCCAAACTTAGCAAATGTGAATTTCGGTTAGACAGGGTTGCCTTTTTGGGTCATGTAGTGTCAGGCGATGGAATCTCGGTAGACCCCTCGAAAGTAGAAACAGTTGTGAATTGGAGAAGACCTGAGAATGTAACGGAGATTAGAAGTTTCTTAGGTCTGGCTGGATACTATCGTAGATTTATCAAAGATTTCTCCAAAATAGCCAGTCCATTAACTAGGTTGACTCAGAAGCAAGTTAAATTTGAGTGGAACGATAAATGTGAAGCTAGTTTCCAAGAATCGAAGAAACGACTTACAACAGCACCTATTTTAGCACTTCCTGAAGGAAATGAAAACATTGTTTTCTATAGTGATGCTTCCAAGGAAGGATTGGGAACTGTACTTATGCAGAATGGAAATATAATCACGTACGCATCAAGGAAGCTCAAACCTTACGAGAAGAAAATCCAACATATGATCTAGAATTAGGTGCCATGATTTTTGGTTTGAAGAAGTGGAGACATTATTTATACGGAGCGTCATTCACAGTTTACACCGATCATAAAAGTCTCAAGTATTTGTTTTCACAAAAGGAATTAAACTTAAGGCAACAGACATGGATGGAACTTTTAGAAGATTATCATTTTTCTATTCAATATAATCTAGGAAAAGCCAATGTAGTGGCAGATGCTTTGAGTAGAAAAGCAAGTTTGGCTAGACTAATGATCAGAGAATGGAAAGCGTTAGAAGAATTTAGTTTTTGAAATCCTGAAATAACATGTACACATCTCGTATATGCTAACATGTCAGTAAGACCTACCTTGCCGGAAGAAATAAGGGTATCCCAAGAAAAAGATCTCAAGTTCCAAAAATTGAAAGGAAAATCATGCAAGAAAAGAGACCCGAATTTAACATAGGGAATGATGGAATCATACAATTTAGAAATCGAGTATGTATACCAAATGATGATAGTATAAAGAACGAGATCCTTGCTGAAGCTCATCGGGTATACAATTCATCCAAGTGGAATAAGATGTACAATGACTTAATGCAACATTACTGGTGGGCAAATATGAAGAATCAAGTTGCAGAATACGTTTCGAAGTGTCTAACTTGTCAACAGGTGAAAGTAGAACACCAACGACCATATGGACTCCTACAACCTTTGCCCATACCTGAATGGAAATCGGAATACATAACTATGGATTTTGTCAAAGATTTGCCTCGAACTAGAAATAGCCATGATGCAATTTGGGTGATAGTTAACAGGCTTACTAAGTAAGCACATTTCCTACCTATTAGAAAGAGGGATAGTCTCCATAAATTGGCTCAAATATACAATAACAAGATTGTGAGACTACACGGTATACCTACTAACATTGTTTCTGATAGATATCCAAGATTTATATCCCGATTCTGGAAAAGCCTACATGAAGCTTTGGGAATTGAGCTATGCTTCAGTACTGCTGCTCATCCTCAAACCGATGGACTATCTGAGAGAATCTTTCAAATACCTGAAGATATGCTTAGAGCATGTACGTTAGACTTTCAAAGGAAGCGGGATTTTCATCCGGCCTTAGCAGAATTCACGTACAACAATTATCAAGCAACATTCGGGATGGTGCCTTATGAAGCTCTATACGGAAGGAAGTGTAGGTCACCCGTTCATTGGGAAATTGATGATAAATGGACTCCTATGAAGAAAAGTACTACGTCGTCGCTATTTCCCAAGCTTGATCTAGTGCAAGAAGCTATTGACAAATTTCGAATAATCTAAGAATGAATCCGTACAGCTCAAAGACACCAGAAAAGCTACGCAGATCAAAGAAGAAAAGATTTAGAGTTTGCAATTGGAGACATAGTATTCCTGAGATTGTCTCCCTAAATGGGTTTGATTCATTCCAAGAAAGGCGGGAAATTAAGTCCCAGATGCATTGGCCCTTTTAAAATACTTGAAAGAATAGGAACTATAGCTTATCGTTTAGAGCTTTCGGCAAAACTTGCAGGAATGCACAACGTCTTTCGTGTTTCAAGGCTAAAAAAATATCATCCTGATCAAGAGCACATAATCAAGGACAACATTCCTCAAGTAATGGAGAACTTGACATACGAGGAGAAATCGTTGCGAATAATAGATCGTCAAATTCGAGAGTTGAGAAACAAAAATATTCCCTTGGTTAAAGTAGTGTGGCAAAACCACGATAAGCTAGAAGAAGCCACTTGGGAAACGGAAGAAGATATGCGAAAGCATTACCCAGAATTGTTTCAAGAAGAGAATTTGGAGACCAAATTCTTTTAAGGAAGGAAGTATGTAGGACCCCGAAATTTCGAGTACTTGTAATATAGTAAATTTTGTATATGAATTTATTTTGCATGACATTTTCTTATCATATTATGTTTGAGTGTTGTCCAGACAGGTTATATAATTTAGTGTAAGTATTTACCTTAATTAATATTTTGGCCCAGATTAAAGATGTAATATTTATCAAATATTTTAAGTTGCTATAACCTACATCCTTAGGGGTTAATATATAACAAATAAATATAATATATAGATAAATATGCACTTAGTAGAGATGAGGATCAAATTACATACCTCTCATCCCTTGGACGATTCAACTCTCGACACCAGTTACTTACTTTACACTAGGCATGTTAGGGTAAGTCTATAATAGAAATGAACCACATATCCGAACGGCTACTAAAACACGGTTAAGGATTCTTTTATAAGTAAGGGACAAATGCTTTGTTTTGATGGGTTAAAAAGAAAAAAAAAAACCTTCACATACATAAATTGAAATCTAAAAAGAGGAAGAAAGAAGCTCATCAAAAGATTGGGGTGTGGTTTTAAATCTGAGAGTGGTTTCTTTTTTTTTTTTTTACTTGTTTTGTCTAATTCTTTAATTTTAGGATTAAGTATACCATTGTTCTATACGGAACACTCAATAATTCTACAGTGGAAAAACAAAAACAAATCACAGAAACCCCTTAATCATGACTTTGTAGAATCAACAAATAATAATCTAATATATATATATATATAATATATTATTTGTTGATATTTGTCTAGTAATCTCCCACATACAGTAAGAGTATGTAGCAAATTTGTTATGTTATTAATCAATTAAAGCTCCGAAATCACAACCTCCTTCGAGATGAGTCAGTGGCATAATTATACACTGTTGATTATAAGTGATGCAACTAGAACTTTTATTATATTCTATTTTCTAGTTGATGCAGAATCATTTCTTAGAGAATAAATCCTTCTTATAGGGGTACTAATTACATTACGAAATTTAGTTGATTTCTATAATCCTGCTTAGACTTTTAAGTAGACTAGAGTTACTGTACCTTTACTTCGGTGTGTTCATGATGCTTGATTAACAATCAACTTAATTTGTATTATTATATAATTTATTATACCAGTTAATGCTAATAAGACTATTATATTACTGTCTTGTTTAGTTAATTATTAGTTAAAGTTCCATAAACTAAACATAAGAAGAATTTGATCATTTTTGTTAGCCTAAACTCCATAAACTTCTTGTTTTGCAAAATAGGAGTCTTGTTCAATTTCATGAATTCTATTTAGCATACGGTAGTACAGAACCTTTTGGTGTCCAATTACGAAAATTCTTGAATTATGTTGTATATATCGCATTATTTTCTCTTAATTCAAGTTAAATAGTTAGGACCATTTCTAACAATCAGAACATGTATTCCTTTATTCGTTAGCAACTACATGTGGTTAAATGTATGAAGTTACAAAATAAACAAATATTAATATTATATCATGTGTATGAGTCTTGTTTATTTAGTAAGTGTCGTGCCTGAGTGTGGTGTGGATAGGGTTGAGTTCGGCTCGTCAGGTAAGGGACTGCGATCTTAAAAGGTTCTACGCTATCCACAACCAAATCCCACCGCCTAATGATGGAGAGTTCTAAAAGTTGAAGTGGGTCATAGGATCGGTATATTCCGGAATATGACTTCTCCAGGCTTTGCGAGCCCCAGTGTGGAGAGTCGAGCCATAGTGTGGCGCAATAAGGGGGTAAGACTTTACGCCAACACAATAAAAGAATGATAAGGGAGAACGGGGGTTACTTACCATTAATGAACGGCCCCCCGTTAATGTGACATTTGAATTAATTGTGTTACAGATTGATTCAGTGCATGTTGCTATTGTATTGAAAATGATTTCACTTATAAAGATTAACTGAATCTTTCTTAACCTTAAACTTTTCTAAAAATCTACACCTGCACACCTGCATCCACTCACGGAGGTTTTTCCCTCACATATATATTTTCCTAAAGAATATTTCAGGCGATAATCCAGGCGACAACGAAGGACTTGAGGGATTTCCCTGATTTGACTAGCTAGTGCCAGTTACAAGAGTATTTTGCTAGAGGTTTTCACAATTTCCCTATGTATATATGACGTATTTTGGCCAGAATAATGATTGTAATAATAGTTTTATTTATAGGAGTTTGTAGATTTGGTCAACTTTTCTCAGAGTTATATCTATATATACTTTTGGCTTGTAATAACTATATGAATATTCCGCTATTTTGATATTAGAAAGAGATTTTGGTTATTATAGCTTCGTAAGTTTGGGCATGACACGCCCCCTTCTAAACCTTACACCATACCCTTTGGGACCTACAAGTGGTATCAGAGTCATTGGTTCATTGAGCCTCCCGTACTAGTTACTGAACTAGATCTCAATCTTTTTCAAAAGATTTGACACTTGTGTTTTCAAATTCTTTCATTTCAAAAGCAAAGTTATTATCATGGAAGTCAATCTAACTCGTATTCATATGTTTACTGTGGAAGAGTTTGATGACTGGAAGATTCGATGTAGGCTTACCTATCAGCCCTAGACGATAAAATGTGGCTTGTATAGAGGATGGGCCACTACAAATATTCAAAAGTTAACACTGTTGTAAGAAGAGCACCTCAAGATGAAGGAGAGGATGCTGCAGTAGAGCCTAGACCAGCCATGGTTGAGAAACCTAGCTGTGAATGGACAAATGAAGATAGAAAGAGATACAACCTGGACAATGTGGCCAAAGATATTCTTTACAAGACATTGGACAAGGCTATGTTCAACAAAGTGAAGTCATGCAAATCAACCAAAGAAATCTGGGATAAGCTAACCCTGATTTGTGAAGGATCTGAACAGATAAAAGAAAACAAACTAACAGTTGCTGTTCAAAGATTTGAAAATTTTAAAATGCTTGCAGTGAAAGTCTGGATCATTTGGACGCCTTGATTTCACGAGAGATCACAAATGAGCTTTCAGTACTTGGGAAAGAGTACACTCAAAAGGAGATGTGCATGAAGATTCTAAGATCCCTCCCAGGTCTACTTTAGTGGACCTAGATTGGCCCTAGTAACTCTTTTCAAAACTAGGTGGTCGACCTGGAGTTGTAATATCGTTCACTTCTCTGCTTGTACACTATTTTTTTCATCTCGGCATTACCCTCTTCTCATCCAATAGATCCAGCTCAGCTCTCAAAGCGGCTTCATTCGTGTCTTCTGAAAATTTGGCAATTCGAAATGTTGGGGCACCAATCTCTACCGGGATGATGGCCTCGGCCATATAAGCTAAGGCAAAGGGTGTTTCTCCTGTGGCTGATCGGTGTGTTGTTTTGTATGCCCAGAGTACCCCGGGGAGCTCCTCAGGCCAGTTTCCTTTGGATTCTTCTAGTCTTGTCTTCAAAGTATACTTGAGGATTTTATTCACTGTCTCAACCTGATCGTAGGATTTTGGATGATATGGGGTGAAGAAGTGATTCTTTATGTGAAAAGTTTCGCAAAGAGTTCAAAATTTTCGATTATCGAACTGTTTCCCATTGTTTGTCACTATTGAGTAAGGTATTCCAAATCGGCAGATGATTGATTTCCAAACAAAATCTACGATCTTCTCCTTGTGTATCTTAGCTAAGGGCTCCGCCTCGACCCACTTGGTAAAGTAGTCGACTGCCGCGATGGCATACTTTATGCCCCCTTCGCTAGTGGGGAGTGGTCCAATTAGGTTAATTCATCACTTGGCAAATGGCCAAGGACTGAAAATTGAGGTGAGCTGTTCTAGATGGTACCTGACTAGGGGTGCAAATCTCTGATATTTTTCACATTTTTTGACCAGGGAGATGGTGTCGTGTTTGAGTGATGGCCAGTAATATCCTTGCCGAATTAACTTGTAAGCCCAGGTTTGACCTCCAGCATGGTTTCCGTAGATACCTTCATGCACTTCTATAAGGACGTACTCGGCCTTGGCCTTGGATAGGCACCTGAGCAAGGGAACTGAGTAGCCGCGCTTGTATAAGATTCCATCAACAATGGTGAACCGAGCAGCTTGTGTCCTCAACGTCCTTGCCTTCGCCTTGTCCTCTGGTTGGATACCATGTTCAAGATCTTTGGATGATTGGGGTCATCGGGATTCGATTGGCTCTCGTTGGCATTGATCTTAGTTGTGATCAATGACAGAGAAGAAAGATGGGTAATTGTCACGTCTTTAATCTAGTCGGTTCCCGCACTGGATGCAAGTCGTGATAGGGCGTCCGCCTGCACATTTTTACTTCTCGGAATATGTACAATTTCTTCCTTAAACTGGGAGAGTTTATTTTTTGCAAGCTCCAAGTATTGGGATGACTTCGGCTCCTTGGCCTCGTAGTCCCCATTAATCTGGTTGACCATGAGCTGGGAATCACTGTGTACGACCAACTTTTTCAAGCCCATGGATGCTACCATTTCTAATCCCACCAACAGGGCTTCGTACTCGACTTTGTTATTTGTCGCAAGGAACTGGAATCGCACGACCGAGCAGTAGCACTTATTATCAGGATTGATTATCACAATCCTACCCCTTGCTCGGTCTGCGGTGGATGATCCATCGACAAATAGTTTCCAGGTTTGCTCTTCAATGAGGTCGAGCTGAATTGAAGGTGTGAACTTGGCTACAAAGTCTGCTAGGGCTTGTCCCTTTATTGCAGTTCTGGGCTCATACAAAATGTCAAATTGGCTTAGCTCCACTGCCCACTAAATAATTTGGCCAGAAGTGTCTGGTTGATGCATCACTTGTTTGAGAGAATAATTTGTCAGGACGATGATTCGATGCTCTAAGAAATAAGGCCTCAATTTTCTTGAAGAAATTACTAGTGCATATGCCAATTTTTCCATAGGTGGGTATCTCAGCTCGGCATCATGCAAGGCCTGGCTGATGTAGTACACTAGGTGCTAGATGGAGTCATCCAGTCGAATGAGGACCGAGCTGACTGTGTACTCGAAGACTACCAAATATAAATCCAAATTTTTGCCTCGGCTCAGTTTTTGGAGAACCAGGGTGGTGGCCAAATATTGTTTCAATGACTCAAAAGCGGCTTGTGTCTGCTCGGTCCATTCAAAATCCTTATTTTTCTTTATAATCTCAAATAATGGCTTGCATTTATCTGTCGACCTTGATACAAAAACGACTTAATGTTCTACGCATGATTAGACTCTGCACTCTTTTAACTGAATTAGGCGGTTCGAGGTCGATTATTGCTTTTATTTTATTATGATTAGCTTCAATTCCTCTTTGACTGACCATATATCCTAGAAATTTTCCTGACCCGACCCCAAACGTGTATTTTTCTGGATTTAACATCATCTTATACTCGCGCTAAATAGTAAACATTTTATTAAGGTCAGAAATGTGATCAACAGCATACAATGATTTTACAAGCATATCATTGACATAAACTTCCATGGTCTGTCCTATTAGTTTTTCGAACATCTTGTTGACTAACCTCTGGTAGGTCGCCCCAACATTTTTCAGCCCAAATGATCTGGTTGCATCATGATCTGGTTATACCCCGAGTAGGCATCTATGAAGGTCATCAGTTCATGACCCGATGTGGCGTCGCCCATGTAATTGATGTGGGGAAGTGGATAACTGTCATTTGGGCACGCCTTGTTTAGATCAGTAAAATCAACGCAAAGTCGCCACTGACCATTACTTTTCTTGACTAGAACTGGATTGGCCCCAGCTGAGTTACTTGATTCCCCTTTTTCAATTGTGTTGATCTCAGCTGGCCTGAGTTTGAGTGAACATTATTTGGATTCTCTTTGGTTGCCCTTGTGCTCTCCCTCCTCCTCCGGGTTGGGGAATTTAATACAAAAATGGTATATCAAGATGTCAGCCTTCAGGTGGTAGAGAATAGGTCTCCCCATGATGGCGTTATACTTTGAATCGCTTTTGATTATCTTGAATGTGGTCATGATCGTCCTCTTGATCGCCCCCTGGCCGAATTGAACCGAGAGGTCGACCTCGCCAATAGGCACAATGTTTCTCCTCCAAAACCAAGGATGTTGTCAATACAAGGTCGGATGAAAGAATCGTCCACATTTATCCTCCTAAAAGCTCTGATGTAGATCACGATCGCGTAACTACCCAAGTAAACCAAAATACGGTGGACTGAGATGCCAAGAATAGGTACAGTGATGACCAGAGGCCCTAGTTGGGGTGGACCAGCTGGTTGGTATCTTGGTCTGAAAAAGAATAGTATCCTGTCGGTATGCCCTGTTTGACCTTGGCTACCCTGACTCGTTGTCCTGCGATGGTGGCTACTCGGACGTCTACCTTTATTTTGTGAACAAATCAACGGTCTTCTGCCTGGTTTGTATTTATGAGTGTTAAAATTTCTTGCCCATGGTTTGCATTCATTGGTGGCATGCGGGCGGGGTCGTCTAAACATTTTGGAGTCGTTCCAGCAGGAAGAGGTGGTTGGGGGGGTGGAAGGTCCTGAACATAGCGTTTCAGGCGTCCCCTCTGAACAATGCGCATGATCTTGACACTGATCAGTTTCATGGACAACGAACTTGTGGTAATAACAGTACCTCGAACTGTCAAGTTTTCACGGATCAAACTTTAATGGCCAAGCTGGTGGTAGCAGATTCAGGTCTCGGATCTCCTTTAAGATAACAGATGGGGGTTGAGTTAGTGTGCTCCTCATGGATGTCATTTCAGCTCGGACCTCTTGATATGATTTGTAACCCGTTGCCGAGCTATCGAAGAAAAATTTAAAACCAGAACCTGACCCTGAGGTGGAGTCCTTCTTGAAGTTTTCTTTGAGGCCTGCTGCTTCTGCTCGGTGGTGGGACCAACCATTGCTTCTTCAGCACAGATATGCCTTTTGGCTCGGATGAGAAACTCCTAGAAAGTGCTTACTCCCTACTCGTGAATAGAAAACCAAAATCGAGAATGTGGGGTAAGTCCTAATATCGCAGTCATCAACATAGCATCATCCGAGACAGGCTCCATTTCACAAACCTACTTGTTGAACCTGGAAATATAATTTTTTAACTGCTCATCTTTGCTCTGTTTAATGGTGACCAGGGAGTCCTTTGGGGCAACTTGGCTCTGGACGCCAGAAATGTGTAGTGAAATCTGGAAACAAATCGTTCCAAGAACAAATCGATCCTAGCGGAAGAGTACGGAACCAACGGTGAGCTTGATCATCGAGGGTTAGTGGAAACGCTCTGCATAGAATCACATCACTAGGACCATAGAGCTCGGTCCAAGCGAGGTACTTGTGGATGTGCATTGTGGGATCGGTCTCCCCGTCAAATGAACCGATCTATGGTACCTTAAATTTGGCAGGAAGTGGGGTCGCTAAAATGGGCGGCGTTAAGGGTGACATGACATCAATCCGACCTGACATTAGACTGGACTGGTAGGGAACTTCCTCTGGTATCTTTTCCTACTTGTTCAAACATCGCCAGAGGCGGTGTATTTCGGATTCTCTTTCATTTTGTGGACTCGGGTCCTGAGCCCGGGTAGCTGTTGGGAGCACACGATTCCTAGGATATTGTATCCTGGATTGAACGGATTGTACGGTCCTAGCCTGGCCTGGAGGAGTTCCAGCCCCAAGCGCTCGAAAATTGAGTCGGCTCGGCGGAAAACTGGAGTTGGGGGAATGATTCTTCGACCTGGCTGACATCGCCGGCATCATCTCGTGCTCTTCTTCTCTCTTGCCTGTTTTCTGGTTGTCGATTCTGTGAATTGACTTCCTGATTATCTTGATTTAGTGGGGCTTGGGGTTGGGCATTCTGTTCAGGATTTGCCGGTGGAGGAGGCGAAGGTGCCTGGATTTGGGGTTGGGGAGCTGCCAGTGCTCGTGCCACCAATTGATTAATTTGATGAATGAATTCAAGATTGGTGAGGAATTGTGTAATGGGCAGCAATGCCGTGCCCCCTGCCTCTGTCGGGGGCGGATTTTGATTACCTTGTGGCGGATCTTGCCTCTAGGGATTCCATGAATTTTCACTCATGATGTGATTACGTGGAAAGGAAATGAGAATACCTTGGCTAGAACTTGATGTTTCAAATATGCAACTGGATCAAACGGCCTTCCTTCTAGCGTCAATTTGTTGATGCATTGTTTTTCTCAACAACACAAAATATAAATATGCTGACTGGAAATATAATAAATGGTTGTAAGATGCCTTTTATTGAATAATCGGTGAGAGCTCTGATCGGTCTCTGGCTTGACAGAGTTTGAATTTACATATTTATAGTTTTCTGTTAGTATTTTCCTCATAAACGAGTACTATTTATACTATTACATTTAATAGCCTAGCAATCATTGCATCTATAATATTAGTGGGACACTTGTCTCCTTTTTGTTGTGCATGAGTTGCATGACTGCCATATGATAGAAAGTGCTTGTTGACTTGTTCCATTGTTGCTTTACTAGGTGGCAACTTGGTCTGCCACTGGAATTCCAACTCGATCGTGGTTGACTTTGTGGGGAGTACTTCATCCCTTGAAATGCCTTTGGTTGGGCTCTGGTTGCTTTGCTCATCAGCTCGGCTAGGTGTGGTCTGGTACAAGGGCGGAGCCAGGAATAAAAAAGAAGTGGACCGATACACGAAAATAGGGTGGGCCGATACACGAAAATCATATAAATTATAATTATTTTTTTTAAAAAAAAATTCTAGGGTAATTGTTTTTTAAAAAAATGGGGGGAGGGGCGGAGCCCCCTCCCTCCGCCCTTAGTCCAGTAGGTCCATGTCAAGAGGTCTGGGTGCCACGTGGGCATATTAGTCATTCACAACTTCGTCTAGCTCTGCTCGGGTATCATTATGGGGATTATATTGACTAACGTTGATGCTTTCCAAAATTTGGTGACATGGTGATAAAAGTTAAATTAAATGTTTGAGCATCCTTTCATAATTCTACATGTTTCGATTGGGGTGGACCTGTGGTTGCTTTCAAGTTTAGTTTTTTCTATTTTTCTGGAATTATTATGATAAGAAGCGAAGATGGCCATCAAAAGTGTGAATACAAGGAGATGCTTAAAAGGTCTGATTGCGCATAATTTTTTTTCATTTTTATAAAATTATTGTTAGAATTTTGTTTTCAATATGTGACTAATGGCAGGGATACAGACGCAGAAATTTGTTCTTGGGGGGTGAAAATTCATGGGCGCGCGAGATGGTGCCACCGATGAGGCCTCCTCCAAAGAGACTCAAGTGTGTTTTTTTATATATGTATATATACAATCAATAGCGAGAGATAGGGGCCAATAACCTGACCCTCTCTCCTTTTCTTTTTTATAAAAAAAAAATTAGTAGGTAAAATTTTTCAAATTGTTTTAGTTACTATTTATTTGCATTTTTTTTAATATTTTTATCGGCCTACCCTAATTTCAGATCGGCCATTTTAAGTAATAATTCTTAGCCATGCCATTGTATATAAAGGCGTAGCTAGGAATTATTACGGGTAGGCCGATGCACGAAATTGGGGTGGACCAGATAAAAAAAACTCAAAAAAATACACATAAATATTAACTAATGTTTTTTTTCAAAAAAAATTACCTTAATTTTTTTTTTAAAAAAAAAGAGGGTGTCGGGGCCCGGGTTGGCCTCCCCCTATTTTCGTGATTGTATATATATTATTTATTGCTCTAGGCCCCTCGAAACCTCGGACTGGCTCTGGCAAAATCAAATCCAGTATAAATAAAAACAAAACACACATGCTTTTATAACTAAATTACATGGAAATTGGGGGGGGGGGCAAAATATGTTGGTTTATATTTATATATACTATATTAATTTATTAAATAATATATTATAGGGGTTCAATCGCAAGATGAAGGGGAACGGTTGCCACCACCAGGCCCCCATGTGTCCATCCCTGACTATTGGTGAATTTTCAAAAAATATATTATTCATTCGCTTTCATTTTTCTCTATCATCAATTAGGTTCAATCATCAGTTTATAAAATAGAAAAATGAAATGAAATTTCGTCACTACAATTTCATCTCACAAAATAAACCATCAAAAGTCTAGATAGAGGGAAATGCATAGTATGCAACTATTTATTAATTTCTCTCTTTTAAATATATTGTTCATATTTATTTTTTGGGAATATTTAAAAATTTAATTCTATTTTGTAAAATTAAATATTATTCTAAAAAAGACAGACACTCTTTCAATAAGAATGTGTTATCGCCAACTCCCATTCATTGCTTTTAAACATATGATATATACCATAAAATTATAAGATTTTTAATTTTTCAACTTTAATTTAATTTAAAATTCTTCCACATGGAATTATACATACTAGACCTATAAATATGAGGCATCGTATGCATTTTTCTTGGGAGTAGTATCAGTTATTATAAGTTCCGTTATTAATTTTTTATTTCATGTGTAGGAAAAAGAAAAGGTTGAATGAACTGGTATAGAATAATATAGTTAGGTGGCTCGCTGTTGCTTGTCATGGGTAAGAAAAAGAAAAGGTTGAAAGAACTGGTATAGAATAATTTAGTTATAGGTGGCTTGCTTGTCATGGATGTGTCAAATTAAGAATGGAAACAATATGAACAATGTGCACGCGTGTGGGTAATATTAATCCCCTAATGGATGGATCTCTTTTGGTGTTCCATCTAGGCCTCCTCCATTTCGCTCTCCAACTTTTATATCATTGTCTCTTCATCTTCAATACATTTTTTTTTGGAGTATATTTAATGCGTTCCGAAATATTACAACTATATAATAGTAAAATTAATACATGGAGCCCATATATAACAATCAAAATGTCTTGATATATGTGGGCTAGTTTGGGTTTGTTTTTATTTTTTAACTTATATATTTTAAAATTAATTTTCTTTTATATTTTAGAATGTATTTAAATATTGTATAAATTTGATTATGTTGGTAAAAAATAATATGTTGATGTAAAAACAATGTTTAATAGGCAGTGGCAAACATCTCTGTCAAAAAAGATCGTGGAGTACTCCTCTATCCTAACAGGCCTCTATAGTTGTTCGCCAAAAATTTGTTTGGATCTCTATATTCCAAGTGTACAGTTTAGTTTATAGGATAATGACAAGCAATGTCGTATTCCTCAAGGATTGGCTACGAAACACTTAGGCACATCGCATTCCAATTTTATTGAAGCGACCGAATCTCAAGTTTATATAAAAATCGAAAATTAAAAGAAAATTAAATAAATTTGCGAACCCCACAAGTATTTCAACATAAGCAACCTTAGGCACATAATGTCAACATGTTTCTTCAATATTAAATCCAGTTAAAGTTTCAATAACCAATTCATGTGTTTCTATGGGTTCAATTCCTGAAATAGTTTATTTTCCCTCCCGGGTGACGCATAAATAGTAGATTAATAATAATTGAAGTCTCCCGATCCATTATAACTATTATTAACTCCCAAAAGATCTTTGAATTGAAATACTCCCCACAAACAGAAGTAGTCTCTCGATACATTACCCTGTTTATGTCTGAATTCAATTTTCGTCTCGTTAGAACTCACCTCCCGGATTATGGACTAACAAGTATGACATGCAAATTATTGATCAGATAATCGACAATTAAGAATAAACACTCAATTTCATAAATTAGAACACATGAATCATATAAGAAAATAATTAATCAAGATTTAACATGAATCCACAGTTGTGATTATGCCCTAAGATCCGAAAGATTAGCCAAACATTGATAACAAATTCATAGACCAACTTGGAATCAACATTGTGACTTCGTTTAAGCACAAACATAAGATCTAAACTAAGAAAGAAAATTCCTTCCTGTCAGGATGGATTCTCCTTTCAAGTCTTCGAAGCTCTTGTGCTTCCGTAAATGCGATAGGCCTTGTGGTGTTCTTCGTAACCTAGTCCTCCTCTCTCAAAAGACCTTTGATCTTGTGTTCCTGTATAATTTGGTGTGTTGTATGGTATATGTATGTTGTATTTTCGTGCAGCCCTTGGGTTCTTTATATAGGTGCTTGGAGAGATCACTTGTAAAGTTT
This sequence comes from Rehmannia glutinosa, assembly GCA_016081115.2. Lineage (NCBI taxonomy): Eukaryota > Viridiplantae > Streptophyta > Magnoliopsida > Lamiales > Orobanchaceae > Rehmannia > Rehmannia glutinosa. The sequence continues at coordinate 299,045 of JABTTQ020000214.1, forward strand.
GAGTGGGAAAAAGATACAAAACTCCGAAACAGTGCGTCACACGGCCACTCCACACGCCCGTCTGGTCTAACACGGTCCGTCTGTATGGCTTGTTTTCGTCCCCTGTTTATTCCCAACTTCACACGGACATGTCTTCATCGCACGAGCAAGTCACAAGGCCGTGTGGTCCCACACGGTCCGGCCATGTGACGTGTTTTTGTCCAGTTTCATCATCTTTTTTATCTCCTCTTTGCACTCGTCAATCCTATCCGGGCCTTCCAACTGATATTTCTTCAATTAAGCTTCGTTTCCTGTAAAAAGTTACAAGAATACTCAGTATCATGCCCTTCTAAGGAAACCAAGTAAAAACACACTAAATGTACATGCAAATATATCAATTATATACCATTTTAAGCCCCTAAATGCACATATATTTTACAAGTATCAAAATCCCCCAAACTTAAAGCATTGCTCGTCCTCGAGCAAATTAAGGGGTACAAAGAACACACAAGAACACTACAAATATTTAAATTAATTTGACTTCATATCTAAGTAAACCATGAAATTCATTATCAAGAAGTCATCAATCACAAGTTCGACATAATTAATACTCTCTCGGGTACTTGACATCGCGACTCACAAGTAAGTTGTGTATCACTCAACCTCATAGTGTATGGGAAGTGTTTGCGCTCAAAATCAATTCAGTCAATGTAGAACTACCATAGGCTTGCAAATCGTCTTACATCTCTACCACTTTAGTGTGCACAAGTTATGAATCAAAAAGGACTTTCATTTGATTGTAATGTAGGCTCTTTGGAAAGAGTAGGGAAAATTTTGGATTAAGTGACTTGACTTGAGCAAATAAAATTTTAAGTACACAAACTTGCAACTCACCAACCCAATTTTTGTCATAAAACTCATTCTTTCAAGATATTTTCTTTTTTTCAACTAAACTCCACAATTCCTCAAAATTTTCAGAATTTTTCTTTCTTTTCTTTCTTTTGCTCGATTTTCTCTCTTTATTTTTCAGAGATTTTTCTTTCTTTTTCGAGCTACATTATTCTTCCATTCACCTAGATATTGCTCATCTCTCATTCTTTTGCCAACTTTCTCCTTTTTTCATAATTTTCACATCTCCCCCAAACTTGTTCATTTTCTATAAGCTCAAGAAATTTCAGGGATAATATTATTTTTCAATTTTAAAGATCATGTGGCTAACAATAAAAAGTTTTGGCACAAAATTGGCTTACTAGGGAATCATGAGTTCATAGATAGGCTTTTTAGGCTAAGTAGGCTAAACAAAGATGACCTTAAATTATTTTCAAAAATTGTACAAACACATGGCTTCAATGAATTTACCAAAGCAAGTTCTAGAGTTCTATCAATCATGAATGACACACTCAAGAACAAATAAGTTGCATAAGATAAAGCAGTTTAAGGCACAAAAGCTCATAGACTTATTTTTTGCACCATGCTCAAATACCCAATTTTCTTAATTCATGCCAAACAAATAAAAGACATCTCCTTAACTAGTCATCGCATTATTCACATAAATATGTCATCTCATAAAATTAAATGCTCACAGTAAAAATCATACGGAAGCTGTGCACTTTTGAAAATCTTGATTAAAAAACACACACAAAAGCAATTAAACGTGCTAACGCGATAAACATGCTAAAAATCAAATAAAAATCAAAAAATAATAAAAAAATCAAAAAAATTTATGCAAATATTTGTATGCTCTATACATGCAATCCTAAATGCAATGCAAAATGCAAAAAGTACTAAATTACGCATTCTTGACAACCCCCCAAACTTAAAATATGCTTCGTCCAGAACATATGAGGAAATTATCAAAAGTAAAGAGGAATGCGTAATAAGTACTTACACGGATCACTGTGGTGGTGGAGGTGGGGGGTAGTGGCCTTGTGAAATTTCCACTGATCCATACGAGACATCATCTCGTACATGTATTGCTGCTGCTGGGTGATAGCATCGAACCGTTGTAAGTACTCCGTGTTGTACTCATCAACTGTAGCCGTCAACTGATAAGTATCATCTATCAACTTGCCCACATCGGATTGCACCCTTTGTAGCCTATTACTCATGCTAAATGGCCGGTTTTTCCCTTGTCTAGAGGATTTTGGCACATCCCTCATAGGTTCATCTTGCTCTTCTTGAGTAGCAGCCCCCTGTTCAACTCTCAGTAACCAATTACCCCTATTTCTTAAAGATGTAGCTTCTGGGTTAGGGAGCCTTACTTTTGTTCTATCCGCCTGATTTAGCCAGTAATCTTGCCCATCGAATTAAATTATTTTCATAGCAGATAAAATAATCAAATCAATTAGTTTTGGACCTGCGGCCTCCGCATACCCTTCAAAGCTAACATTAAAGTATTCAGCAATAGGAGTAACAATCCCCCCAATACAAATTCCTCCCCTATCAGACTTTCTCACTCTATCAAATTGTCGGGCTATCATAGCCCCAACGTTTGGCACAACCTCTGTCCCTGACGCCACACACCAAATAATAAATAACTCATCTACACGCATGGCCCTTTACTTTTCTCACTCGCAAAAATCGTTTCCGCTAATACTCTTTGTACGTAGCGGTATACGGGATTTAGAATGCTAGATGCCTTCGAGGTACCCGGAGTGTAGATTCGTTTACCAGTTATTTCCCTCCAAAATCTATCCTTATCAAAATCCTCATGCTCCTCAACCCCATAAGCCGAAGTTCTGTATATTTCATTTAAATCATCAATAGACAACTCCCTCGGCTCATTCGCTAACTGGAACTGAAACCCCATCAAATTTCATTTTCGAACTAGTAATTTGAATCTACTCAGGAAGTCAAGCGTATAAATCGATTAAGTAGCCCAATGCCCATTTAATAATTTATGTCAATCCACGTGACCACACATAGCCCAAAAATCTTCCAATAAACCCAAATTAGCAAGAGTAGGTTCATTGGGATACCTTATATTTATCCATGGTCGATAATAAAGTATCGCCCATCTAGCCCGATGTGTTTCATTTGGAAAGATGACATTCAAGGCTTCCGGTTCATCGGCCGTGTATTTCGGTTGTGGCTTGGGTTTGGGATCTAGAGTTGGTTCCCTTATTCTTCTCGTGTTCCTTCTTGTTCCTCTTTGTCCCCTAGAAGCCATGAAAACCAAATTTATGAGGTGAAAAAAAATCTGAAATTTGAAACTTTAAAAACCCCCAAACTTGGTGTAGAACTTGAAGAAATTGAAAATTTGAAGGCTTTAGGTGATGGGTTTCTTGAGAAGTTGAAGAATTTGTGTTTTTGGGGTGAGATTTATAGTAAATTTGAAGAGATTTGGAGAAGAGTTTGAGAATTTTTGGGAGAGAATTTTCGTGTTGTAGGGTTTGGGTAGGAGAAAGTGGGAGAAAAATTGAGTTTTGGGGGTGAAAAAGGGGTTAAATCCATGACTAACGGGCCACACGACACGTGTGGGCTCGCACGACCAGGTCGTGCAGCCCTGCGCACCCAGCTCTTGTTCCTGCCGCATCCCACGCGCCCATGTGGCGCCGGGTCTCGCTGTTGTATCGCACGTCTGAGTCAGGTGTCACATCACACGGCCGTGTGATGCAATTTTTCCTTTTTTTATAATAACTGGGAGTTTGCCGTGACGCCTCCTACACAACAACTAACAAAACTAAACACAACTAAAAATTAAGTTAATACTAAAAATACAATTAAAATTTAAATAAATTAAAGGCGATCAAAAATAATAAGAAAATAGGAAATAAGTTGGGTTTCCTCCCATATAGCGCTAAGTTTTACGTCTTCAGCCAGACTTCAGATTTCTATATTCACCGTCGCTGAACCTTGTCGGTTGAAATCTGCGAGCCCTCAAAGTCTGTACCATCTATCAGACGAATTCCATTGTATTGTTCTCTCGGATTCAATTCCGTGTCACTTGGGAATTTGCCCTTTTGATGTTGGCCTCCCACTGCAGTTGCGATCTGGGTTACTTGTGTTTCTAGATATTTCAATCTTGCATTTACGTTCGTGTTCAACTGAGTGACCTGTTCCTCGATCATGTCTATCTTCGCTTCATCTTTGTTCAGTCTTGCCCTAGTTTCTCCCATAAACGAGGATAACATCTCTTCTACAAATGCTTTCTTTTCATTTGACTCTGCTCTGTCTTGATTACCCACATTAAATCTCGGAGGTGGCTGCAAAATGTTTTTATTGTTAGCATAAGAAAAGTTTTCATGGTTTCAAAACCCCGGATGATAGTAATTGTGTCTGATTATTTCTATAATTGTTGTTGAAGTTTTTTTGTTGTCCCACAAAGTTCGCTTCTTCTTTAACAATAGCAGGATCTCTTGAAGTCACTTGTTGCATCGCATCCAGTTTCATATTTAGCACGGATACATGTTCTGTGAGCATGGCGATTATCTCATCTTGAACCTCTCCGACACGTAGGACATTAGATCTCTCGGATGGCCATTGGTAACTATCATTTGCCATCTCCTCTAACAGTTCTAGTGCTTCCTCTGGATATTTCCCTAGCAGTGCACCCCCAGATGCAACATCTATAATCGTTCTCGTGTTGCCACTCAAACCATTATAAAAATATTAGACCTGTTGGTAGTCGGGATATCCATGTTGAGGGCACTTCCTTAGAAATTCTCAGAATCTATCCCATGCCTCATATAGTGGCTTTGAATCTAACTGCCTAAACTGGGCGATTTCAGATTTCAATTGCAGTGTTTTACTAGGGGGAAAGTATTTGGCTAAAAACCGCTAATTTAGTTCAGCCTAATCTGCTGCTGGTGGTGTTAGAGAACATAACCATCCCTTAGCCTTATCGCGTAGAGAGAATGCGAAAAGGCGGCATCAAATGATATCTTCAAAAACACCATTCATCTTAATAGTGTCGCAAATTTCTAAAAATTGCGCAGATGCGCATTTGGATCCTCAACGGCTCTGCCCCCAAATTGATATTGTGACACCATCTGGATCAATGCAGGTTTTAGTTCAAAGTTATTTGCATTGATTGGCAGACGGGCCACACCCCATAAGTTCGACTTACCTCCGGCTGGAAGTAGTCCCTAGCTGCCTTTCTTCTGAGCCTTTCCACTATTCGATCCTATGCATCTGCCCCAGATGGGCGTTCCTCATTGATTTTGTTATTCACGACATTCTGATTTTATTCCCCTCCGCCATTGATTTAGATCTTTTCATTAGTTGTTTCGCTCTTTCATTGATTTCTACATCAATGGGTATTGGCTGGGTACATCTGGAACGCATGATCATGCACTATCTGCACTTAACAAAAACAATGTTAGAACCGAAGAAGAGAAAAAAGAATCGCAAAAAGGAAAAAAATATAAAAAAATATTTACAAAAAATGGTTCAATTAAGATTGAACTACTTATTACTATATCTAAGTAGAATCTTTCAATCCCCAGCAACGACGCCAAAAACGTGTTCACCAAAAATTTGTTTGGATCTCTATACTGCAAGTGTACAGTGTAGTTTATAAGATAATGGCAATCAAGGATGTATTCCTCAGGGATTGACTACAAAACACTTAGGCTATAATAATATCGCATTCCAATTTTATTGAAGCGACCGAATCTCAAGTTTATATAATAATCGAAAATTAAAAGAAAAATAGATATATTTGCGAACCCCACAAATATTTTCAACAACCATGGAAGCAACCTTAGACACATAATCTCAACACGTTTCTTCAATATTAAATTCAATTAAAGTTTCAATCACGAATTCATGTGTTTCTATGGGTTCAATTCCTAAAATAGTTTATTCCCCTCCCGGGAGGTACATAAATAGTAGATTAATAATAATTGAGGTCTTCCGATCCATCACAACTATTATTAACTCCCAAAAGATCTTTGAATTAAAATACTCCCACAAACAGAAGTAGTCTCCTGATACATTACCCTATTTATGTCAGAATTTAATTTTTGTCTCGTTAGAACTCACCTCCCGGATTATGGACTAACAATATGACATGCAAATTATTGATCAGATAATCGACAATTAAGAATAAGCACTCGAATTCATAAAATAGAACACATGAATAAATTAAGAAAACAATTAATAAAGATTTAACATGAATCCACAGTTTTGATTATGCCCAAAGATCCGAAAGATTAGCTAAACATTGATAAAAAATTCATAGACCAACTTGGAATCAACATCGTGACTTCGTTTAAGCACAGACAAGAGATCTAAACTAAGAAAGAAAATCCATTCTTGTCAAGATGGATTCTTCTTCCAAGCCTTCGAAGCTATTGTGCTTACGTGGATGTGAAAGGCTCGTAACCTAGCCCTCCTCTCTTAGAAGACCTTTGATCTTGTGTTCCTATGTAATTTGGTGTGTTGTATGGTGTATGTATGTTGTTATTTTCGTGCCGCCCTTGGGCTGTTTATATAGGTGCTTGGAGAGATCACTTGTAGAGGTTGAGTGGGAAAAGGACACAAAAATCCGAAACAGCACATCACATGGTCTGGCCGTGCAACATCACATGGCCACTCCACACGGCTGTGTGGTCCCACACGATCCGACCGTGTGACGTGTTTTTGTCCAGTTTCTTGTTCTTTTCGATCTTCTCTTTGCACTCGTCAATCCTATCCAGACATTCCAACTGATATTTCTTCGATTAAATTCCGTTTCCTATAAAAAGTTACAAGAATACACAGTATCATGCCTTTCTATGGAAACCACGTAAAAAGACACTAAATATACATGCAAATGTATCAATTATATACCATCTTAAGCCCCTAAAGGCATATATATTTTACAAGTATCAATAGCTGTAGACTACCTCTCGGTAATCAGCTGAACCGCCTTAGAGACTTAAGAAACTCCTTACCAGTCTTGTGCTAGACCTTCAACCGTTTATTCTTCCCGGTCATCTCAGTCATCTGCTTGCTGACTGAGTCTCTTACTTTTTAATTCTCCACCTTGTACTACTTGATCTTCCCCCTCCAAGGCCTTGCCCTTGCAAAGGACAGCAACAGAAGCATTCATAATCTACAAAAACATCATGCAAGTGTTAACAAACAAATAAAATATAAAATGACTAAGTAGTAAAAGGAAGGAAGAAGTCTTACCCTAACTACATCCCCACAAAGGTGAGCATCTAGCTCCTCAAAAGATAGAGGATCAGGTGAGCAAAGTCATCATTAGACAACAGACTCATACTCTTACTCAAGCCTAAGAAAGGCTAAGAAGGACCCCAATAGGACCTAATACCTTCACGTAGTTCTTACCACTAGAGAAGAGAATACACAGACTAATTGTCTCAAAATAAGCATTGGAAAGCTCAGAGGGATGCCTCTTCCCACCAGAGAGGATGAGAGGAGGCCTAGAAATATGACTGCTTTTGACACAATCCCCCATACGGGAATTAGATTGGTGCTCGCTTCCCTGGCGACAAGAAGAAGGTTCGTGCTTCTCATCCCTTTTAGTAAGTGCCTACTCGAACTACTTTCATTACCTTAAAAGTTTTTTCTCTTATTCTTCTTATACGTGATCAACTCAGCAACGCTAAAAGTCTTCTTTCCTGAAAGAAGGAAAAAAAATGCATAAATATATGACGACTAAATTGATAATGTTCTCTCAAATTTATTTATCTAAACCGCAAGTGTACAACTTAGTTATAGTAGTGACAAACAAGTTGTTCCATGGAGATAGACTTAAGAACATAAAGTACGATAATCGTAGTAGTCTCAATTTTATTAAAACAGTCGCAACTATAGGAATAAATTATTTAACAGTCTTGACAAGCATATATCAAAAATAAAAATCTAGCAAGAATTTATCAAACTCACCTAAAAAATAATCAATGGACTAAAAAATGATCATAGGAATATGATTTCAACATACATCCCCTATCTCTATCCAATCTATGTTCGCAAAGCTAATTATACCTTATTTACAGACTCAATTTCTTTGGTAGTTTATTCCCTCTCTAAAATAAATGAACCATAAATCAAACATTAATCATAAGCGTTTCTACTGTTTGTTTATGCAAACTCCAAATAGCATGTTTGATCAAGTATTAACCCCACAAAAGTTGTAAGTCTTTAAACTCCACAATCATTTATGTTGTGATTTTTTAATCTTTTATTGGAACTTATCTCTTAAATTATGAACCAACATATTAAATATGCAAATCATCGCCAAATAATCTACAATAATTATGCACAAGTCATCGCAAATAGAAATATGTTAATAAACAATTTGAAACAAGTCAAACAAAATATAGAATGTGTTACGGTTTACATCATGTCCTAGAATCAAAATGATATTTGATAAACATATTTGTTTGTAAATTCATAAACAAATTGTTTAACATATGAAAAGATAAAATAAAAATAAGAGTTCTAGACTATGATGATGAGTTCCCTGTCTTGGATGAACACATCTTCATATCTTGAACGGTGGTAGTGCCTGTTTGGTTTGGGTTTCTCCTGTCCCTTCTTGTCTAAAAACGGAATGCATTTCTCTATAATTCCCCTAGGCTTTTATGAATTCCTTTTATTTCATTACGGGTCATGTGGCGATGGGTTCGCGCCTCTAAAATTCCTATCTTGCCCCATGTAGAAGGTCGTGCGCCATGCTTCTTTTGGCGTAATTTTTCATAGTATTCCCTATTTTCAGTCCATGTTGTGTCATTGTCTTGATTCTTTAATATTTGCATGTTTTTTGTTCTCTAAGACTTGCAATATCTCTCTTGCATCTATTTTATCTCTAATTCCTACAAATATATAAAAGAATCACAATATCTCGTCCAACAAGTATAACTAGACCAAATAAGATTAATTATGCGTGCAAATGTATATACAACTCGTCAAAATTACAATGCAAGAATAAAAAGAACCTAATAACCCCCCAAACATAAAGTGTTGCTCATCTTTGAGCAGCAGAAACAAAGAAAACATGCATGTATGTGGTTAGTTTGCTCTACTACAAATAAATAAACCGACATAGTTAAATGTTGTCAAGTCTCAAACACTTTGGTCTAGCATAGAAATCATTCCCAGAAGTTCTTAATTACTGAACATACAACAATTAATGCATATCAAAGTATTTGAAATAGCAAATCCCTCAATGGATAAATGTATCACTCAAGCGCATAAAGTGTATAAATAAGGCTAGTTACGCTCAAGCCATGTAATGAATATGAATTACCATAAGCTTGTAAATCATCTAACTCGCTGCTTCTCATGATGTGTGAAAATTATGAATCTAAAGGACTTTCATTTGGTTGTAATGTTGGCTCTTTGACCATGGTAGAAAAACTTGGATAAGTGAGTTAACACTTAGATTAATGGAGCAATGTACATATTTGAATGTATTTTCGCATCACTCATTCACAAATTCACTTAGTCTCCCTCCAATTTGCAATTTAAGATGACAATATGCAATTTTGCATTGAATTTTTTTTCTTTCTCGCATTTTACTAACAACCAAAAGAACTCTTACATTCTTAATAATTTTCTTTTCTATTGTTCTTTTCCACCTTCGATATTCTTTTCAATTGCTAATTTTCACACCAAACATCCTCTTGTCCCCACGAACATCTCATTCACTCCATATTTTTCATATAAATTCAAACCCATTGGCCTAAGCTAGGAGAGTGTATCAATGAGGTTAAAAGAGCTACACATATGTGGTTCTCATAAGAATAATATATGTCTCAAAAAGACTAACTTGGGGATTCAATATTATTGATATGAATCTTTGGTCAAAGTGAGCTTATATCAAAGACGAGCTTAAAACATTTTCACAAAATTACACACATTATGCAGTCTTGAGAAAGCACCAAAGTAAGATATAAAATCCACAATGCATGAATGGAAATTACACACAAAAAAGTAAGATTGGGCAACATCTAACAATCATGGCTCAAAAGCTCACAAAATTATTTCGCAACATGCCAAACATTCAATTTTCTTAATCAGTGTAAAATCAAGTAATCAGGACAATTCAAGAACTTCACAATATGCATAATCAAGTATTATCAACTCAACATCACAACATAACCGGCCCTCTCAAAGGCCATCCATCGTCAAATCTATTTTCAATTTACTATCTTCTCATCAAATCACATAAAAGAAGTAAACGTGCTAAAGCAATAAATGTGCCAAAATTAAATAACAAGCAATATAATGTAATCCTAAATGCTATACAATCTGGATTAATGCACTTCTCAAAACGGACTAATACCCCTCCAAACTTGTTTGACAAAGAATTCACTCAAGCTAAGAAAAATGCAATAACCGCTTACAACGTCTCACTGGCGAATAGGAGGTGGAGGGTAGTGACCCAGATGAATGTGCCACAACTTCATGCGTTAAGTCGTTTCAAACATAGTTGGTTGTGACATAGAGGCTATTCAGACTGTACTACTTTGCAACTAAAGTTATATGTTAATGGATTCCTCCTAGAGTATGAGAAGAGTTGAGTAGAGGAATTACCCCATCTTCGAACCACTATAAATATTGTTTCTTTACATTCTTGCAATTAAATTTTGGCTATTTATATTCTTTTGTTTATTGTCTATCCAAACTGCTTTATAACTATCTAAAAACACTAAGTATTGATTAGCAAAACTCAAAATGGTGTAAGTCTTCTGTTGACTTAAAAGAAAACTGATTTTATAAGTGGTTGACTTTCTTCAGCTGAGTTACTCTATCAACAGCTCTTTCAAGAGAACTGTTGAGTGGTTAACTCTCCTGCTGAATCTCAACTCAGCTGTCTAAAAACTTAGTTGTTTTCTTAAAACTCTGATTTGCACAAATTAAAAAATCTTAAAAGTTTATTCAACCCCTCTTCTAGACTTTACCTGACACCTATTGGGACCGACATCAACGCATATAGCAAAAAGAATGTGTATTTATAGGGTGATTTTCTGGAGTTTGAAGATAAGTAGAGTTTGTTAGTGATAACATAAAATCTGTTAGGAGATTTATCTTATAGATTTTGATGATACCATGTAAAACTTAAACTAGAAAGTTGGCACCCCATTTTCTTTGTAATTTATATTGTAATAGATAGAATTTGGAAAAGCTGAGTCAAGTCGCCTATGCCAAGAAATACAAGAAGTCAATCAAGATAGAAGTGAAGACTCCATTGCAAAGACAAAGTGAGTATGGCAAACAAGGAGAGTCAAGAACTCGACTGAAGGTGTATCAGCTGTGAATCAGCTGTATGGAGAGTCAGTCAAGTCAACTCAACAAGTCAAGTCTCAAGTTGAAGTGACATATGAGTCATCCAAGGATTGAAAGCTAACTCAAGTCACCTGGGGAATAAAAGAATGCAAATCAAGTCATAAATCTGAATGAGATCCGTTGATGAAAGTCAAGAATGTTACTCAGAATGGTAACATGTTAAAGTTGTCAGAGATAAAATGTTAGTTCCAGTTGTGTGCAAAAGGAACAAACCAATGGGATGCATTGCACCAAGCGTCAGAAACGCTGCAATGCTACAAGACATTAAATACGAGGAAATGTTAACTTCAAGGACTGCAACAAGACACGCCAACAAACACAAGTGACTTTTGTAATTAGCCTATCTCTTCAACGGGAAAAATTTCGAAAGTTCACTATAAAAGGCTGAGGAAACTCATTGAGAAAAGGTTACCTGAACCACGAACAAACAAGTATTATTCAAGCTATTAACCTGAAATATTCTCAAGTATATTCAAGCAAATCCTCAAGCCTGAAACTCGAAGGAAATCGATCCAACACAAGCTGTGAAAGAAAGACAACTTCAAATCTATTGAAGAGAAAACTTTTGAAGAATCAAAAGGGGTCTACTTTCCAAAGAGGATTGTAGGAAGGTTCAAGGTTGAACCAGTATCAAGTTATTGGAGGGCTTCGTGATCAAATCCAGGAGCTTGAGAAAGTGAGCTGAAGTAGCAAGGCGCCGTGTCTGTGAAGAGCCGAGTCGCAAGAGAAGCTAGCAAAGCAGTGTGACCAAGGGTGTCTATAGATCGTTCACCACATTGTAAACTGATCTGTTACATAGTGGATTCCTCCAGGAGTTGGAGAAGAGAGGATTAAAAGAATTGCCCCATCTTCGAACCTCTATAAAAATTAACTGTGTCATTTATTTTTCAGCACATTTATATTTCTACATACATACATCATATCTGCTGATAAACTCATATTTGTTATCCAGCTTATTAATAACCAAGTACTAAAATCAAGTGTTAAAACGAGCTTAAAATAATTCAAAGGGTGTTAAGTCTTTCGCTGATAAAACCAATACATCCAAGTTAAAGTACAGGTTAAACAACCGAGTTATTCTATCAACAAACTCTATCGAAGTGCGTTGAGTGGCTAACTCAGCTGAATAACCAACTTAGATATCCTTTAAGGACACAACTGTTTGAGTTAACTCTGTAATAATTTTGAAAGGACTAAAATCAAAAAGTTGATAAGGTTTATTCAAAACCCCCTTTAAACCTTACTCACACCCTTGGGACCTACAAAATCTAATTTTTTCCTCGTATAATAGGAGTGAAACTCTATCTCTATTGGGATTTAAATGATGGAATAGATAATGACCGAAATAATATTTATTATAGATGATTGTCTTAATAATCAAAAAAATAAATGTAATAATTATTGTATGAAGAAAAAAATGAATATAACAATCTTTGGATATTATTTAAAAATAATAAAGATAACAATGTTATTTAATTAATATTGACAAAAATACGGGATATTACACATTTAACCCCCACCCAGCAATAGGTTTATGTTTTCTTTTACTCTTTCCCTTCTTTAACCCATGATTTTTTTTCTTTATTTGTCTTTGTTTTTGATTGGTTACATGTGGGAGCACGTGTTTCTAGCTGCACTATGATTGAAGGTGTAGTCCCTGGAGGTGAGGAGCATGACATTACTTATAAATTGCAAAATATTAACTTATCCACTGAGAAAAGAGAAGGTATTGTCCTAGAGGCTAAGGATATTGGAATATGTGTTGAGGAATGTAAACAGAGTCTGATTGGGAAAGTGCACGGAGAAAATAGAGTTAATTTCTAAGGATTAAAAACAACTAAGGAATCGATCTGGCAAACCCGGGAGACCTTTGTAATGAGGGAGAATGGATCCAATGTTTTCAGTTTGTATTCAAGGTCTCGGAGAAAACACAAACTTTTGCGTGGAAAACCCTGGGTTTTTGACAACCAGTTTATCATTCTTAGAGAATGGATTGAGAAAACTATGATTCGAATGGATAGATTTTATCTTGATGATGTTATTCAAATATGTAATTTGCCGGTTCATTGTGTGTCAGCAGAGACAGTGTTATGGATTGGAAAAATGTTCCCAAAGGTGTTGGATGTGATGATACCGGAGACAGGGGGTTGTAATGGTAGATTCGAAAAAATTCTTCCTGAAATTGACTTGGGTAAAGCACTAATCAAAGGAGCTAATATCACACTCAGGGAAATGTCGAGTTGGGTGGACTTTAAATATGAAGATCTTCGTAGCTTTCGCTTCTATTATGGGTGCTTAGGACACCTTGATAGAATATGTGAGAGTAGAAAACAAGATATTCAAGTTGGGCAACTAAAGGATAGACAATTTGGAGAATGGTTGAGGTCCTTCAATTCAAATTTTGGGGGGAAAGCTGGGAAAAGATACACTCAATCACCTGTACAGGAAAAAGGGAGCTTAGAGTGGTATTCTGAACAAGGAACACCATGTTGGAAGTACAAAGAATGAACATTCAATGCAAAAATAATCAGAATCAGAACTTGCAATTGTGAATGCGGTTGTCGAGACCCCAAGTCCTATAGTTATGGAGCACAAATTAATGGAGATTGTGGAATTGGAATACCATGAAGTCCCTATTCTTGAACTGGAAAGACAAGAACATATTCAAGTTAATGAGGGACCTAAACACTGTTAACTAAGGGGGCTGTGTGGAAAAGCTTAATGAGTGGTGGATGACCACAATATAGTGAGTGTCCCCATCAAAATTAGCAAACGAAGGAATCCAATGAGTGAACTAACAAATGTTGAAGTCCCTAAAGACTTCAGAAGGAAAAAAAGAGTTTCTCTGGGTGGATCTCAAGACAGAGGGGGGAAAGATAAGAAGAAGGCCTGTTATAAAAGAGGTTATAGTGGGAAAAAAAAGGATTTGAAGAAGAGATACACTGTTCTGGGGTAGATGACACTAAGCTTAAAAGTTGCAAGCTAGAGAAAGTTGAGAAAAGATAAAAGTCTCATGAAATAATAGTGGAGAGGACCACCCAATAATGGTCCCCAGAGTTTAAGTGAATTGTGTGTGGAATTGTACAGGGCTAGAAAGCCCTATACAATATCCAAGCTTAAGGTGTCAATGGGACTCCACCTCCTGAATGTATCTTACATTACAAATGATTAACTCAGGTGGAGTGTTCTCTCAGCCATCTCACATATTGTTGGAGTAAGTCTACTTGATGATTTTGATTTGAATCTAATATGTCTTGAGTGGCGTCTCCTTGATCATCAGTATTCATCTGTAATCTTTCCAGATCTCGTTAAAATTCAGCTAACTCATCCTTATCCAATGGCGTAGCCAGGAATAAAACGGGGTGGGCCAGATAGAAAATTAAGAGAAAAATCATATAAAAATTAAATAATTTTTTTACCAAAACAAATTTACCTAGAAAAAAAAATTTAAAAAGGGGGGGCCGGGGCCTAGGTTGGCCCCCCTAGCTACGCAATTGGTCCTACTCTCGTGTTGTGTAAGATCGTGATCGGCCACTCCTAATGGCGGAGCCAGGAAAAATACTGAGGTAATCTGACAACAAAAATATGGTGAGAGGAATAAAAACTAAGAAAAAATATCATATAAATTCTAAGAGGTAATCTCCTGTTAGATTGTCTAACGATTATCCAAAGATCCGGCATGCGCAAAACCCAAACCCGGTGACCCACCCCAATAACCTAACAGAATGTCTAATACTTTTTAGGGAACCTACTAATTCTTTTCAGTGAGACTACTAATACTTTTTATTAGAAAAATAATACTTTTCAGGGAAATTACTAGAAATCTTTCACGGGAAAACTAATATTTTCAGGTGAACTATTAATATGTTTCACGGGGATAACTAATACTTTTTGAGAAAAAACTACTAATTTTTAGGAGGGACTATTAAATATTTTCAAGTGAATTACTCTAAACTTTTACGGATGGACTATTAATACTTTTAAGATAAAAACGTAATACTTTTTACAAGGTTGAAATCGCTAGGCGCTAATACGGGCAGAACCGGCGCCAAGGCGCTAGAAAAGCCCAAGTTTGTCTTATTTTTTATTATTTTTGGACGATTTATTGACTAAACCGCCTGACCGATTTTTTCCCGATTTTTTTCGACTTTTAAGATAAAAACGATTTTTACATCATTGACTTTTTAGTGATCTCGTGATATTATATCATTGTCCAATATTACAAACTAATACTTGCAACTAAACTATGTACTAATAATTTTCAAAAGAACTGCTAATACTGGTCCCTAGATATCACAAAAATAAATATTATAAAAATACCAACGGGTCATTTTTGGGATCAATCTAATTGACTTTAGCCCATTAGGCGTCGCCATGAGTTTTTGTTAAATTCTAATTAATTTGTTTTAAATATCTTACTATAATTAATATTGTTTAGAAACAAAGGAGGGTCGGGGCCCAAATTGGCCCCTTGTCTCTGCCACTCTAGCCACTCCTTACACTCATATATACAAGTCCCTCTTTAGCGTTTGTAGAGTTTGCTTCATACCATGTGTCATGGGCCTAATGGACTCTGTAAAACCATTAAACAGAAAATAGGGAAAATTACATAAAATAGCCTTTTTTGGGTAAACATACCATAAGATACGTTTCTAACACTTTTGTACCTATTTTTTTCTTTTTTTATGCTCCTGCATATTTTTTGATTATTTTAATATTTTTTTTTATTTTTTTGTTCCTGTATCGCTTTATATGTTATACATGTTGTTTCGATGTTGTTTAAATTTGTTTCTTTTTTGTTTTGATGTTTCAAAATAACTTTTACCTATTTTTTATACTATTTTTTGTTAATGTATTATTTTGTACATTGTTTCTATTATTTTTGGTGTTGTTCTATAATATTTTTTAATGTTGTTCTAATAATTATTTTGTTGTTTCCATGTAGTGTTTAATGTGCAAATACAATCTTTACCTATTTTTAAGCTCTTTTAATTCATGTGGTATTTTTAATGTTTTTTACGTTGTTTTTGGGTTGTTTACATCTTTAATGTTGTTCTGATACCTTTGTTGTTTCCATGTAGTTTTCGATGTTTAAATACAATTTATACATATTTTTAACCCTTTTTTGCTCATATGGTGTTCTCTATATTGTTTCTGGTTTGTTTCTATATTGCTTCCTAGCTGTTTCCATATTTCTTATGTTTTCATTCATTGGATCAAAAATTGAATGGTATTTTTTTATTTATGTTGTTTCTATAATATTTTTAATTTGTTTGGGTTTAATATGTGTTGTTTTATGTGTATATTTCTTAATTTTTTATCACACTTTGAGTATAAAATGAATTATTTAATGGGGGCAAAATTTATTTTTTCACTGAAATTTTATTGAAAGAAACATGCTTGAAACATGTTAAAAACAATCTTGAATCATAGCGTAAAAAAGTCTGGAAATTTTGGCGGGAGCGTAAATTTGTGTGGAAAAAAGACATTGTTTCCAAAAAGTGGGGCATTTATGTCAATTGCCCCACAAAAGAACTCTCATTATAAGAGTTGATACAAAACCCTTTCAAATCAATGATCATCGGAGTCCATCACTACCTGCCAAAAAATTATCTTCCACGTATGTTGTTTATTCACTTTATAAGATATTGCAAAATATATGATTGCATCACTTTGCTTTGGGATTAGTAAATTAAACGTCTACGATTTTTAGTTTTTCCATATAAAATACTTATTTTAAATAATGGTGATTGTAACTGAGAATTATGTAGGCATGTGTAGGGATGGCAATGGGGTGGGTTCAAACCCAAACCCGCAATGAACCCGTCCCATCTGGACCCGTTATGAACCCGCCCGGGTCCGGGTCGGGCGGGTAACGGGTCCAATAGGACCCGCTAGGACCCACCCCGCTACATTAAGATTTTGTTTAATAGTTTATATTTATTAATTGTTTCCCCCATTATTCCCTTATCAGACTGATGGATTGGTCAAGTATTTCAACAAAAGGAGTGAGTTTCTTTTCTTTCTCTTGGACTCTCTCGATTCTCTATGCTCTCTTGTCTTTCTTCCTCATTTCACTCCTGCAGGATGCCTTTCTCTTGAGCTTCGGTCGACGCAAACCGAGAGCAGCCCACAACAAGTCATCTTCATCAAGCTCTTGTTAATATCCTTGCCTTTGGAATTTCTTTAAATTTCTTGTAAATGTTGGCTAATTAATTTTTTGCAAGATTTCTTTAAATTTCTTTGAATGTTGGCCAATTAATGTTCTACAAGATTTTGGATATGAGCGAATGGAGTATGGACTAATTCTTAATTGCAGAATAAATTATCAATAGTGCTGGCAGGTTAAACGGGTCTAGACCCGCCCCGATGGGTGTTGAAGCAGAGCGGGACGGGGCGGGTCCTGGATCCATTTTTCCTTGGGGGAGGGGTTCTGGGTTTGGCCAAACCCGCCTCAAAGCCGCCCCGTTTTGATCCCTAGGCAGGTGTAAGAGTCTACTACGTCGTTGATGTTATTAATTAGGCCCATGTGTGGGGTTGGCATGGGACCCATATGCAAGTGTGCTTTGAGCAAGTACCAAACTTTGAAGACTAGAGATATTAAAATGGTTGGCCTAACGAATTTGTGTCAGCCCTAGCAGAATTCGGGCCTAATGGTTTTTGGGCTAAATGGAACTTTATTAAATGGACCATCAATATTGGAACCTATCCCTAATTCTAGCGGGCTTTGGGCTAAATGAGTCAATATCCGACTATAAATCAAAAAATTAAAAATTATATATTTAAATCTAAAATTTTAGATTCGAACATATATATAACATTTAAGTTTAACATTTTAAGTTAAAATATTCATTATTAAAATAAAGTCAAGCATAGTTTATGATCTAAATTTTAAAATAAAACTATGATAATAAAAACTAGCATTATATATCCATATAAAATGGAAAAAATAGTATTTTTTCTGAAATTACTCATATGGCTATAAGTCAAAATATTCAAAATTATATACGTTAGGAAATTTATTGTATAGATTTTGATGATACTTAGAAAACTATGTATTAGAAAGTTGGCACCCCATTTTCATTTATTTCTACACTTATAATAGATAGGATATATGTTGACTCAAAAGCAGCCAAGTATAATTGCAGAAGACTTCTTTGAAGAAAGCATCGAAGCCCATGGTGAGTTCGTGAAGATTCGGTGATTCGCGCTGAGTTGGTAAATAGAAGACTCTCAGTAGAGTATGCCAGCCAAGTCTTTCAGAAGACTGATATCAGAGTACATTAGAAGATACTCTCAGATGATTCAAGTATCAGTTTTAAAGTGATAAAGCAGCTGAAGGATTAAGGTCAACTAGAAGTCACTGTGTCCAAGGAAGACATAGTTCAAATAAAGATGCAAACGATGTTTGACCATAAATGAAAGCAAGACATTTATGGAGTCAATGAGATTCAACCTATAAGAAGGCACCTACAATATGTCTCTTTCAGAAAGATGCAAAGGTCAAAAGAATACAAGGAAAGATCAACATCAAAGCTACAATAAAGGACTTGCCAACTATCCAACGGTGGGATTTGAATTTATCTATATTTTCAACGAACAAATTCAAATACTCACTATAAAAGCTGAGGATTTTTTTCAGAGAAAAAACACGAGACAGAAGGATACAACATTGTGAATAAGCAATAATTCAAAAATCTCTCTCAAGCTTAATCAAGAACATGTCATCGAACACACTCAGTTATTATTCAGAAGAGGAAATTTTGTGAAAACAAATTTGGAGTATATTCTGCCTTGGATAGAAGGAGTGTAGTGAGGTTCCTGACGAACCAAGATTCTGTTGTAGGAGGGTTGTGTGGACAAATCATACAAGTTGAGAGAGCTGAAGTAACTTGGCATTTGTCTAGTGAAAAGATGAGTCCTAAGTGTTTATATTCTTGCACTTAAATTTGTGTCTTTATATTCTTGCACTTAAATTTCTGCTATTTATATTGTGTTGTTTATTTGCTATCTGAATTGCCATATAACTCTCTAAAAATACTAAGTGTTGATTAACTAAACTCAAAAAGGTGTAAATCTTCCACGACTTAAAAACTAGTTTTGTAAGTTAGTTTACTTTCTTCAAATTGAGTTACTCTATCAACAACTATTTAAAAATAGTTGTTGAGTGGTTAACTCTCTTGCTGAATATCAACCCAGCTGTTTAAGCACTTGGATGTTTTCTTAAAATTCTGATGCAAAATCGAAAAATTGTAAAGTCTCTTCAACCCACCCCTCCATTCCTTCTAGACTTTACCTGACACACCTTGGGACTTACAAGTGGTGTTAGAGCAGTTTGTTCAAAGAACCTTTCGCATCGGTTACTGAACTAGATCTCTCTTTTTCAAAACTATTAATGCAGTTAGTTTTTCATGTTTTAAAGTGATCATAGTGGAAGCAAATCTAACTCATATTCTGACATTCTCTATTGAAAAATTTGATGATTTGAAAATACGTATGGGCATATCTTTCTGCACTACATCATGAAATGTGGTTTGTCATCGAGGATGGACCCATTAAGATCACAAACATGAATACAATTGTTTAAGAGTAGTAATTGCAGGAGATGAAATCGCGAGAGCAGTAGTTGCAGGAGATGAAGCTGCAAGAGCAGTTGTGGTTGATAAACCTAGGAGTGAATGGACAAATGACGATAGAAAAAGGCACAACACGGATAATGTTGCAATAAACATCCTATATAAAATATTGGACAAAGCCATATTCAACAAGGTTAAATTATGCAAAACGGCAAAAAAATCTGGAATAAGCAGACTCTAATCTGTGATGGAACATAGTAGATTAAAGAGAATAAGCTCACAGTTGCAGTGCAAAAGTTCAAAAATTTCAAGATAATGTTTAAAGAGTAATTAGACCATCTAGATGCAAGATTCATAGAGATAAAAAATGAGTTATATGCCCTTAGAAATGAATATACACAAAAAAAATGTATATGAAGATCCTTAGAGCCTTACCAACTGAGTGGGAGATGAAGGTCATGGCAATGAGGCACTCAATGAACATCATAAAAATATCAAACCATGAGCTATTTTTATATTTGAAGGCCTATGAATTCGAGCTGAAGAGGAATTAGCAGGATGAGATTGCTGCTCCCAAAACTGTTGTCTTGTTGGCAAGTGAGTCGAAATCAGTAGACTCAAATGATGTTATTGATAAGGAAGAAATTGCCTTAATAGTTAAAATATTCAACAAATTCTTTAAAAATAATTATTAGAGGAATGAAGAAGAGTCATCTAGAAGGTATTCATCCCCCTCTAAGTAAAGAGGAAAGACCACTCAAGAGAGCTGATAAAAAAGTAGAAGACTTGTGCTGGAATTGTAGACAACCAGGTTACTTTGTGTAGGTCCCAAGGGGTGTTTGAGTCTAGAAGGGGGGTTGAATAGACTTAACCAATTTTCGATTTTTAAACTTAAATCAGAGTTTTCACAAGTAGCGGACTAAGTCCTTGAGGGACATCTTAGTTCAACCTCAAGAGGAGCGTTACCACTCAACACTGACCGAGCTATTGATAGAGTAACTCAGTTGAGTGAAGTGAGCTCTTTAAATTTGAGCTAACTTGGTTTTAACAGTGAGTCTTACACCCTTTATTTAAAATATGTTTACAACACTTGTTTTAGTTAAGTTATTATGAGTTGAATTTGACAAAAATATCAACCAACAGATATAAAATATGCAAGAAATAAATGCTGAAAGTAAATAGACATAGAGTAATTTTATAGTAGTTCGAGGATGGGGTAATTCTCTACTCCACTCTTCTCCAACTCCTGGAGGTAATCCACTAATGTAATAGTCGTGTTACAAAAAGGATAAACAGTCCAAGCAAGCCTTGATCACAAAGCTGGCTTCACTCCTGGGACTCAACTCTTCACAAGACAGCTGTCTTGCTACTTCAACTCCTTCGACTTCTTGGATTTGATCATGAAGCCCCGAAATGAATCCAAAGATGGTTTTAACTTGAACCTCTCTGCACTTCCTTTAATCGTTGGATGTGAAGGCCCCTTTATCTTTAAACAAATTTCCTATTCAACAGGTTGAAGCTTTTCTTTCCTTCACCGAAAGTGTTGGTTAGATAGACTTCGAATGTAGGCTTGAGAACTAGAGTGTATTGCTTGAGGGTGTTTTTGCTTGAATGCTCTTTACTCAGATTGCTTGTTTGCTTTGTTGTATCTCTTATATCTTCTCACATAAACTCCTTAGTTTTTTATAGTGGCAGTTCAAAAATATGTCCGTTGAAGAGATATACATACTTTCAAACTCCACTTCATGATCGTTAGCTTGTCTTGTGATGCATAAATTGATGTTGACCCAAACTTGGTTTAATGCTCTGCAGGTTTGCCTGAAACACATCAGGTGTTCTGCAAATATCTCATTGGTTCCCGACCATTTGCACTCTTTTAGCAAAACAGCTTTAAGGTTGCAGTCTGTCTTCTTTCCTCTTTGAGTAATTCTTTTACTTTACTTATCAACGGACTTCTTCCGCTTTCTTTGACTCTTTTTGATGTTAAACCCCTTTATAAGTCTTCTCCAACCATCTGGGAGTGACTCAGTTGTCAGTCTGATGACTAAGAGAACTTTTTGGTACTTGACTGAGTCTTCTCTTCGATACTCAGCTGCAACACAGTTGAATCTTCATTTTATCCTTCAGTCAACTTCTGCAGTCTTCAACTTGGCTGCTTTGACTCAGCTCATAGATCCTATCTCTTATATAGTTGAATTTAAAATAAAAAATGGGGTGCCAACTTTCAAATCTAAGTTTTATATAGCATCATCAAAATCTATACAATAAATTTTCCCAACACTTTGCAATTGACTGCCCCTATCCACCACTCAACAAGTACAGAAATGAAGAAGAAAAGAATGTAATCAGGGAAAGAAGAAAGGAAAGGAATAAGATCCTGTTGGTTGAGACAAAAACAACCAAGTGCAAATGAGCAGAAGAGTCAGAAAACAATTAAGCTGACTAGTCATATGATATAGAGGAAGATGCACTCATCTGTCTCATGGCTAAAGAACAAGAAGATGAGGTAATTCCTAACTCTGTTGATTCTGATTCCGATGATAGTGATCATGACACACACACACATAATTGCCCAAAAATCTTTATGATTCATTAGGCAAAATGATGAATGATTTTGAACACATTAAATCCACTCACACACTTCTAAATGAGGAAAACAACCAACTTAAATGCCAAAACTCACAGCTGACTGAAGAGTTGAGTGATCTAAGTCACTTAGCTGATTAGAACAAATAGTTTAGAGCTGAAATTGAAAACATCATAACAGAGTGTACTGCTAAATAAAAGAGAGAACAAGAGCTTAAAAATGTTGTTGCACCACTCAACAAGTCATCTAAAACATTGGATGCATTGATGATGATACAAAAAGAGATTGGAGATAAAGTTAGATTAGGCTTTAACTCTTTTATGAGTGCACAAACTCTAAGAGTGGTCTTAGGAAAAGGCTCCTCAAGCAATGAGGAAGCAATAAATCTAACACACCATATATTGAACCTGCACATCACCATCAGTAGCACACACTTGTTAGATTTATATATAAAGGCAAAGAAAAGAAGCCAACTGAATACACTGACAAGACTGCTGAAACTAAATTCAGAAAAGTCTATCAACAGACTCCTAACAGGAAGTATTCTGTGAAATCAAAACATAACTACCCAAAACTCCACAACTTTCAAAGAAAGAGAGAAAATGAAGGGAATGGTAGAAGTACCCAACACAAGATAATTGGAACCCACCCATGAAATATTAGTAGATTCCAAGGGAAACATGCCACAATGGCAAAGGCCTAAGGACCAATATAGGTCATTCCCTATGAATGCATCTCAGTACACTTATGCACCAAGACATTATGTACACAGAGTACAACATTTACCATATTATCACTAGAATCCAAATGTTCACATGCATACACAAACATACAGACAAAAGAGACAGTTGTATGTAGCAAAAGCACCCAAAATAGTTTGCAAAAATTCATTATGATTATGGAACTGAAAGGTGGCAACCCCTTGAGTCGATCATTTGGTTATAAGTTTGTTGGGTCACCTTATAGTGCTAACTCCTCAGGACCCACATGGGTATGGGTACCTAAAATCGATTTCCATGATTGCGGGTTCAAGGAATTGCTTGAGTGCAAGGAGCCTGGTACATGGATAGTGGCCGTTCAAGACACACGATCGAAATAAAAGCAATCGACAAATTTCAAGGAAGAAAGAGAAGCAAAAGTTATATTTGGAGGAAATAAAGATCTAGGAGAAATCATAGGCATTGGGTCAATCAAGAAAAATGGCTTGAAAATTAAATACGTTGCATATGTTGAAGGCCTAAACTTCAATATGTTGAGTATTAGCTAACTTTGTGACAAAGACTACAATGCTGGTTTCAACATGGGAGTATGCCAAATCAATGATGTTGAAATAAATGAAATTTTGCTATCTAGAATAAGGAAAAAAGAACATGTATGTTGTAGATTGGTCAACTACCACACCAAGCACATGTCTGCTACACAAGAGTGCAATCAAAGTGAAAGTTGGTTGTGGCACAAAAAAGTGAGTTATCTGAATTTCAAGACAATCAACAAACTTGCAAGAAGTCATTTGGTGGAAGGACTACTAGGTTCTGTGTACAAAAAGGAGAGTATTTGTGATGCATGTCAGAAAGGAAAGCAGATCAAATCATCATTCAAGGAAAAGTCAAATCCTTTATCCACAAGGATTTTACATTCATTGCATATGGACTTGTTTGGTCGTGAGTAAGTCGGTCCAAAGCATAAGTGGAAAAAAAAATATATCTTAGCGGTACTGGATGATTTCTCAAGATACACATGGACCATCTTTTTGTGTAAAAAGAAGGAAACATCGCAAAGGCTCCCTCAGTTGATGAAGAGAATTCAAAATGAGAAGAGTCAATCTATTATCAAGATAAGGTCTAATAGAGAAACTGAGTTTGTCAATGGATTTATAGATGAGTACTGCGCAGTAAATGGGATTACTCATGAGTTATCAGCTGCAAGAACTCCTCAGCAGAATGGAGTAGCTGAAAGGAGGAACAAAACACTCAAGGAAGCTGCTAGGACCATGTTAGCTGAAGCTAGACTGCCTAAGAGATTTTGGGTTGAAGCTATCAACATAGCTTGCTATACTTCAACGGATGCATGATCATCGACAACAAATCGAAAACCTTTTATGAAATTTGGACGGGGAAGAAAGCCAAAAGTGGGATATTTCCATTTATTTAGAAGCAAGTATGTCATTCACAAAAATGGGAAAGATAATATGAAGGTATTTGATGCTAAAGTAGATGAGGGAATATTAGTGGATACTCATATGAAAGTAGAGCTTATAGAGTTCTGAATAAAAGTACTATGGTCACTAGAAGAGTGAATACATATTGTATTTGGTGAACCCAATGTCAGTGCAGAAGACATTGATGAGTTAGCTGAGAACATGAATCAGCCAACTATACAGAAGAGTCATTATACTTAGACAAGACACTAAGACTCGATCCGATAGGTAAATTTTTTTAGAAAAAAAATTATTTAATTTTTATATGATTTTTCTCTTAATTTTTTATCTGGCCCACCTCAATTTCGTATATCGGCCCAACCCCATTTTATTCCTAGCTACGCCATTGAGTAGGACCCTATGAGTAGTACTATAGGATGATGCACGTGCGAGGGATCGGTCACGAGGACCTACACCACATGAAAATTTGTTTTCCATTAATAATTCTCCACATGATTAATAAGAGCTGCTTTTCTTTTAGCAATGATTTTTCTTAAGACAGATTAATGGAGACCATACCAAGGTGTCATATGATAAATGAATTATAATTCATTTGTGATTACCATATAGTTACTAATATCACAAGACAAATGTTGTACACTTGTCCTATATACCATTAATTTGAGGTGACGAAGACAAGTGGTATATACTATTGACAAGTAGATTAGAAGAATTGTCAATCTGCCCAAGTTTTCAACTAAACCCATATCACATCACAAGTCAAGGTTGACGATTCAATGTTTGATTCAAAAACTGCAGATATATTCATATTTTTGGGTTAATTTTACTTTATTGAACTATAAGTTTGGTGTCACTTTCCCCCTTAAAATTATAAAAATATATTTTGCTCTCTCAAATTATTAAAATATATATTATATTAATCTGCACATCTTCTCAATATATTATGAGAAATATTAAAACTTTTATTTATTTCCACATGATAATTATATAAAAAAAAATTAACTATATCAACCACAATATAATGTAACATACTTAAATTTATGCTTAGTTTACTATATAAAAATAAGAACTTTATCCAATAAATTATTATAATTTTTTATTTTTGTAATATTTGTTAAATAATTAAAAAACATGTATGACCTATGTGTGCTTAACTGAACTTCCATGAAAATCCCAAATAATCACCAAAAAGCCCAAACTACAATGTCCACATATACGGTATACCCCAATTTTCTACACCAAAATGGCAAAGTCGCACTATATAATTTTATATAATTTTTGTAGAAGAGGATTCAGAAGATTGAGGACCAGTTGGGGTTAGAGTCAAGAAAGTGTTCACCAAAAATATATTTGGATCATACAATTGCAAGTGTATATTGTAGTTTATAGAATAATGGCAAGCAAGGTCATATTCCTCAGGGATTGATATATGAAACACTTAGACTATAATAGCATCGCTTCCCAATTTTATTGAAGCGACTGATTATTGAGTCTAAGTAAAAATCAAAAATTAAAGAAATAAAAAAATAAATTTGCGAACCTCACAAGTATTTTCAACAACTACAGGAGCAACCTTAAACACATAATCTCAACATGTTTCTTCAATATTAAATCCAATTAAAGTTTTAAAAACCAAATCATGCAATTCTATGGGTTCAATTCCTAAGATAGTTTATTCCCCCTCCCGGGTGATAAATAAACAATAGATTAATAACAATTGTAGATCTCCCGATCTGTTACAACTATTATTAACTCCAAAAAGATTTATGAATTGAATGACTCCCCACAAATAGTTGTAGGTCTCCCGACATGTTACACCCATTTATGTCTGAATTCGATTTTCGTCTTTGTTAGAACTCATCTCCCGAATCTCGCACTAACAAATATGACATGCAAATTATTCCCGACAAGTAAAAGCTATTATAAATAAGCACTCGAATTCATAAAATAGAAAGCATGAATTAATTAAGAAAATAATTATTCAGATTTAACATAAATCCACGGTTTCGATTATGCCCCTAAGATCCGAAAGATATGCCAAACATTGATTACAAACTCATAGACAAATTCGAAATCAACATTATGACATCATTTAAGCACATACAAGAGATCTTAGACATAGAAAGAAAACCCCTTCTTTTCAGGATGGATTCCCCTCCTAAGCCTTCGAAGCTCTTGTGCTCCCGTAGATGCGAAAGCCTTGTGGTGTTCTTCGCGACCTAGCCTTCCTCTCTCAGAAGATCTTCGATTCTTGCGTTCCTGTGTAATTTGATGTGTTTTCTCTGTATGAAGTGATGTTGGATGATGTATGATGATGAAAATTCATTCAGGCCTTGGTCCCCTTTATATAGGTGCTTGGAGAGGTCACTTGTAGAGTTGGAACGGGAAAAGAACTCCAAAAACACGCGTCTGCAGATTCCCACACGGCCTGGCCGTGTGGCACCACACGGTTGTGTGGATTTTTGCCCTTTTCCACACGCCCATGTGGGCTCACACGGTCGGGTAAATGCGGGCTTGGTTCCGTCCCTTATTTTTGTCCCTTTTTCATACAGTTGTGTCATTCCACACCGGCATTTTCACACGGCCATGTGACACCACACGTTCCGGCCGTGTGACGTGTTTTCTTTCAGTGTTGTTATCCGAATTTGCTCCTAGGATCTTCATTAAAGTTGTTGCCCTTTCTCTTAGCTTTCCATAACCACTTGAATCACCTCAATAGTAATTTTGTAGAGAAGTTATGGCCAAAATACTAAACTCTGCCAGTGTTGGAAACTGTTAGCGCATTTGGACGTTTTTGAATAAAATTTCCTTTTGTTCGATCGTCCATGCTTCTCTCCTTCACATATTTGCTTGTATCTTAGCTTTTGACCTATACTTTGGAATGTGATATCTCTTTTTATCCAATTTAGCTCTATTTCCTGTAAGAAGTTACAAGAATACGCAGTATCACGCCCAACAAAGGAAACCAACCAATACACACTGAATAAGCGTGAAAATGCATCAAATATATATCATTTTAAACCCTTAAATGCACGTATATTTTACACTCATCAAAATCTCCCAAACTTAAAGCATTCCTCATCCCCGAGCAAATTAGGAAAAATAATATCAAAGGGTAAAAAGAACACACAAGAACACTATGAACATAAAATAGCATTTGACTCCATACTTAAGAAAACCATGTAATTCATAATCAATAAGTCATCATTCATAAACTCGGCATAATCCATACTCTCTTGGGTACTCGACATCGCGACTCACAAGTAAATAGTATATCACTCGACTTTCAGAAATGTATGAATAGTGTTTATGCTCAAATTCAATTCAGTGAAAGTAAAACTACCATAGTCTTGCAAATCGTCTAACATCTCGACCACTTTTGTGTGCACAATCTAAGAATGAAAAATGACTTTTCATTGGGTTGTAATGTAGGCTCTTTGGTAAGGGTAGGAAAAATTTGGATTAAGTGACTTGAGTTGAGCAAATAGACTTTACGCATACAGACTTGCAATTCACCAACACAATTTCACCATAATACCAGTTTTCTTTTTCAACTCAATTCCACCCTTATTTCTCCCTTTCATTCTTAGGCCTTTTTGCGTTATTTTCTTTTTCTTTAGCCTCAAACTCTCATTTTTTCACAATTTTCAGAATTTTTCTTTTGTTTTGCTTGATTTTTTTCCGAGAGATATTTTTTTTTTTTTACGGTTCGAGCTTCATGTATTTTATTTACCTAGACATAATGCTCATCCCTCTTTCTTTTACCAACTTCCTCTCTTTTTTCATAAATTTTCACCACATCTCCCCCAAACTTATTTATTTTCTATAAGCTCAAGAAATTTCAGGGATAAAGTTATGTTTAAATTTTAAAGATCAATGTGGCTCAGAATAAAAGTTTCGGCTCAAAATTGGTTAACTAGGGAATCATTAGTTCATAGGTATGCTTTTTAGGCTAAGTAGGCTAAACAAAGATGGTCTTAGAATATTTTCAAAAATTGCACACACACATGGCTTCAATGAAGATACCAGAGTAAGTTCTAGAGTTCTATCAATCATGAATGGCACACTCAAGAAAAACTAAGTTGCATAATATAAAGCAGTTATAGGCACAAAAGCTCACAGACTTATTTTTCGCATCATACTTAATTACCTAATTTTCTCAACTAATGCCAAGCAAATAAATGACATCTTCCCAATAATTTATCACATTATTCCCAGAAGTATGTTATCTCATTCTATAAAATGCTCATAATAAAATCATACGGAAGCTGGGCATATTCGAAAAGGATAAAACATTTAACCCGCCGAACTATGGACAATTTTACACTTTGCCTACCAAACTATTTTTCGTTACACTTTGCCCTCTGTACTATGCGAATTTTACACTTTACCATATATGGACATTTTTGCCCCTATAGTTTTATCAATTCATTCTAATAGTTTTAGATACCCATTTAAACTCCAAGTTGTTGCATTTAACCCTTAAAATGTATAAAATTATCACATAATTTATTAAATATTAATTTAACTCCAAAGCAGCTTGTTCCTGAATTTATCAGGTAATTAGAATCAAACTGGGTTTTTTGATTTAAAATTGGATATAGTCCATTACGACCATATCAGGCCCAACATGCTTCCGTAAAATTAAAATATCCCTTAAAACGCATACCTTTTTTGGCCAAACAAAGACGGGTGAGATGGCTGCAACACCACCAATCGGAAGATTATCGCCCTAGACCGTTTGACAAACGATTCGACTTTGTTCAACTTCAACCAACAGGGAAGATGATCTACAAGTTATCCGACTCCTTCAGCAACTACTTAGCACATCCTTAGTTCGTTTCCTACTTCAGGCGTATGAGATAATTTGTCTTGTAGCAATTACTGCCTTCTTTTCTGAAAGAACTAATCCTTCTTTGTGAAAAACATCTGAAAATATTTCCAAATGTTTGAGATGCTCCTTCATGTTCTTTGATGCAACTAAGATATCATTGATGTATACGAACATGAAACTGAAATAATCCTTGAAGAGATTATCCATCTTTCTTTGATATATTTGGGGTGCATTAGCCAATACCATCGGCATCACATTCCAAATATAATGTCCTTGTGGCGTAGAGAAAGATAATAACTTCTTACTTTCTTCCTCCATTTTAATCTGGTAGAATCCAGACTTGCAATCGAACTTTAAGAATATTTTGGTACCTTTGATGCATTTAACCAGATGTTCTCTGATTGGGATATAGTATTCGTCAAATTCCAAAATATTATTAATCCCCTTGTAATTAATAACAAGTCTTGGCTTTCCTCTTTTGATTTCCCCATGGCTCCTGAATAAGAATCCTGGACTGCTGTATGGAGAAACTCTTGGTGAAATCAACTTAAGGTCAAGATGTTTCTTAAGTATCTTCTCCATAACCTCACGATCCTCCTGCTTCATAAGGATTGGTTTGAATCTCACGAACTCGTACTCCTTTCCTAGTTTAACTTTCAAGGAAGCTTTGAGCTCATTTTTATCGCACCATGCCAAAGGATTTTCATTATAATTTCTTTGGATCTTCTTCTTGATATCCTCGAGCGATATTTGTTCTTCTATGGTAACATCACTCTGTGAATTCTCCATTAGGCTCATCATCAATTTTGCAATAGCCTCGGAGATACTGTTCTTCTCCTTGTATTCGAATGAATACAAGTTATTATCCCATCGTTTTGTATCTTTTTGCTTGAACCACATTTTGAAAAGATAATAATGCATTACCAAATCTTCTTTTATCCGCCATTTTTGGATTTCAAGTTTGGCTCCATCACCACGCTTGGTGCGAAAATTAATAGGCATCTTTTCGTAAAATGCTTCCCGCAATCTCTAGACAATAATCTTATGATCACATAATGTTGTGAAAATAAGTCTTCTTGTCACATTCTCTGTGTGTATCTCTTAAATGTTTGTAGGAATTGTTTCCTAGCAAAACATCTCGCTCTGTATCGTGGAAATAGATTGGTGGCGTCTTTACTTTGTACCATGGGGTACCACTGCGTCTCCGATCATGATTTCTCTTGTTTAATTCCTCTATAAGGATAAGAATCCTTTTAGAGAAATCTCTTTCGTAATTCTTTGGTAAATCTTCTCCAATTTCTTTAGAAAAAACCTCCGTCTTTGCGGTACATATTCGCACGAGTATATATAGGCGTGCGGCGAAATACTCGACTTTATATTCGGCATATAACATTCCAATAGAAATATATATGGAGAATGGGCTAGTGGTCATCTAATTCGTATCTTTTATCGCCCCTTTGTGAACTCCATTCCATCCTGTAATCTTTCCCAAGGTTTATGATCCTCAAGAAATTCAATACCCGAGTATCAATTATTTCGGGATTTTCCCGCTATTCTTGTGATAGTCCGCTCAATTTCACCTATCTTTAGGCTTCCTTGATACCTTCCAACTATAGGTTGTTGGAGATAACATGAACATCACAAGGAAAAATATTATCCTTTTGAGTGATGTCTAATATTACTTAAATTTCTTCTCATCCTACGGACATTTCAACTCTCTTTGTGTTTTGAAAACATCCGGGATTCGTTGAAGCGTATTTTGGCCTTTTTCTTCCCAAAGGTTGTTGCTTATCATTTCGTCTGTTGGAAAGACATCGTCCTTCGCTCAACTCGAGACTTGGCTTTTATTGAAAACTAGTTGATCTTGAATTTGCATGTCGATCTCTCCTTTATTGTTGGAGACTCAATAAGTTCGGGTAGAACTACCCTGG
This sequence comes from Rehmannia glutinosa, assembly GCA_016081115.2. Classification (NCBI taxonomy): domain Eukaryota; kingdom Viridiplantae; phylum Streptophyta; class Magnoliopsida; order Lamiales; family Orobanchaceae; genus Rehmannia; species Rehmannia glutinosa. The sequence goes on from JABTTQ020000214.1 coordinate 330,354, forward strand.
CAAAGTCCTCAAATATTCTTGGGACTTCAATAAATTCCTTCCTTAAGAATACTTCTGAATGATGTTTATTCGAAAGAGCATAAGAAATCTTGTATGTGATCGAGTAAGGCCTGTTTCCTTCTTTCATTAAATATTTCCTTTTGAAATCTTGATGATGGGTTAAGGCTCTGTTGAAGTCTCGATCTCCCAAATTGTATGCAATTCTAGGATAGACATTAAATGCCAATTTCCCAGCATACAAATTTCCTGTGACCGCTCCAAGGCATCAATCCTTGAGATTTGAGATTCGCTTATCAAAGATAGCTAAGTTGAGTGGCGAATCAATCCCTTCTTTGAATGTTGCTTTAATAATAACTCTCATGGCTCGATGTGAATCCATGAGAGTGTATTTGCAAATTCTCTTTTCACATACTTTTGATCTCCTGATACTAATTTTATGGATCGCAAAACCCAGTTGGAGTAAATATAAAAGATGTGATGATTTTGATAAATAGAAGGTAAAATGCAACACCTTTAAAGTTCAGAGGGTAAACTGCAAAACAAACTATGGTATCCATATGGGTATTTTTGGAATTTTTGGGTCTTTTTTCGGACCTTTCGGCAAAGTGCAAAATTTTTTAAAGTTCAGGTGGTGAAAGTGTCACTTTTAAAGTTTATAGGGTAAAGTGTAAAAAGTGGTATAGTTTACAGGGCAAACTGTTTTTTCCCCTATTCGAAAACCTTGATTAAAATTCACACACAAAATCAATTAAACGTGCTAAAGCGATAAGCGTGCTAAAATAACACATATAAAAATAAAATATAAATCGAAAAATATTAATGCAAATTTTTATATGCTCTACATGCAATCCTAAATGCAATGCAAAATGCAAGAAAATACTAAATTACGCATTCTTGACAACATCCCCAAACGTAAAATATGCTTCATACCGAACATATGAGGAAATTATCAAAAAGAAAGAGAAATGCATAAAGAGTACTTACTTGGATCATTCTGATGAAGCCGGGAAGCTCGTCCGTCAAATTTGAAATTGGAGAAGCAGATCGCACGGTCGGATCGTGTGCGTCCACACGCCCGTGTGCGTCAGTCATTTTTTTAACCCCCGGGGTTGTTGCGATACCTCTTGGGTTGCCTCCCACAAAGCACTAAGTTTTACGTCTTCGGCCAGACTCAGATTCCTAACATCACTTTCGTTGAACCGTGTTGGTTGAAATCTTTGAGCCCTCATATTCTGTACCATCCATCAGACAAATGTGATTGCACTGTTTTCTCGGAGTAAGTTTAGTATCTCTTGGGAATTTGCCTTTTTGATGTTGTCCTCTCACTACAGTTGCGATTTGGGCTACTTGTATCTCCAAGGATTCCAGTCTCGCACTCAACAAAAACGATATTAAGAACGAAAAAAATAAAATAAAAAAAAATCAAAAAAAGAAAAAACATTAAGATTGAACAGTGTAGTTTATATAATCTAAGTAGAAAAAAATAAAATAAAAAACAAAAAAATATTTCAATTAAGATTGGGCTACTTATTACTATATCTAAGTAGAATCTATCAATCAAACGACACCAAAAACTTGTTCGCCAAAAATATATTTCGATCATACAACCGCAAGTGTACAATGTAGTTTATAGAATAATGGCAAACAAGGTCGTATTCCTCGAGGATTGATATGTGAAACACTTAAGCTATAATAACATCGCATTCCAATTTTATTAAAGCAATCGAATATAGAGTCTAAGTAAAAATCGAAAATTAAAGAAATAAAAGAAATAAATTTGCGAACCCCACAAGTATTTTCAACAACTACAGGAGCAACCTTAAGCACATAATCTCAACATGTTTCTTCAATATTAAATGCAATTAAAGTTTTAAAAACCAAATCATGTGGGTTTAATTTCTAAGATAGTTGTAGATCTCCCGATACGTTACAACTATTATTAACTCCCAAAAGATTTATGAATTGAATGACTCCCCACAAACAGTTGTAGGTGTCCCGACATGTTACACCCGTTTATGTCTGAATTCGATTTTCATCTTTGTTAGAACTCATCTCCCGAATCTCGCACTACCAAATATGACATGCAAATTATTCCCGGCAAATAAAAGCAATTATAAATAAGCACTTGAATTCATAAAATAGAAAGCATGAATTAATTGAAAAAACAATTAATCATATTTAACATGAATCCAAAGTTTCGATTATGCCCCTAAGATCCGAAAGATATGTCAAACATTGATTACAAACTCATAGACAAATTCGAAATCAACATTATGGCATCGTTTAGGCACAGACAAGAGATCTTAGAGATAGAAAGAAAACCCTTTCTTTTCAGGATGGATTCCCCTCCTAATACTTCGAAGCTCTTGTGCTCCCGTAGATGCGAAAGCCTTGTTGTGTTCTTCGCGACCTAGCCTTCCTCTCTTAGAAGATCTTCAATTCTTGTGTTCCTGTGTAATTTGATGTGTTTTCTCTGTATGAAGTGATGTTGGATGATGTACGATGATAAAAATTCGTTCAGGGCTTGGTCCCCTTTATATAGGTGCTTGGAGAGATCACTTGTAGAGTTGGAACGGAAAAAGAACTCCAAAACCCACACGGTCCCCCGGTGGCCGTGTGGCACCACACAATTGTATGGATTTTTGCCCTTCTCTACACGCCCGTGTGGGCGCACATGGTCCGGTCGTGCGGGCTTGGTTCCATCCCCTGTTTTCGTCCCTTTTTCACACGGTTGTGTCATTCCACATCGGCATTTTCACACGGTCTTGTGACACCACACAATCCGGCCGTGTGACATGTTTTTATCCATGTTGTTATCCGAATTTTCTCCTGGGGTCTTCCTAAACTTTTCTCTTAGCTTTCCATAGCCACTTGAATCACCTCAATAGCAATTTTGTAGAGAAAGTTATGACCCAATAGCCCTGCCAGTGTTGGAAATTGTTAGCGCATTTGGACGTTTTTAAAGGAAATTTCCTTTTGTTCGATCGTCCATGCTTCTCTCCTTCACATATTTGCTCGTATCTTAGCTCTTGACCTATACTTTGGAACGTGATATCTCTTTTTATCCAATTTTAGCTCCATTTCCTGTAAGAAGTTACAAGAATACGCAGTATCACGCTCAACAAAGGAAGCCAACCAAAACACACTGAATATTAGAGCTGGCAAATTTGGCACTGCCCAACGGGCCGGCCCAGCCATCCCGCATTTAGGGCTGGGCTGGGCCTTTTTTATGAAGGCCCAAAAAATTCGGGCCTAAATGTCCCGACACAGTAGGCCCGTCGGGCTGATCGGGCTTGGGCCAAAGTGGCCGGTATTTTTTGGGCTGGCCCTGCCCAATACCAAAAACAAAAAGTGGTAATTGAGCAGAATGGCTTGTTACCTTGGCCAGTGCTCACTGGCCACTGCCTCATGCAAATGCTACTATGCTAGTGAGTAGTGATGTTCTATTCCCAACAACCAAAATCCACTATTCAGTTTTCACGTTTCACTTTTCAGTAATTTGCTATTTCATGTTTTTTTTATATTTAAAATAACAATCAATATTATATATTATTAACTTCTTCCACTTTTCAGTATTCACGTTTCACTGCCTCATGTGAATTTTTGTTTTTTTTTTTTCTTTTTTTAATGTGTATTAATGTTTTATTTTTTATTTTTTAATGTAAAATTATATATATTTTTAATATTTCGACTTGGGTTGGTTTGGCCCGATGGCCCGTGGCCCGTGGATGGGCTGGGTTGGGCTAGGAAAATTGAGGCCCGACAGAAATTGGCCCGACCCGATTTTCTCCCATTGCCAGCTCTACTGAATATGCGTGCAAATGCATCAAATATATATTATTTTAAACCCTTAAATGCACGTAAATTTTACACTCATCAGAAAGAGCTCTTGCAAAAATTACAAGGAGGTATAAATGTGAATCTCACTCTCTCAATAAATTTCATTGGCTATTTTCTTGCCCGGACAGGATCTTCTATTCCAGAATAATGTTTCATCTCCTATTCCACCGCAGATATGATTACCATGTATATAGAAGTTACCATATTAATATTAGGGATGGCAATTCGAGTCATTAGGCCAGCTTCATGTTTGGTTTCGGGTTGATTTAAGGTCATGCTTAAAATACATCAAAAATTAATTAAAATATAAAATAATTATATTTTTAGACAAATTGGTAACATCGTGTCAAATTCGTGTTAGTCATTTTTGTGTTTGGGTTTCTCGCGTTCGTGTTCGGTTTCTCTTAGTAACTTCGTGTTGGGTTCGTATCGGGTTATCATATCAGGTTAGGGATTGCCACCCCAAATCAATACCCTACAATTTAGGCTTAATTAATGCCTCAAAATTAATATGATAACTTCTATACACGTAGCTAGGGGTTGTCGATTTGGGTTGGGTCCGGGTTCACGAGTCCGAGTTCGGGGGTTAGAATAAGTCAACCCGGACTTGACCCATTTAATTATTTGTGTCAAAATCTTAAACCCAATCCTAACTTGTTTATTTCACAAGTAACCGAACGATTTTGTTTATACTTTGTTTAATAAAATTAGTTTTATGTATAATTAATAGTTTCAACTAAATAAATTTAAATTTTTTTAAATCAACCACAATGACACTCTAATCATCAATAAAAAAATAACACAATTCACAATATAAAAAATAAATAACATAATTGCATAAATAACATAACATTCTAATAATATTTTGAAAACATGTCTTGTTTTGGTTTTTCCTTAGATTAATTATTTACTTAATTTTCTTTTAAATTCAAAAAATGGTTAGATGAGGTTAATGGGTTATAGCAGGTTGCCCCGAAACGACCTATGGAATTGGCGGGTTATTCGGGTTTGACCGCATTTTGACCTGGACCCATGAAGCTTTCGAACCCATACCCATTAATTTCGTGTTAGATTTGTGTCGGGTTTTCGTGTCGATGCCTCAAATTAACACCCCTACACGTAGCAATCATATGTGCGGTGGAATATAAGATGAAACACCCTTATGAAATAGAATATCCCATTTGCTTGTCGTGCCCATCCCCTACAGTGCGCCTTTCCCCCCCTTTTTGTCCATCAAAACCATCAAAATATAATACAATGTTTTCCATTAATTATTACAGATGTTAATTTAAGGGCTAGGACTAAAAAACTCTAAAGTCATAAGGGCATGAACAAAGATAAGCCCAAAGCCCCACTAGCCCTAATTTATTCTTTTTTATAAAGTCACGCCCTTATAAATTTAATATTCCTAATCAAACCAAATACTAATATAACATAATCTATTAAGTAACAACAAATGAGGTTTCTTCCAAATAAGTTTATGAATTAATAAATTAATATCAACAATCTAATATTCCAACAATAAAGTCACGGATCATAATGTCATGTTCGTTCATCTTTATCAATTATAATTTGCGAAGTTTAAATGACAATTGGTAAAAAAAATTGATTTGGTAGTATTATAGGTAAAAATCTAAATATAAATTTGTAAAATACAAAAACTTTACTGAGAAAAAGTATCTAAGGGCTGGCCCGACCCTAGCCATAGTCGTCCCTAGCGCCAACTAGGACTGGGCTAAAAAGCCCTCATGTTATAAGGGCATATGGAATATAGGCCCAACCTTTAAAATTTTAGGATCGGGCTAGGGATCGACCCTCAAGGTTGGGACCTTTTTGACATCTCTATTAATTTTATGCTAAGATCAATATACTCCCCATCATTATGCACTTTGATCTTTTTTTTTCTTTTTCCATAAGATACAAAACTTTAGCATGTGTGTGGTCGGTCGAAATTACCCACCTCCAATAAAACCAAGCTCGATGCGCGATCGACTGAAGCCGCAAAACCACCGTTAGAAAAGTGGTCCAAAGGATTTTCCGGGCGTATACTCTTCGATGCTCAAGCCGTAATCGCTCTAGAGATAAATGTATGAAAAGTAAAACAATATAGAAAGTATGTAAACATAGTTTAACCCGAGGCATACCTTTTTGCAAGCAATTTATAGGTTGGCAATTAGGGTTTCGTGTCCATCAAGTTAGACTAAACCCTAGCTTAATCCTTTAGGTTTGGGCTTGTTACTCATTGTGAGCTACACCTCTTCCTCTTTCAATCCCAACTTTTTGGGAGGCCCTTAACTTTGTTCATCAAAAGGGGCCCCACTTATTCATCGATTCGGATCCATTTGACTTGGTTCTATAGTGGCCTATAAATTACACCCATCATCGGGCCAAGAGCTTAGTCCCAATAAGATCCACTCACACAGCCCAATTGCCGCAACTTAATCGAGTCCAAGAGCCGAGAGAGCAAAGACAGAGTATTAGTAGGTCACCCCAAGCATCTGAGTTCAAATCTCGTTGGACCTTCTTGCAAGCTCGGGACGAACCTTTATAGATCGGGTCCACCTTACTTTATTATTGGTGATCCATCAGGTTTACATGTTGCTCGGTCATGAAGCCCACAACCCAGATGAGAACCTCCATTTAGACAAAAGTCTATCGATTTAGCCCATTTAGACATGTCGGCCCCAATTGGTCCTCATCAATCAGTCCCCCAAATTATGTCCCGAAGTGTTTCACTATGTCGGTCATAATTGCCTCAATTTAGTTAAGACCGACCTCTTTTATTAGGTTTTTCATTCCTCCATCTTAGTTATGTCTTGAAGTGTATCGAATACATTGGGCTTAATTACTTTAATTTTTACCAAGCGATCTGTAGCTAGGGTTTCTTACCCTTTAAGTACCTACCCATATCGGTCACAATGACGCCCTTTCAATGACAAAATATCCTTTTCATCTTCTCGAGGTTATCTTTAGATCGTTGGATGGGATTCAAACCAACGGTTCTGATCATCTTTCTCTCACTTCTCCTCATTATAAAAGGGCTCTCATGGGGGAGGGACCATTTCCTTTCTACCAATACTCTCTCTCTTAACAACCTTAGGCGATTTTCGGCGAGTTGTTAGGCAATTTCAGCGAGCTTCGAGCGACTTCTCTAGTGGCCCTACTTCTCTTTCATCTCTCCTTTTCGTTCTCCTCTCAACTAGGTATTTTTCCCTTTTCCTTCCTTATTTATTTATTTAGAATAATGACCTCATCTACCTCCACCCCTTCGGACCCTCTCGTTCGACCTAGTTAGGAGGTCCGTGGAGATAGATCCTCTCGGCCTTAGAAAGAACTATCTCGAGTTGTTCGATCCAAGCCCACCGACTCGAGTTCTCCTTCAAAAGAAGTCGTTCCGCTGTAGAAATAAGGAAACCAATCCATAACATATCTCCTGAAGAGAACCATGTTTTTCCCATTTAGCAGTGACAACTGAATCCCTCTATAATATTCGCAGGTATACATCCCTTCTAACTTTAAACTCGAACTCCCGAGCTACACATATAAGCCTTACCGACCTCCACTTGGCTACCTTACCTTCTTCGTAGGTCACCTAGATGGATGACTTAGATTTCCTATCCATTCTTTCATGACCGACCTCTATTCCATGTACAATGTTCCCTTGAATCAACTTGCCCCCAACTTGTTTAGAATCATGTCATGATTTTTGATAGTAGCTAAATATTTAGGTGTTTTGATCCATCTCCCGACCTCTTTTTTGCTTTTTTTCAAGTAAAGTCCCTAACTCCCAAAGGATTGTTTTATATCACCACCCGAAGTGAGGCTAATTTTCTTGGTAAACACCCGACCTCAACCAAATTTTGGAAGGATCGGTATTTTTTTCCTTCCCTTAGAATCTTGGGCGTTTCCTCATCAATGGATATGGTATGTGCCATCCCAACAGAAGCACGATCCTAAAAAGCATTCTCCGAGCTTCTATATCTTATCCGTAAATTTACTGCCATCATGAACTTTCTAAGCTCATCACCCCTTCCCTACTTCATTACTCGGGTGTGATTTCCAAGGTTGTTCCCTTGGAAAGAGACATGGATATGATCTTTTATTTTTGTTTGCATCCTTTTATCATCCATATTTGCACTAACTCTATTTCTTGCGCATGTATAATGTTGGCCAACGCGGTGTCAAAAAGGGAAAAAGTTCGCAAGAAAATGAGTTCAACTGCCCGAGCTACTTCTTCTTAATCAGGCGAAACTATTGTTGGCCTTCCTGTTGTGGGTTCCCAATCTCCTAGAACAACTTGGCCATCTTCCGTGACCGATGTGTTGGCCGAAGTTTTGAGATCAAGCAATCGACCGATGCGTGAGTTCTAAAAGTGTCGGTTTAGACACCGAGGTCCTTGTTACCAAGAAATCCAAAACTAGACCGAGCTCACTTCCCCCTGATGTCCTTCCTCGAAGTCTATTTGACACTCTAAATCAAAATTTCGTCACTAGGAATTTTGTCTTGAAAAATAAAGACAGTCTTTTAGCAGCTCAGTACATCCAATGCCACTGCCCAACCCCTGACCGCATGGTTTTAGATAAGTTATCTGGTCCCGAGCTGGTTAAATTTTTTTCATGGGCCAAGCTCGGGCCCATGTGAAGTTATCTTCCCTCATAGCCCCAGCTCGGATGGGGTTTGCTTATCCTGCCCTTGTGAACAAGCTAAACTCTCTAAAGAAGGATCATTCAAAGTTGAAGAATCGAGAGGCAAAGTTGTTGGATACTATTCGGGAATAGAAGGACGAGCTCACAGGTCTAAGGAGGTCCGTATCTAATTAGAGGCAAAGGTCAAGGAAATGGACAAAGAAAACGATGATCTAAAGGATGAGCTCAAAGATGCCCAAGTGCAAGCTCGGGAGAAGGGCATCCAAATTGGCCGACGTGATTTCTTGAACTTTGAAGAAGGTCGATCTTTGGTCATCGATATCTAGAACAAGGTGAAAAGTGTTTCCTCAGTTTCGAAGAATTCATCGAAATCTTGGTAGGAGGGGTTGTTCAGTACTACAATTTTTCCTTCGATCAAGCCGAGCTCCAACTCGAGAAAAAGGCATTCACGAGACTTTCGACAGAGATGGCCCTCGGAAATTACTCTAAGATCCAGAGGGTTTCCATTTCTCCAAAGTAGTTGATGCAATCAACAACTCCTCGGTCGAGGTGTTTATTGATGCTTTAGATGACCAGTCTTCGATGGCAGACCTTGAAGCCCCTTTCGATGAGGCCACCACATCGGGAGTACCTGAAGAGACTCAACTGGCCCTACTTGAGAAAAATCATGACCTGCCAGTGACCACTGAAACAGACCTCTCAGTCAAGGACTATGAGTCCGAGAATTTGATCTTCTAATAATATAGTTCCAAGATCTTAATTTTGCTTCTTTTTGTAATGCTCCCGATCCGAGCTCATTTTACTCAATTATCATTAATGCAGGATTTTCAGTTCTCTTACTTGTAATTATTCCAATCTTAATTTTTGGTTCTTATTTTCACTTTTCATATTTCGTACTTATTCTCGAGGTGTTTGGAGTTTTGGCTCGAGCTGAGCTCCAAACAATTGGTCAAAATTTCATTCGAGTGCAAGTTTCCAAGCTTGAGCTTGACTTGCTCTATAGGCCAACGTGCCCGAGGTATTTGGAGTTCTCGCTCGAGCCGAGCTCCATACACGATCAAAAAAATTTCATTTGAGGGTAAGTTTCCAAGCTCGAACATGGCTTGCCCTCTAGGCCATCACGCCCCAGGTGTTTGAAGTTTTGGCGGGAGCCGAGCTCCAAACACTTGATCAAAAATTTCGTTGGAGGACAAGATTCCAAGCTCGAGCTTGACTTTCCCTCCGGACCATCGCGCCGAGGTGTTTAGAGTTTTGGCTCGAGCTGAGCTCCAAACACTCGATCAAATTTTTTTGTTGGAGGGCAAGTCAAGCTCGGAAACTTGCCCTCTGGGCCATCGCGCCTGAGGTGTCTGGAGTTTTGGCTCGAGCCAAGCTCCAATCACTTGATCGAAATTTTCCCTTCGAGAGCATGTTTCCAAGCTCGAGCTTGACTGACCCTCTGGGCCATCGCGCCCGAGGTGTTTGGAGTTTTCGCTCGAGTCGAGCTCCAAACACTTAAAATATTTCAGTCAATTTAGCAAAAAGTGTCCGACAACTTTTTCAGATAAATGTGCATGCTTCATTGAATATTGAATAAAAAAGAGAACTTGCATCAGTTCATACATCATTTCTATTTTCAGGGATAGTACTTCTTCAAGTTGCTAACATTCCATGCCCGAGGTAGTTTCATTTCATTCAGCTCATCGAGTTCATAAGCTCTTCCAGCTAAAACCTTGATCACCCAAAGTGGACCCTCCCAATTCAGGTCTAATTTGCCTTTGTTTACTTGCATCGCCTCTCCGAGAGCCATATCACCGACCTGAAAGTTTCTCTTCAACACTTTAATGTTATAAGCTGCTTTAATTTGTTTTCTTATCCTCTCCATTTGCAGAAACGCCATCTCCCTTTTTTCAATAATCAAGTCCAAAGTTTCATGTGTTAACATCTCATTTATTTCCGCTTGAATGTTTGGATTCTATGAGTCTCCATCCCTATCTCTGTTGGTATCACTTTGTGACCATCCCATAAACGAAACCGAAAGGATTTTCTCCCGTGGCCTCTTTTGGATTTATTATGTATTCCCATAAGGCCGAGCTCAACTCTTGGACCCATCATTGGTCCAAGAGCTTGGTCTCAATCGTGCCCACTCACCAGGCCCAAGTGTCGCAACTTATTCGAGTCCGGGAGCCGAGAGAGTGGCCGAGGAGATCGCAGGTCGGCCCAAGCATTTGAGTCCAAATCTCATTGGACCTTATTCCGAGCGCAAGACGAACCTTTACAGATTGGGTCCACTTACTTTTTATTATGAGTGATCCATCAGGTCTTACCTGTAGCTCGGTCATGAAGCCCACAACCTAGATGAGCCCCCATTTAGAAAAAAGTCCATCGATTTAGCCCATTTAAACAGTGGTTCCAAATTGGTCCCCATCAATGTGGAATAATCAATATCGATTTGCCTTAATTCATAATATCCCACATAACGGGGTTCTTACTTGTACTATTTTTGTAATACCCAAGCCTCACACTTCTCATTTCGCCAATATAGTCCATGCATTACATGTTGGTTTTGTGCTATCGGCACAATCTAATTATTTTATATGACATGACTAGTTCTATATCTTGGAACTCACTTATAGTATTTAATTGTCGGATTATTAGATGGTAACTATTAAGTTACACATGGTAACATTCAAAGTATGAGAGGTACAAGATTACATGTGGTTAAATTGGAGGTGAAAAATAAATTTTACATGTTTGTCTAGGAGAAATATATATATATATATATATATATAAGTTATTTAAAATGTTATTTGAGAATAAAAAAATAATAGTAATAGTACTAAGAAAAGTAATAATTCAATTATAAATTAAAATAAGATTCATGAATAAATATTACATGAAAATCATATATTAACTCTATAAAGTGATAAATATAGATACGAAAATGATAGTACCTATATGTGATTGTGTGTACAGGTATAGCATAGTTATAACTTACACATTATATATATGATTAAGTTATATATATATATATATATATATATAATGAATTACATGTTTCAGGATATAAATGTATGTGTATGCATGTGCCTTCTACAAAAAAAAGGTAGATTGCTCATATATTAGTTATTATTCTACCACTTGACCGACTTCAATTTTAAAAGAACAAAGTGCTGGTATATATATGTGATAATACTCACAATGATAAACAAAAACATACGGCTCGAATGCAAAGGAAGTCGAGAGAGATAGAGGTGACAAAATATGACGGGTACTGCAATTGGTACGGATTAAATTTATTTCCTTTAATTTATTATTTCATAGTTAGAATAATATGTGTTAGCTAGATGCTGATTTTTAGTTTTGTAAGCCAGAAAGAAACCCATATGAAACTGATAAGAATTAATTGGTAGTAAAACAATAAGAAATCATAATGATTTATATTAAGATTAAAAAAGGGGGGGATAGTAATCAGGTTTAGTTTAGAATATTCATATGTGGAAATAATTTAAATAGCCTTACAAAAAAAATGTCCAGGTACATATAAATAGAATTTCATAATTTTGGATGATCAAATAAAGATAGATGAGAGGAGTGTTGACGTGCGTTTTTTGGTCAACAAGTTGGTAAATATGTAAAAGATTTAACACGTGGAAATGAAAATGTGCGTAACGTATGTTTATTTCGGCTAATTATGCCTTTTTGTATTTTGCGAAGGAATATCGGGGTCGGTTTTTCTTATAATTGGTTACAATTTGCCCTCTCTTTTTTTCCTCCTTTTCCGACTCTTTATACCCCTTTGAGTAAGTGGGTTTACAATAGTCATTTTTGCACTAACTATTCACTAATTAATAAAATAGTTAAAAAACGACACATGTCCCTCTATAGTTGTGCATATCGGCCAAAACTTGCCACTTGTCGACTTCTCTTCATAATTCTCTCGACATGTGGCGATTCTCGATACCAATAAAGTGTCAAGCATGGGCATGTGTTTATTTTTACGAAATCGCGCGTGCGTTTCATCTCGAAACTTGGGCTCGGGGCTCGTGAGTCGTGTTGCGGTTGGGCTCGGCACTGTTGGGCTCGGTAGCGGGCGAGCCTAATTCGTGGCGTGTTGTTGTACATCATTGTTGACGTCACCGTAGGTCACCTATTCGAATATATGTGGTGATGGCGTGGATTAATTTTTTACAACTCGGCTCGGGTATCATCAAAGGCCCCCAAGTTTGATTCCGAGAGAGGAACAAGTCGGAGTTAAACTTTAATGCTAATGATGAACAATTAATGGGGAAACGGATTTCTCAAAGGTTTTGTTCTTTCCTGGTACTGTCAGCGTAGCAATTAATGCTTGAAACGGCGCATTAATGGGTTGCCATAATGACACGTGGCGTCTTGTGGTTGGACCAATTTTTTGCAGAAGAGGAAAAAGGTCGATTCTGTCCCGGGCGTGGGGACGCGGCGTTTTTGATATGTTTGACGGCTTTTAAATTTTTAAAAGGCGTGTCTTTTTCGAAAAATCGTCGCGCGCTATCGAGAACCCTATCTATAAATACCTTCGTTTCCCTTCATCATTCACTTTCGCAACCATTAACCTTTGAGCTAAAGCAAGTAGAAGCAGAAGCGAGAATTTTTCGGGTCGGCTTTCCAAGTTCGAGAGACTTCAAACTTAGGTATTTTTTCAAAATACTTTCCCTTTACCTATAAATGTCTTCTTTTGAGGATAGTAGGAGTCGTAGTTATATTGTTGAGGTTGAAATCGAAGACCCTCCTCCGAACCTTCTTTTTTTCTCACCAAAGACGGCCATCACCGCCTCGTAGTCAGCGTTATTGGATATCTTCTCCGGATTCTCCACGGCGGAACGTCTTTGGGGCGGACTCATACTATCTTCAATCCGACACCGGTGACCGTCTTTAGGAGAGGAACGGTGTATCAACCCGGACTGGCACAAGCAAGTTCCGACGAAGACTCGCAAAGCGTTGATTCTGCACGGACAAGAAGAAGAAGACATGGACCCATCGGAGCCGGAGCGTGACAACGAGAGCGAGTAGATGAACCATCCGGCGATTCGAGGCCGGAGAGGCCGCTAGGGCCCATAGGCCACCGTAATGGCGACGGCCGGCCCGGAGGAGGCCCTCGTCTCGTGTCGAGCCTCCGGTGGACGCCGAGTGATATAAACGATATCCGAGCATGCCGATGCTCCGGCGGATGGGAGAGCTCCAGCGAAGGTATCGTATTCCAAGTGGTATCCATTTTTACCGGATGGCACCTGAGGTCCCCAAGATCCGCCCGTGGGTTGCGTGGGTATACATACCTTGACCTTCTATTCGGACTGCGGTTTCTGCTGCCGGTTTTTCTCACGCGGTGGCTTTGCAAGTGGGGTATACATCCAACCCAAGTGCATCCCATTACGTGGGGTAGGATTATTGGCCTCGTGGTGATGTTCCACCTAGAGAAGTACCTCGCCCTAAGTTCAAAGAGATGAATGAACTCTTCGTCTGGCGAGCGACTCCTTCATCAAAAGGTCAGCCGTCCGGATGGTATTATGTACAAACCCGATTGGGGTATCCGGATAGTTTAGTGGAAGGTCTTCCTTCATCGTTGAAGGACTGGAAAGAAAAATGGCTCTGGGTGAGCGGCGAGTGGCAATCTCGCGTGGAGAACGAAGGAAGGGAGACTGTCCTTTATCCTCCTTCAGATTTTGTTTTTGGTTATAGTAAGTCTTGTCTTTTTCCTTTCTCTGCTTTTGCTGTTTACTGTTTCTTTTTGTGACTGACTTGTGTCTTTTTACCTTTGTAGAGAACCGGGCATCAAAGGGGGCTCTGTCGCCCACTTTTATTCGAAGGCTGGAGAACATCCAGGCCCGGGGAATCATGGACAGGCGGATTGAGAGGTTGGCCACTGAGGCCAACTTGGCCGCAGCTGGTTTGAGGCCTGCTCTACCCGCCGACCCCGAAGCCGAGGGGGTGGCTCGAGACGAGGCGGCCGAGCGGGATGTGGAGGTCGAGAGAGGGCCTCAACAGAATCCTCTCGTTAATGAAGAAGTACGGCCCCATTCTCCAGGGGGGCAGCCGGCGAGAACTGAGCGAGCTGCGCCGCCTCCTGTGACTAGTCCCGTGGGCAGATCATCTGCGCCCGTAGGGCAGACACAGACCCCGGAGCCGCCGAGTGCGACTGCCGTTCGAGGTAAACACTGTATTTTTTACATTTCCTTTTGAATTGTCTTTTTGTTTTCTTTTGATCTTTCTTCTAATTGGTGGTCGCTTTATGCAGGGCGTGGCTTGGATTTGCGTGCACGTCTTCGCAGTGTGAGGAACACAAGACGACGATTTAATCGGGTGGCTGCCGCGATCGGCTGCGGATGTGGAGGCGGCTCGGAGAAGATATCCGGCGAGTAAACGTCCTGGCGATGGAGTGCCAGGCGTGCGACCTCCTCTTCAAAGGAGAAGAGGAGGGATTGTGATGGAGGAGCCTGATCAGATCGAAAGGGTTGGTCGAGCGGCGCCCGAACATCCTGAACACCCCAGAAAAGGAAGGTCCGCGAACTTTCTCGGATGACCTCGGCAGGGGAAGGTCATTTCATTCCTCCAAACCAAGCAAGAGATGAATATTGCGAGGGAATGGTTGGACTACGCCTCGGTGGTTTGTGGAATTCGTTCGATGTGCCACGCCGACGGAGGAGCAATCAAGCGGTCTTACCGGAGGCGAGTCGGGCCGCAATGATCCCGGCTCGTGCCTGGACAAAAGGCATCGAGCAGTTCCGCTCAGCGGCCAAGAACAGATTCAAGATATGCCATGGCCATGTATGCAGGCGGATGATTGGGCTCTTATGGCATGCGGTTGGGGGACTCGCGAGCTAGAGAAAAATATGCCGACCTGGAAAGGACGGACGGGGATCGCAGGAAGCCTATGCTACCCTTCAAGGGTACAAGAATCTTTAAGACTCAAGCGGATGAGGCCACGGCTCGGGCCAATTTCGAGAGAGAGGTGCTGCGAGGCCGAGGAGAGCGAGATCGGCCCGCAAGGTGAAGAAGAGCTCGGGGTTAAGGTCGCCGAATCGGGAACGTCCGCCACCGCCAAGCCGAGGAAATGGAGAGGCGTCTAGCCGATGTACGCAGGAGGTGAAGAAATCGCCGTCGGCAAACCGAGGAAGTTCGTAGAGAGGCCATTAAAGCTTACAAAGACTCAGGAGTATGCATTCATGTTAACTGTGGCCATGCGACCACCTCCAAGAAATTCTTGATTTACTTAAGGGCGGGCGTCTTGTTGCTCGGCTTGAGGAAGATTTGGCCCTCCGGGAGGTGATCTCGATACCCTTCGGCCGATTTTGCAGAGGCTCCTAATGCGCAGGCTCTCTTCCTCCAGGACGTGGAAGAAGTCGCTTCCGAGTCTGCCGTCGAAATTCCCCCCGCTCGAGTCTTGATGCTTTTATATGTACTCTAGGTAGGTAATTTGGCTTTTGTGCCTCGAGATGTAATGGGCTCGGCCTCCCTATGTAATTATTTTTGAAGTAGAAATGAATTGTTATTTTCCTTTCCTGTGTATGTGTTTCAAGCTTTTTGTGGATGCTCGCTCTTTCCTTTTTGTAAGATTGTTGCACTGTCTTCTTTTTTTTTCCTCTTATTTTCCCAAGTCACGGGCTCGGTTTTGGTGCTTCGAATAAGGATCCGCTCGCCTTAATCGATTCTTGTACCCAGGGATATAAACTGTCCTTGATTTTGTTTTTGAAATTTCGTTTATGAACCGAGTCTTTATTGCGCTCGGCGCATATAATCGAATCCTTATTTTGTGCTTGGTACATGGCCAAGTTTTCACTTTATGCTTGGTGCGTAACCAAGTCTTGATTTCGGTGCTCGGTGCATAACCAAGTCTTTATGTTGTGCTCGGTGCGAATCGAGTCTTGATTTTGTGCTCGTGCGTAACCAAGTCTTCACTTTATGCTCGGTGCGTAACCAAGTCTTGATCTCATTGCTTGGTGCATAACCAAGTCTTGATATTGTGCTCGGTGCGTAATCGAAGTCTTTATTTTGTGCTCGGTGCGTAATCGAGTCTTTATTTTGTGTTCGGTGCATGAATCGAGTCTTTATTTTGTGCTCGGTGCGTAATCGAGTCTTTATTTTGTGCTCGGTGCGTAATCGAGTCTTTATTTTGTGCTCGGTGCATAACCGAGTCTTTATTTTGTGCTCGGTGCGTAACCGAGTCT
This sequence comes from Rehmannia glutinosa, assembly GCA_016081115.2. Lineage (NCBI taxonomy): Eukaryota > Viridiplantae > Streptophyta > Magnoliopsida > Lamiales > Orobanchaceae > Rehmannia > Rehmannia glutinosa. The sequence continues at coordinate 347,020 of JABTTQ020000214.1, forward strand.
TTAGCCGTGGTGAGTAAAAACTTCGTTTTCTTTTAGAGAGCTCACGAAATACCAGATGAAAGGATAACTCTTTGGAATCCTATTTGGATCATAGATCGACCCCAAATCTTCACTTTATTGATAATACCGCTTCAAGTATGCTACATTCCAAGGATGCATAAATTTTTCACCAGATAAGACGTGGCTGATCCGAAACGGGCCCTCCCAGGTTGGCTTCAATGGGCTCGGTTGAATGCCCGTTATCTTTTTCAATACAAGATCGCCGACCTGAAATCTTCTTTCCTTTACTTTCGAATTGTAGTACCTTTCACTCCTTTGTTTATATACTGCATTTTTCATCTCAAGATCGCACCTTTTTCTTCGAGCAGTCTAGTTCGGCTCGGAGCGCGGCCTCATTACGATCTTCTTCAAAATTTGCAATTCGAAGGTAGGGGCTCCAATCTCGACAGAATCACCGCCTCGGCTCCATAAGCTAAAGAAAAAGGTGTTTCTCCGGTGGTGCTTTCGATGTGTCGTCACGTATGACCATAGTACGCTGTAGTTCCTCCGCCAATTGCCTTTAGACTCCTCCAATCTCGCCTTCGGGGTATACTTGAGTATTTTATTAACGGCCTCAACTTGTCCGTCGTTCGTGATTGGGGTGGTATGGAGTTGAGAAATGGTTTTTTATGCGGAAACCTTCACAAAATTTCGGAACCTTCGGTTGTCGAAATGTTTCCCATTATCGTAATAATCGAATGTGGTATCCCAAATCTACAGATGATAGATTTCCATACAAAGCTCACAACCTTTTCTTCATCTATTTTTGCGGAGAGCTCCGCCGCCCATTTTGTGAAATAATCCACCGCCACAATGGCATACTTGACACCCCCTTTGCCAATGGGTAATGGTCCGATGAGGTCCATTCCCATTTGGCAAACGGCCATGGGCTAAATACGGAAGTAAGTCGCTCGGATGATATCCGACTGTGGTGCAAATCTCGCACCTCTCACATCTTTTGACGAGGTTGGTTGCATCCTTTCTCGGGATGGCCGAGAGTATCCTTGCCGTATTAATTTATAGGCCAACGTTTGGCCCCCAGCGTGGTTGCCGCATATTCCCTCTTGAACCTCTCGAAGTGCATAATCTGCATCCTGTCTCGGAAAGGCGCAGAGAAGTGGGATGGAGTACCCTCGTTTGTAGAGTATGCCGTCTACTAGTGTAAACCGAGCCGCTTGAGTTCGTAGTGTTCGGCTTGACTTTGTTTTCGGTTGAACTCCTTTCTCTAAATATTGGATGATTGGGGTCATCCAAGTCCTGCTCGACGGTTTCGGTTGTATATATTTTCTTTGCACCAAGTGACGGGGCTAGTCCGGCCATGGTCTGCGATCAAAATGGCGTCATCGACACCGGTTCCATCTCTCGAACTTGTTTATTAAACCGAGAAATATAACTCTTCGAGGGCTCGTCTTTCCCTTGTTTGATGTTTACGAGGAGTCTTTAGGCGCGGCTCGGACTTTGGACGTTAAGAAATGTGTCGTAAAGGCGGAGGCTAGATCCCCCATGCTTGAATGGATCCTGCGCAGGTCCTAAACCAACGGTGGGCTCGGCCGCCCAAAGTCGGGGAAGGCCTGCAGAGGATGGCATCGCTTGATCATTGTATAGTTCCATCCATGCTAAGTACTTGTGAACATGAGTGGTCGGGTCGGTTTCCCATTATAGAGGCCGACACTGGGGATTTTCAACTTTGGCGTAACAGGATCGCCAGGATTCCAGGAGAAAATGGCGACGGAACACCTGGTGGCTCCATACTTGGGGCGGTCTTCAAGATCTGTTCGCCGTCCGGACCGCCTTCCAATTCGTTCGACGACGACGTGGCGGTGTATTTCTACATCCCGTTCCGCCATAAGTCTGGGGCCTTGACCCGATCGACCCTGAGTTGTTCCCGCTCATCCGGAAACCCGAGCCGGAACTTATCGATCGAGTGGGCGAAAGGATCAATTCGGTCGTCCGGCGAACATCGGGAGTGGGCACGACGATGTCGTGTTTGCTCTCCGAAATGACTCGCTATACGACTTTGCTCCTCCTCATTTTCTCTTTGCCGCTTCATCGTCATGACGGACATGTTGTTCATTACCCGAATCGCTTCTTGGGCTTCATGGTGGGGAAGTCCGGGAATTTGAGGATTAATGTTAACATTTAGTTGTGGGTTGAGTGGGTTAGTGTTTGCAAGGAGTGGAGGAGGTGCTTGAGAGTTTGTGGTGGCGAGAGTTTGCGATATAAGTTGGTTCATTTGTTGTACAAAAGTTGGATTGGCAATTAATCGAGCAAAAGGAAATAAAGTAGTCTTCCCGCCTCCGTTTGGAGCATATTGTGGCCATTTGTAGTCCGGCCAGGTTGGTTGTTCAAATGTTGCTCTTGATCAAACGGGCATTTCTCGTGAGTTGACTCATTTTTTCTATTACCCAAAAAAGTTAAGTGTCAAACTTTACCTGGTTTTTATTTCACTTGCTTTTGATCGAACTTGGATCGACCAATACGGGCCCTCCTTCTAGCGCCAATTTGTTGACGTGCGTTTTGGTCAACAAGCAGAAATATGTAAAAGATTTAACACGTGGAAATGAAAACGTGCGTAACGTATGTTTATTTCTGGCTAATTATGCCTTTTTTGTATTTTGCGAGCAGGAATATCGGGGTCGGTTTTTCTTATAATTGGTTACAATTTGCCCTCTCTTTCTTTCCTCCTTTTCCGACTCTTTATACCCCTTTGAGTAAGTGGGTTTACAATAGTCATCTTTGCACTAACTATTCACTAATTAATAAAATAGTTAAAAAACGACACATGTCCTCTATAGTTGTGCATATCGGCCCAAAACTTGCCACTTGTCGACTTCTCTTCATAATTCTCGACATGTGGCGTTCCGATACCAATAAAGTGTCAAGCATGGGCATGTGTTTATTTTTACGGTTGCCATCGCGCGTGCGTTTCATCTCGAAACTTGGGCTCGGGGCTCCGTGAGCCGTGTTGCGGTTGGGCTCGGCATTTGTTGGGCTCGAAGCGGGTGAGCCTAATTCGTGACGCGTTGTTGTACATCATTGTTGACGCCACCGTAGGTCACCTATTCGAATATGTGTCGGTGATGGCGTGGATTAATTTTTACAACTCGGCTCGGGTATCATCAAGGAGTAATAAAGAATTTGAATTAGCTCATGGAAGTGTGATTTAACTCCAAAGGTCTTGTATCATTTAGTTCTTTTTAAAAGACATGTTGATAAGGGTTATCATTGAATTACAAATATATTTCGTTCATAGTAAAACACACAATTTATATTTATACATGGGCTTAGATTTAAGATTAAAGTTGTTGATCACGGTTAGTAGAGTAATTTGCTAATTGATGAGTGAAATTGATACCTCACGGTTTCTGATTGGAATACATCCGGGATGGAAGAGTTATTATAACAAATCTGTATTTGAAGCTTAAACTAGTACAAGGTAAGTGAAAATCTATCTGCAACTACAATGCATGAACAAAGTATTTCCTGCTTTATCGATACTAAATGTGATTCCTGTATCTTGATGATGCATTATGGAAACTTTGATGTTCATATGTTGCTTGGTTGATATTAGAGTGTGGTGATTATTATTTTTCGAGCATGTCATTTATTGGCATTTGCACGTGCATACAGACATATAAGCATTGTTGAGATGAGGCATGCACGACATAATTTTCTTTGAAAAAAAAGGTTTTGGTTGACCACGGCTAGTGCATCGAGGCATGCTCTTATAATATATTTTAGGGTACAGTAGGTGTTACTTCTCGGAGGATCATTGGGGTGGACAAGGGGTGTACCTCTGATGGTCGCGAGGGGGCGGGCCACTTGATTGTACGCTTATTGACACGTCAGGGGAAGGATTCCTGAGGGATCATTGGGGAAGACAGAGGGTGGATATCGGGTGGTCCCAGGAGTTGGCCCTAGACGGTGTCAATTTGATTGTGGCCATGTGATTATTGATATTGTGTTGAGCTTTTTCCGGTGCATAGCAGATGGGTCAAGGTCCCAATGAAAAGAAATAATTATGAATAAAATGTTTCAACTCCTCTTATACACTTCTGGTGAAATATCTTGAAATACATTGCATCTGTATTACATTGTTCTTTCAGCATGCATGATTTTCTCTTACTGGGTATTAGCTCACGTAGTTCATGCATTGTAGGTGAGTCTGGTGATGTTGGTCTACATGTGCTTGCTGGGCAGGCAGTTGGAGCTCCTACAAGTTACTGAGGATAGTGTACATGGATGACGACCTGTTGGGCTATGTTGATGAGTCATTTTCCTTTTTTGGTCTTGTATTATATTTTAGTTTAGTATTATACTCCCTTTTGAAAACTATGATGTAAATATGTACTTGTAAATAGCTTTGTGATGTGAGTTATATGGTTGGTCACATGGATGTTTGTTTTTGTTTAATAACAAGGTTTATTATCTCTTCTTGGTAGACATGGTTTATCATTTCCTTATAATTAAAATGATTTTACTTGTTTATTTTTAAAATATCACAAGGCCAAAACCTTATACGGTATATAGGGTTTACGTTGTCAAGTTTCACTTTGTATATTATTAAATAATGTAGTAGTAGGGATGGGCATCACAGAGTGATATCAAAGCTTGGTTTGCGGGTTTTGTATATCTTGTCCATGTACACGAACTCATAACTCATTGGCCTCGGCATGCCCATAAGTTTTACATTACTATATGATGCATTTTATTACATGAATTATATTGGCCACGTGTTATTAGGTTTCCTCTAAGATAGTGTTCCATTCATGGTGAGAACTAGAGGTATGAGTAGTGGTGGGGATAGAAACCCGGAGAGAGGAGACACCTATGCCGAGTGGTGACCGATATGATGTCATCACTCGACTTACAGAGCTTATCCAATGACAATCGGAACAAATTCAACAACTCATCCATCAGAGGGATATAGCTCGAGAACAAAGGGCAGAAATGAATCCACCACACCAAAGGGCGAGATCAAGTCGAGATAGTGGGGAAAAAATTTGAAAGCTAAATCCTCCAACCTTTCAAGATACGGTAGGCCCAATAGGTGCAGAAGATTAGTTGAGGACTTTAGAGAATATTTTTCAATACAGTAGGGTTCCAGAAGAAGAGAAAGTGATGTGTGCATCCTTCTTACTTCACGGAAGTGCGGGACATTGGTAGGATACGATGAAGAGTATTGAAGATGCTACAATAATGACTGGGAAAGATTCAAGGAGTTATTCGAAACAAATACTTCACACTCGTGTTCGAGTAATTAAGATGAATGAACACTACAACATAAATGATATTAGGTAACACTCAAAAAAATATTACCCGATGCCCATAAAATGTTACTATAGACAATAGCTAACACTTTTATGGTGTTGCACTTGCCCGTGCTACCTATAGTGTAAGGTATCACTTTGTATCACTTCGTAGAAATACGTTTTTGCCACCAAGTAGATGCGAACCCACGACCTGTTATGTGTGGAAGTGACAATTTGCCACTAAGCTAAGTTGATTCTTATTACAACTTTTGCTTTGTTTTACACACACACACGCGCGCACACACACACACACACATATATATATATATATATATTAGAATTGTATAAAAAAATATATTATATGTATATATAATATATTTTATATAATAAAGATTATATTATATAATATATGTATTAAATTATATTATACACTGTATATATCAAATTTTATATTATATAGTATATAGTTTGAAAATCATATTATGTTATATATTAAAGGACACAAAAATTAAAAATATCAAAAATACATAAAATGAATTTATCGATTGATCAATATTCAATCGGTAAAAATAAAAAATATATAAAAATTTAAAATTAATTTTCAAATGAGATAAAAAAGTTATAACAGTAAAAAAAAATTAAATAATAAATAAATAATAAAAAAATAATTTACAGACGGAAAAAATTCCTAAGTAATTACAGACAACATCAATTTTCATTGGTAAATTATTTTTAAAAAGTAAAAAAAGGGTTAACGATGAAATTGGTCTCCGTTAGTAAAAATTAAAAAAATAATAATAATAAAATATATACATGCGCATTTTCCGTCGGTATTACGATGGAATTAATTACCTCCGTAAAAAATAAAAAAATAAAAGCAAAACTAAAATACTTTAAAAAAGAAAACAAAAATTCAGTGAAAAAAACAGAGTACATGATGTCTACAATTTTCAGGTTTGGTGATTTTTTTTGTCTTCACCTATTTTGTGACATCAATTAATTAAATAAATCATTGACATGATTTTATGATAGTTATATAATTTTGTGTTACGAAAATATAGCCTAAAAAGTGTTACAATTAATAAAATATAGTGTTGCCAAGATTGCTTCTCAAATAAAGTGATACCTATTTGCGTTACAAAAGAAATAACAAAAAAAAGTGATACTTAAAAAGTGTTATTTAAAAGTGTTACACATAAGCGTTATATATTGATAAAATGCTACAAAAGTGTTACATAAGTATTGTAATGTAAAAAGTGTTACAAACACGTGTTACATATGTACTTTATGTAAAAAGTGCTAGAAAATTTGTGTTACCTAATGTCATTTATGTTGTAGTGGAATTTATACAAGCTGATGACAGGGAACTATGACAATATAGGATTATATTAGCAAATTTGAACAACTCTAGGTTTACTATACACATGGTTAGCACCTACACCCTAAAAATGGAGAGAAGTTCTGGAAGGTTTAAGGCCGTAACTATACGAGAGACGTCGTATGGCAGAACTAAAAAGTGACATACTCACAAGTTGCGGAGAGAGCACTAATGCCAGAACAAGCTGAATTAAAGATATTTCGTGCACAGGAAGCCCGACGCTAGTTCCAACAGGGACAAGGACAAAGATAGGTTGTAAATCAGCATAAAAGACCCTTCCAAACTCCCATAAAGGCCTAGTTTCCAACCAAAACAAGGTCAGCAACAGTGGGATTCAAGGAAGAAACCTAGAGTGGAACAAGGGAAAACACCAATGCCACTCAAGTGCCCGAAATGTGGAATCCAACACATGGGAAACTACCCTGCAGATACTAGAAGATGTTTTGTGTGTGGGAAGGTTGGTCATCTCACCAGAACATGCCCAAAAAACCCAAACCCTACAAGGCAACAAAATGTACCAGCTAGAGTTTTTACCATCACTAGAGCAGATGCAGAGGCGAATCCATCAGTGGTGACAGGTAAACTTCTTATCTTTAACATCCCAACATTCGTATTATTTGATTCGGGAGCGACACATTCATTTGCATCCACTGAGTATGTGAGAAGATTGGGTAGGACCTCTGATGTAGTTGATGTGGGTTACAATGTAACAATTCCCATGGGGAATTCCAAACAGACTAATCAAATTTTAAGAGCTTGTGTTATTCCAATTGAAAACAGAGAACTTTATGGCGATCTAATTGTGTTAGCCATGGACGACTATGATATTATTTTGGGTATGGATTGGTTGTCAAAGTATGGTGCTACAATTGATTGTCAGCAAAAGACAATGACATTTCAACCTCCTTGGGAAGAACCATTTACCTTTGCGGGAATCGCAACCCACTTTAGATTTCCAATGATATCAGCACTAAAAGCACAACGCTTACTAGATTATGGCTGTGAAGGATACCTAGTAAGTGTCATGAGCATCGATGAACAACATCAACTAGTCCTTGATTAAGTTCCAATAGTGCGATAATATCCCGAAGTATTTCCAGATGATCTCCCCGGATTACCACCAAACCGTGAGATCAAGTTGGTTATTGACCTACTTCCCGGAATGTATCCAATCTCTAAAGCTCCATACCGCATGGCTCCATTGAAATTGAAAGAATTGAAGATACAATGGCATGAGTTGCTAGATAAAGGCTTCATTAGACCTAGCTTCTTGCCATGGGGTGCTCCAGTCTTGTTCGTACGAAAGAAGGATGGTACGATGAGATTGTGTATTAACTACCGAGAACTAAACAAGGTTACAATCAAGAATAAATACCCGCTACCTCGAATCAACGATTTGTTTGATCAACTTCAAAGTGCAGCTGTATTTTTGAAGATTGACTTACAATCCGGGTACAATCAGTTGAAAATAAAAGAAGATGATATATCGAAGACAACATTCAACACGAGGTATGGACACTATGAATTCTTGGCGATGCCATTTGGGTTGACTAATGCCCCAACAGCTTGCATATACTTGATGAATCGGGTGTTTAAAGATTTTGTAGATAAATTCATTATTGTGTTTATCGATGATATCTTGATATACTCTAGAACAAAAGAGGAGCACGTTGAACACTTGAGAATGGTATTAGAGGTCCTGAAAGTAAAACAATTATATGCTAAATTTAATAAGTGGCTAGATCGAGTAGTGTTCTTGGGACATGTTGTGTCCGAAGTAGGTATCTCAGTTGATCCAAGTAAAGTCCAGGCTATCAACAATTGGCCACAACCTACAAATCCTTCATAGGTACGTAGTTTTCTTGGTTTAGTGGCTACTATCGCCGATTTGTGGAAGGATTCTTCAAGATTGCTTTCGCTTTAATACAATTGACTAGAAAAAGTTTTACATTCAAATGGACAGAGGAAAGCGAACAAAGTTTCAAGAATCGAAAAGCAGTTGACTTCAACACCTATTCTATCAATTCCATCAGGTACGGGAGGTTTCGTAGTTTATAGTGACTTTTCGAAGAATGGTCTAGGATGCGTATAGATCCATAATGGTATCGTGATTGCGTATGCGTCTAGACAATTGAATGACTATGAAAATAATTACCCTACACATGATCTAGAACTTGTTGTAGTGGTTTTTGCTCTTAAGATATGGAGACACTACCTTTATTGGGAACGGTGTGAGATCTATACAGATCACAAAAGTTTAAAGTACTTCTTCATGAAGAAGGAATTGAATATGCAACAACGATGGTGGTTGGAGCTAGTGAAAGACTACGATTGTGTGATCAATTATCACCCTGGTAAAGCCAATGTCGTAGTTGATGCGTTGAGGCGGAAATTAATACAGAGCAATACAATTGTGATTCAAATTCTAAAACTAGAGCTAATGGATCTCCAGAAAATGAACGTGGAGATTGTATCACTTGGGTCCATTGAAGCTAAATTGGCAGCATTAATACTACGACCCACGTTAATAGATAGAATCCAACAAGAACAACCGGACGATGAATGTTATGCCAAAGTAAAGAAAAATAGTACCTCAGATCTATCTTCAGATTTCAAAATATCCGAGAATGGAGTACTGCGATTCAAAAAAAGATTATACGTGCCTAATAGGGATAATCTTCGAGAAGAAGTTATAGCAGAAGCACATTCGACCCCATATTTTGTACATCCAGGAGCTACTAAGATGTACCGAGATTTGAAGATGCATTATTGGTGGCCAAGTATGATGAGGAATATTGCACAATATGTGGAACAATGCTTAACCTGTCAATAGATAAAGGCGGAATATCAAAGACCATCTGGAACATTACAACCTCTGCATATTCCATAATAGAAATGGGAAATAATTACCATGGATTTTGTGACAGGTTTGGCCAAAACTGTCTACGGACACGATGCTATTTGGGTGATCGTGGATATTTTAACCAAATCCGCTCATTTTATTCCTATTAGTTCAACATATTCCATGGACTGATACGCAAAACTTTAAATACAGGAGGTGGTTAGACTCCATGGTGTGCCACTATCCATTGTTTCAGATAGAGACTCTAGATTCTTATCTACTTTCTGGAGAAGTCTACAGAAGGCACTAGGAACACGCTTATTGTTTAGTACTGTTTATCACCCTCAAACTGACGGACAATCAGAATGGACTATACAAACTTTAGAAGATATGCTTAGAGCATGTGTTCTAGATTTTCAAGGACAGTGAAGTAAATATCTACCTTTGATAAAATTCTCATATAACAACAGCTATCATTTTACAATGGGATGGCTCCCTATGAAGCACTGTATGGTAGAAAGTGTAGACTGACGGTCCACTAGGATGAGGTTTGTGAAAGGAAGAGTTTAGGCCCAGACACGATTCGAGAAATGACAGAGGTTGTGACGCAAATTCGACAAAGGATGGAAACTACTCAAAGCCAATAGAAAAATTACTCAGATCAAGGAAGAAGAATGCTAGAATTTTTTGTAGGAGGCCAAGTGTTCCTAAAGGTGGCACCAATGAAAGGGTAATGCGATTTGGAAGGAAAGGAAAACTCAGTCCTAGATACATCGGCCCATTTCATATCACTGGCGATGTTTCTTACAGACTTGACCTGCCAGCATCAATGTCTCAGATACATGGTACATTTCATGTTTCTATGTTAAGAAAATACGTTTCAAACCCATCTTACATTTTGAAACATGAACCAGTAGAATTGAAAGTCGACTTGAGCTACGAAGAGATAACCATGGAGATATTGTAAGAGAAGTAAAGAAGTTAAGGAATAAGGAAATCTCATTAGTTAAAGTACATTGTTGGAACCAATCTATAGAAGAAGCTACATGGGAAAGAGAAGATGAGATGAGAGCTAAGTATCCTGACTTATTTCGGTAAGTAAAATTTTGGGGATGAAATTTTTATAAGGAGGGGAGGATGTAATACCTGAGCCTCAAACTTCTCACTGCCCAATATTGTCCATGCATTACATGTTGGTTATGTGCTATCGGCATAATCTGATTATTTTATACGGCATGACTAGTTCTATATTTTGGAACTCACTTATAGTATTTAGTTGTCGGACTATTAGATGCTAGCTATTAAGTTACACGTGGTAACATTAAAAGTATAAGAGGTACAAGATTACACGTGATTAATTTGAAGGTGAAAAATAAAATTGACATGTTTATCAAGGAGAAATATATATATATATAGGTTATTTAAAATGTTATTTGAGAATAAAAAAATAATAGTAACAGGACTAAGAAAAGTAATAACTCAATTATAAATTAAAATAAGAGTCGTGAATAAATAATACATGAAAATCATATATTAACTTTATAAAGTGATAAATATAGATACGAAATTTATAGTACCTATATGTGATTGTGTGTACATGTATAGCATAAATATAACTTACACATTGTATATATAATTATAGGGTTAGGATCAAATGTGGCGGGGGGCTTCGTATGGCGGTGTGGATTAATTCAATCCATCCACACCTTTTATTCAATGGTCCGATTGCTATTAAAAATAAATCGATTTGTCAATTAATTAATAGGTGGAAATGGAATAATAGTAATTAGTAAAATGCCATAAATCACGCCCTACAATCAAGGGATTGATTAATATCATGTTTCCATAATCGAATTTTGCACCATTTTAATAATTTGAATTGTACACAATTTTATATCTAACAATGAATCATTGTATACAACTAATTGTACACCATTCAATCCCATCGATTTTATGGGATTTAATTTTACGATTGTTCCGCTTTTCATTTAATTGTGGTTAACTCACAATGATATACAATTAGTTATACAATGATGCACTGGTAGATATAAATGGTGCACAATTATTTATTAAATGGTGCACAGTTCAGCTATTAAAATGGTGCATAATTCAGTTATGGAAACATGATCTTTATCACGTCCATGATCAGAAAAGTGCGTCATTATGCGAAGGTGGTTACACCATTTTGTCTTTATAGGGTTTTTAGATGATGTACAATTAGTTATACAATGATGCACTGTTAGATATAAAATGGTGCACAGTTAAGTTATTAAATGGGAAGATGGTTGCACCATTTTGTCTTTATAGTTCCTTTAGATGATGTACAATTAGTTATAAAACAATGCATTGTTAGACATAAAATGGTGTATAGTCAGTTATTAAATGATGTACAGTTCAACTATTAAAATAGTGCACAATTTCAGTTATGGAAACGTGATATTAATCGATCCCTTAATTGTAAGGACGTAATTTATGGCATTTTGCTAGTTACTATCATGCCCTTTCCACCTATTAATTGATTAATAAATCGATTATTTTTAATAGCAATCCTGGACCATTGAATAAAAGGTGTGGATGGATGGGATCAATCCACACCGCCACACGATAAGAGGCTGCCACACAAGATCTCCTCCCAATAATTATATATATGATTAAGTTATGTATACATATATAATGAATTATATGTTTCAGGATATAAATGTGTATGTGTATGCATGTACCTTCTAGAAAAAAGTGGATTGCTCATATATTAGTTATTATTCTACCACTTGACCGACTTCAATTTTAAATAAACAAAGTGCTGGTATATATATGTTTGTTAATACTCACAATGATAAACAAAAACATACGGCTCGAATGAAAAAGAAATCAAAAGAGATAGAGGTGACAAAATACGACGGGTACTGCAATTGGTACGGATTAAATTTATTTCCTTTAATTTATTTAATTCATAGTTAGAATGATATGGGTTAGCTAGATGCTGATTTTTAGTTTTGTAAGTGAGAAAGAAACCCATATGAAGCTGATAACAATTAATTGGTAGTAAAATAATAAGAAATCAGCATGATTTATATTAAGATTTAAAAAAAGGGATAGTAATTAGGTTTAGTTTAGAAAATTCATATGTGGAAATAATTTAAATAGCTTTACAAAAAAAAAAAATAATCCAGGTACATATAAATAGAAATTCATAATTTTGGATGATCAAATAAACATAGATGAGAGGAGTAATAAATAATTTGAAATGGCTCATGGAAGTGTGATTCAACTCTGAAGGTCTTGTATCATTTAGTTCTTTTTAAAAGACATGTTGATAAGGGTTATCATTGAATTACAAACATATTTCGTTCATAGTAAAACAACCAATTTATATTTATACAAGGGCATAGATATAAGATTCAAAGTTGTTGATCACAGTCAGTAGAGTAATTTGCTAATTGATGAGTGAAACTGATACCTCACGGTTTTACAGATTGGAGTACATCTAGGAATGAAGAGTTATTATAAAAATTTGTATTTGAGGCTTAAACTAGTACAAGGTAACTGAAAATCTATCTACAATTACAATACATGAACATATTATTTCCTTCTTTATCGATACTAAATGTGATTCCTATATCTTGATGGATGCATTATGGAAACCTTGATGTTCATATGTTGTTTGGTTGATATTGGAGTGTGGTAATTATTGTTTCATTGATCATGTCATTTATTGGCATTTGCACGTACATGCAAACATATAAGCATTATCGACATAATTTTCTTTGAAAAGAAAAAGTTTTGATTGACCACTTTGCTAGTGCATCGAGACATGCGAGGCATGCTTTTAGGATATATTTTAGGATGTCGTGGGTGTTACTTCTCGGAGGATCATAGGAGGGGGTGTGCCTCTAATGGTCGCGAGGGGTGCGGACCACTTGATCTTGCACCCTTATTGACACGATCATTGGGAAGACTCGGGTGGATCGGGTTTGAGAAGAAGGCGGTGTGGATGTGATTATTGATATTGTGTTGTCCCAGGAGATGGCCCTAGGCGGTGTTAATTTGATTGTTTGACCATGTGATTATTGATATTGTGTTGATTGTTCTTTTCATGCATGATTTCCGCTTTATTGGGCATTAGCTCACGTAGTTCATGCATTGTAAGGTGGCCCAATGAAAAGAAATAATTTGAATAAAATGATTTTACTTATTTATTTTTAAAATGTTACAATGTGATTATCTCTTTCTATCTCTTCTACTGGTAGATATGGTTTGCCATTTGCTTATAATTAAAATGATTTTACTTATTTATTTTTAAAATGTTACAGGGACAAACAAAAATTTGTACATGTATATAAGGCTTACGTTGTCAATTTTCACTTTTTGTATTGTTAAATAATGTAGTAGTAGGGATGGGCATTACAATTTTCTTTTTCCAAAAATTAGGTTTTACCACAACATATGATTAATCTTTTAAATGAATTATTTTTTTCACTAGCTTATTTCCTTTTCAAATCATTAATCACATTCAACTGTCATTTTGCTCAAAAAAACATCACAACAACTTTCATAACAACTTTCATCATTGCACTATTCACTAAAAAACATCACATCAATATTTTGATTACACTCTTATTTCATATTCAGGCATATTCTCAAATTTTTCCTTTCAAAATTAAATATGGTACTATTATCTAGTGAAAGAAAAAATGAAATAAGAAAGGCAAACAAGCAACCTCACCTGCTAGAGCCTAAAGGTCATCAATTCCTCTTCAACAATTAATCTCAAGCCCAGTAGAAGCTCCTCTTCAAACCTCCATAGTTGCCATTTCTCCATGTTCACTAACATCAATTTACTGCATGGGGGAGTGTCGAAAAGGTGTTAAATTATGAGATTATTACATGTCAAGTAAAAATTTCTCTCCACATTGATCATGAGTTAATGATCGAGTACTGCACATCATTTTTTATCCTAAACTTAACACTATGGCTAAAATTACAAAGAAAATTGAACTTATGAGACTAAATTAAATATTCCATAAAAGTGAAACTTCATGTCAGTGACATTGCTTGTACTTTCATGAATATTTATTTTGATAAATAGGTGAAGTTCCATATTATAGCCCATTTCAGCAGACTTTCTAATTAACAAAAATAGATTAAATTATATTTCTAGATATATATTAGTGATAATTATAAAAATTACACTCGAGATTTGAGCTAATAACAAAAAAAAAACCAAAGATTTTTTAAAATTATAAAAGTGCTTTTGAGGTTTGGTTATATATTATACTTTACTCATGTACAAGCGAAAATATTTCAAATACTACTTTATGTTTATAAAAATATTACAGTTTTACATTTAAGACAGAGTCAAACCTTACGGTTTTTTTAATTTTGAAACTTCTCTCTTTCTTTTTTCTTTTTGTAATTACATCAAACTTTAGAGGTAGTTTTTGTAATTATCCATATATATTATATATTTATATATCCCAATTTATTATCTACACAGTACATTCATCATAGCAAAACTACAAATTAATTCATCCTTTATGTTGACTTAGTAGCGTTTTGGTTCAATTTTTTCAAAATTGCAATTTAAATGCGCTACGTTTTTAGAAATTGCACATGTATTGATCGAAAATTGTCAACTTGCATGGTAGAATGAAATGGACAATTTGGGGACTTACATTTGGGGACTTTTTTTGAGTAATTGCCACACTTACCCCATTTTCCGGTAAAAATACCACCAAGTACGCTCATATTACTTTTGTACCTATTTTTTTCCTTTTTTACGCTCCTCAATATTTTTTTGATTATTTTATGTTTTTTTTTTTTGTTCCTGTATTACTTTATATGCTATATATGTTGTTTCAAAGATGTTTAAATTTATTTTTTTGTTTTTTTCGTTGTTTCTTTGTTGTTTTGATGTTACAATTAAAACAACTTTTACCTATTTTTTATGTTATTTTTTGTTTATGTATTATTTTGTAAATTGTTTCTATTGTTTCTGTGTTGTTCTATAATATTTTTAATGTTGTTCTAATAATTATTTTTGTTGTTTCCATGTAGTTTTTAATGTGTAAATACAGTTGTTTTCTATTTTTAAACTCTTTTTATTCATAAGGTGTTTTTAATATTTTTTACGTTGTTTCTAGGTTGTTTCCATACCCTTTTTAATGTTGTTCTGATGTTTCTTTGTTGTTTCCACGTAGTTTTCGATGTTTAAAAACAATTTTTACCTATTTTTAAGCTCTTTTTGCTCATATAGTGTTTTCTATATTGTTTCTGGTTTTTTTCTATATTTTTTTACTTGGTTGTTTCCATGTTTTTTATGTTTTCATGCATTAGATCAAAAATTGAATAGTATTTTTTTATTCATGTTGTTTCTATATTATTTTCAATTTATAAGGTTTTAATATGTGTTGTTTTATGTGTATATTTCTTATTTTGTTATAAGATTTCGAGTATAAAATGGATTATTTAACGGGGCAAAATTTATTTTTTCACTGAAATTTTATTAAAAGAAACATATTTGAAACATGTTCGAAACAACAAAGAAACAATAACGTAAAAAAGTCCAAAAAATTTGGCAGGAGCATAAATTTATCCAAAAAAAGGGACAGGAGCGTAAATTTATCCAAAAAATACTGATAAGCATAAAAGGCTTACTTATTTTCTGGAAAGTGGGGGATTAATGTCCATGACACACTTTTTTTATAGAGAAAAATGGAGGAAAATCCAATGTTTTTAAATCCGGATCGGACATCGAACCGAATTAATAATCGCGTGTCATTGAGTCACTGGTTCAACCATTCTAAAAACAAACGGTTGAGCCACCCACCCACCCACCCACACACACACACACACACATGTACAAATGTAAAAGATAAATACTAGTACAATTGTAAAAAAATAACAACTACAAATACAAATAAAATAAATTTAATAAATAATATCTAAATATAGGTATAAATTGAATATAATGAAAAGTTATAGGTAAATTTAACAATTACTTTTCTATTAAATTTTTGTGATAAAACAACGAAAATATTACTTTAAAAAATTAAGCGGGTTAATTGGGTCACCTTTGGTTTCGGATTTTTTATCGGATGGCAATGGTTTTTTAGCCACCCTGTTTTAACATAGAACCGGACCTGACCGAACATGCGTCCGATTCCCAACTAAACCGATCAAACCAACTGGTCTGGTCAAGGTTTCAAAACATTGGGAAAATCAAATTTGCCCCTTTAACATTGATTTGGTTTTATGAACGACAACGTTGCCTAATGAATGAACCCCGGCTATATTGGGGTGACAACGGTTTCAGAACCGCGAGTTTGGATTCTAATACTACATGTTATGGTTTCTAAAAAATGAGGAATCAAAATAGGAACCAGAATCGTTACCTTACGGTTCCGGTTCCAAACAGAATGTGGATCCTCCACGGTTATGATTCCAGTTAAATCGGAATTGTTCTTTTTTTCTTTTGATAATTTTTTGATTTTTTTCTAAAATTAATTTATCGATTTCGGTTATAAAAAAGGGAAAAAAGAAAAACCGAGTTGAACTTAATATTCAAAATTATATTAAGTTTTGGACATAATATTAATAATAATATTAAGTTGTCAATGTATCTTCTTAGGGTATAGATGAATCAAATTCCACGTATTTCGGTTACATTATCTGGTTTAAGACGTGTCTCAAGCAGTTGAGAATATAAAATGTCATAATAAATATATAATATTTCTTCTAGCATATTTTACTGAGATTTTTTTATCGGATATAACCTTGAAACCGGCGGTTAAAATCCACGATATTTGACACTGAACATCCAATATGGAACTGGCTTACATGGTTCTGGCTCCGATTTTGGAACCAGGTTTTGGTTAATATTTCCATGAATCATTGATCATAGTTCCTATATTTTCATAGCACTCACCCCATATTATACCTTTCAGATTGAGGCGAAGTATGACACAAAGACTTGGGCATGATGGAATACTTTTGGAGTCCAAAAGTCCCTATTCCCCTCTTTCTTTGAATTTTGAACTGATAAACAGAAGTCTGTAAATAAGCTTTCTTTTGTTTACTGTTGAGATGAGCTGTGACTTATCTACTTATATAATGCTTCCGCTGTATTTTGTGGATTGGGCTAACCCGCCTGTGAGCGTGGTTATTGATGTTGATTATTTAAAATGATTTGCTTGTATAGAAAATTATTTAAAGTTAGGTACACACTGATGTAGCGTTCCTTATGCCCAAAACTACACTTTTCAAAATTGAAGCACTATATTTTATATAAAGATATTGTCGAAAAGAAAATTTTTATATTTTCCATGGTGGTATCCTCTCTTTAAAAGGAGAAATAGTTAATTAAGATAAGGATCCTATCTCTTTTCTTTGATAAGCATTACTTGGCCAACTAACCACATAGATTTGGTAATTATATTTTCTAATCTAATATCAAATAGAATAATTTTAAGATTCAACCAATTATAGCTCTAATAAAGCCCATACTCATATTGGGTTGTATATATCTAATATTGAGACCCAAATTCTATTGGTCCAATTTAATAGGCTAAATCTAAATAGTATCAATTAGTCCCTCACTCTAGTAGTGTCATGATCTCAAAGAGTAGGGCAATTGGAATAATGAGGCAATTGAGAAAATTGCCTTAAGATTATGTGCATAATTAATGAGATTTAGAAAATGCAACGTTGCGATTCTTGTTTATTGAATAAATAAAAACCCAAAAATAGGAAATAGTTTGTGTTTAATTATTATGTAAACATTCAATTGAATTTTGTGTAAATTTACTAGTCTAATGTATATCATAAATAACCTACAATTCTTTTTATTCTACAATCTTTTTAGTAGATCTCTACTATCTATTTAAAAACTTACATAATAAAACTTTAATCATTAGCCACGAAAGGTGAAAAGAAACAAATTCTATTTTCTCCAAGTTTTCTCTTTCCATCTCTTTAATATATTAATTTAAATTTATATTCTATATGGTTATATTAAGAGTGTTAAAATAAACTTTGAGCATAGAAAGTAATACTTCAATTAAGATATTGAACTCCATAAAAAAAAGTTCATTTTTTTTCCAAATACGTGTATTGCATATAAAATATTATACTCGTGTGATTGCTTGCTTTGAAAGAAACTTTTCAAAATTAAAATTATTAAAGTTTGATTTAAGATCAACTATGTCACAAGATAGATTAAATGGATTAAGCATATTATATATTGGAAGCAAGAAATATAAATAGATTTCTCAAAATTATTTTTAATAATATTTTTCTTATTTAGGCCCCTTCCAGAATCTAGTCTCAGGCCCTATATTTCCTTAACACGACCTTGGGTAAAAGTATAGCCATTTTCATCTTGGTAAATCATGACTTAACTCAACAAAAATTCATATCATCGGAGAGTTGATTAGTAAGCAATATGCTCTAATCGAGCTATAACTCTCGATCAATACAACTAGTAAAAGATATAAGACATCTTTTCATGAAATAAATCGAGGGCATCCACCCCCTCAACTATTATTTCAATGAAATATGAAAGGTATATCTTTCAATTATTACCTTAATATAAATACATATTTTTTATTAAATTAATATATAACATTATGCAATAATATGGTTTTGATTCGATGCCATTAACCAACACATCTCTAATGACATAATAATTTCGGCAAATTAAAAAATTACATTCATTTTCCTCAACGTTGTCCTCTATATTTTAAGGATATACCATTTGACAAACACTATTTTAAAAAACAAATATACATTTCATCCCATTTTTCGATTTTGCGGTTATCCTATTCTGATATTACTGATGTGACAAACGTACAGATGAGATCTTCTATATGAAGATGGTATTAATCTTCTACTCTACTGCACTGATGATTGTCGAGTGTTTAGAAACTATCATATTAATTTTCAAGCATAAATTGTTATTTTTATAAGCAAGTGATAACCGTTAAGAAAATATGTGACAATCATACATACATGAAATATGATATGAAATACAATTTTAGAATATAAGATCCTATCCGGCAAACCAGTGGCAAACCTGCTATGCCCCAAATTCAAAATAAGTCAAAATCATAAAGTGAAACTTTACATTTTAAATTACACTGTGCAAGAAAATTTATATAGCTCTTTCCAAGATTTATTTTTGAATAAATTTGAATATATAAATAAAAAGGAAAAGAGTTGTCCTGATCACAGGCTGATCAGATAACCAAAAGTAAGCCTGAAAACAATGTCAGAAATAAAACGAAATGGTCACAAGCCGACCAGATGGCTGAATGGTTGGGGCCTCGTTAAAACCTCCCAAGGTAAAACCCACCCTTGTGGGAAAAACTCTTGGTAGGAAAAAGAGTACCCCCATGAGAAGAAACGTGCAAAACAATACAGCCAGAAGAGCCAGACGCATTAACCAACAAACCTATAATTGGACTGGCCAACATAATCATGTGTAAGAGACGATACAATATCCGCTGGAGGCACACCCCACCAAGTCGCAGCGTGCAAACTCTTGCTAAGTATGTCAGCCACCCGATTTTCCTCCCGAAAGATGTGCGAGACCACCAAATCCATCTGGGAAAGAAGGTGCATAGTGTAGCGCCACTTGCTAAGATGGCGCCAAGGTACCCCCTCAGATCTCTTCTGGAGCAACTCCACCACATAAACCGAATCTGACTCCAGCCAAAGTTGGGTCCAGCCTTTCGCAAAAGCATAATGAATCGCCCACATAGCCGCCACCAATTCTGCCTCAAAAGCGAAGCCCGTACTACAACGTTCCACAAAGCAACCACGAAAGAAGCTTCTACAGTTTCGTGAGACCCCATAAGCTGTAAGACTTCCAGGCGCCCCCGAAGCACTGCCGTCCGTGTTGACTTTGATCCAGCCCGGGAGTGGTTTTTGCCAGTTTACCTGCACAATCTTCGGGGCCTGTCTGGGCCACCCAGGAACACGAAGCCTTTAGAGAATGAAGAGGTCATGTTGATCGTTATGCATGCAACCCCGGTCTAAGGAAGAAGATTCCAAAATGACCACGCGGAGGCGGAGGATGGCTGTGTCCACTATCTAGTTTTTATCGTTGAAAGTCAAGTCATTTCGGATCTGTCAGATGAGGCAAATACAGGATAGCACTGCCACGCGCCATAAGAAAGTCACCTGCTCACTGAAATGAAAACTCATTAAACGTACCAGGAATTCATTAAAGCTATAAGCCATAAAATTGCGGACATCAAAAGAGTCAAAAATCCACTGCCAGAGGGCCCAGGCAAAAGCACAAGAGACGAACAAATGATCAACAGATTCAACAGTTGCGCAACAAAGACCGCAAACCGGGAGGCCAATGAAGGAACCCCTAGGACGTAGTAAATCCAATACCGCCAATCGATTGTGGATGGCTCTCTATGCCACAATTGAACATCGTTCTGGAATATGAGGTGACGAAATCCAAGAACTCCATTGGACCACCGGAGAGTGGGGGCGCAAGTGAGAGTAAGCCGATTTCGAAGTAATAATCCCATCATTAGAATGCGTCCCAACCTGCTTATCCCTCGAACCCGGAACGGTGGGGACTCAAACAATCTCCCGGACTATATCCAAATAAGCCTCAATGAACGAGAAAGTGAAGTGCCAAGATCCATCATAAAAGTAATCCGAGATGCGATGCCGAAATAAATATTTGTATTCCTGTGGAATACCAATCCTATCGGCAATGGTGAAACCCAGCCAGTTGTCGAGCCAAAATAAGACCACGGAATTACATCCGAGGATCCAACGAGAGTCCTCCAAGAAGACTATAATGCAAGGCCGAATCTCGGTCCAGATGGAAGAGGGGATGAACGAATGGCGGGGAAAGCCATCCGAGGTAAAAAAATATTTTCTGAGGGTATTGAAAATCAAAGAGTTTGAAGTCATAATCTTCCAGCCCAACTTCATCGGGAACGCATTGTTAGCAACCACAATAGAACGGACGCCCAGTCCCTCTTCGACCCGGGGCATACAACAACGACTCCAATTTACCACCACCGAACCCTTAGAGTTGACATTACCAGTCCAGATAAAATTATTCATAGCCTTTTCCATTTGCAGTAACAATGTTCGAGGCCATTTATAAACCATCATCGTGTGCACGAAAGAGATTGTAATTACCGAATTCACCAGACAGACGCAACCACCAATCGATAAAGATGTCCCTTTCCACCTTCTAAATTTTAGAATTATCTTGTCAAAAATGGGTTGTAAATCCGCCACCTTGGAGCGCCTTTGAAAATGGGGGCGCCTAAGTAGACTGTTGGGAAGACCCCAATATGAATATTCGTAATCATTTGAATACGACCACACACATAATTAGAAACCCGGTTGCCAAAATAAACTTTGGATTTGCGAGGATTGAAGGCCTGACCCGAGATATCTGCATATAGCATGAGAATCTGAATAAGAGAGTGTGCCCTGCACATAATCACAATATCATCCGCGTACATAACAGAAGAAAGAAAAATGATTCGCTTAGGCGCCATGAAAGGCTGAAGCTGATTCTGGGTAACTGCATCATCAATAAATCTACTCAGCACATCTTCCGCAATGCAAAAGAGTAATGGCGATAAAGAATCACCCTCTAACCCTTACGAAAATAAGGAAGTAACCCACATGCGACCCATTCAATAAGACTGAAATTCTGGAAGATTGAACGATAATTTCAATCCAGTGAATGAATACTTCCGAAAAACCAAAGCGACGTAAAACGTGAATTTGTCTCATTCCAAGCTGAAATCCCAAATATAACAATGGATC
Organism: Rehmannia glutinosa; assembly: GCA_016081115.2. Lineage (NCBI taxonomy): Eukaryota > Viridiplantae > Streptophyta > Magnoliopsida > Lamiales > Orobanchaceae > Rehmannia > Rehmannia glutinosa. The sequence continues at coordinate 369,341 of JABTTQ020000214.1, forward strand.
AATTTTAGCGGGTTACAACGGAAGTCATCAACTTCTACATATCAAAATGCGGCTTTAAGGACTACTGCTCAAAATTCCAAGCGAAGGCGGTCAAATCACACTAACTTGCTCATCAAAATCCAGCAATTATGCTTCTCGTGCCCCACATTGGTCTCTTCTTCAATCACAATTCCTATTCCTGAGAGGCTGATAAAATAATAAGATGATCTAAATGAGCTCAGTGGGAGGATGCAGGAGAGCAAGTGTGGTTCGAGTTTGTTGGAAGTTCATAAAGTAATTTGAAAAAATACTTTTAGTGATAATTTGAAAATTATTTTCACATATACAAGAAGAAACACGCAAGCATGCAGCCACATAAATAACATTTTACAATTCAATAATGAGAAGGTCTCCCATCGGACCGTTACGAATCTTATTCCATAAGACGGGTCCTACCCACGATCCGGATCCGATCCAGCTCCAGACCCGCGTTGACAACTGGTAATTTAAAAAATAAAAAACTACCTTCAATACAATAGGGCCCGCGCCTGCCTCCTGACCCGCCCGTAGTTGGCACATGCAAAGCCCAATGGAACAGGGCCAATTTGACACAACTCAAAATAAAGAAAAATTTAAAAACCTAATTTCAAAACAAAACCCGCAGCTCCCTGGTAAGTCGCCATCTCCTCCTCCAAAAGCTCAGCTCGCCATCTCCTAACAACAAAAGCTCCACTGGTAAGTCGACATTCACCTATTTTCAACAAAAAGTTTAAAATCTATAATAAAGAGTCTCCATTGTTGGTGCAACAAAAAGCTTCATTGTCATCCTTACATTGCACTTTCGACCTGTTGTTGTGCGATTTTTGATAATCTCTTCAATGGAGAATGAAAATGCACAAATCTCATTAATGAAGGAAGGTAATGTACTCATACATTGAAAAAATGATACTTTTGCTAGAAATACTGATACTTTTGTATTTAAATATGATACGTTTACTGGAAATAGTGATACTCTTGATATATATGATACTTTTGATGAAAATAGTGATATTATTTATTGAAAAAATGATACTTTTATGATGGGCATTTAAATTTTACAAATTTATATTTACTGAATAAAAGGGATATTCTACTAGATATTTTAATGTAATAATTTATTTCATTTATACATATAGGTGAAAACTTGTATTCGGTACTTATTATTTCTAGTGATGAAGATGATATAGAAGTCATTGAAGGTGAAAATCGGATTCAAGAGATACTCTTGATCAAAACACAGGCAAATGCATAAGGTATCACATTTTACTGCATAAATATTACTATTGTTTCCAAAAGTACCAACATCTATTAATCTGTCCTGTGATTTTTTTAAATGTTTCTAAACTACACCAATGACCCTGTAGATGTATCGGGTTCCCTTGTTGGGTTGAAAAGGAAGACAATTGATGACATGCATAAATTGTATAGGGACCATAGTCGTGCACTCGGGTTTAGCATTCGTAAAGCAACAACTCGAACTCAAGCCAATGGAGTTGTGACAGAAAAATATTTTGTAAACTCTTGTGAAGGGTTTAGGAGATCGGAAAATTTGGACATAAATTCCAAAAATGAAAAAAAGAAAAATTTCCCTATCACACGTACCGGATGTAATGCTTCATTGAGGGTGAAATTAAACGACGAAGGTCTTTATGAAGTCTTGAGCCATGTCAAAGAGCATAATCATCCGTTTACAAGAAAAGAGTGGAACCACCTTCATCGTTCTGAGAGAAAGATTACAAGTGAAAAGGGCAAAGTGATAGAAGATATGGTCTCTTCCGGAATGAGACCAATAGATTCTTACCATTATATGGCAGATGAAGCTGGAGGAGATAATAGTGTAGGACACACTATAAAAGATCATCTAAATTTTGTGAATCGTTTGAAATTGAAAGAAATAGAAGGTGGGGATGCACAAACACTTGTTGAAATGTTGTACCAACAACAATACGATGAGGAGGACTTCTATTTTAGAGTTAAGCTAGATGAGATGACCAAATTGAGCAATGTTTTTTGGAGAGATTCGATGATGAGAGAAGATTATGAAATATTTGGGGATGTCGTCATTTTTGACACAACATATCGCACAAACAGATATAATTTGATATGTGCTCCAATAGTTGGCATCAACCATCATTGGAAAAATGTGATGCTTGGTTGTGCGTTCTTATCGAACGAAAAGACTGAAACATTTGAATGGCTTTTTGAGGTTTTTAAGAAATCTATGGGAGGAAAGTGTCCTATAACTATATTCACTGACCAAGACCAAGCGATTTCTAATGCGATAGAAAAGGTACGTAGCCGAATTGAAAACATAATACTTTATCACAAAAAATAGATACTTTTACTATAAAAACTGATACTTTTACTATATGATATTTCTTTTTCATCCAGTTTACTGATTTCCTGTTTTTTGACTGAATTGAACAAATGGTACTTTATAGCATAAAACACATACTTTTACTCAAAAAAATATTACTTTAACCCTGAATTATTCATGCAGGTATTCCCTGGGACAAAACATAGGCTATGCCAATGGTATCTTTACCAGAATGCAATTAGCAGGTTTGGACAACTGAAAAGCAACAATTCTTTTAAGAATGCATTTAGGAAATGCTTGTCAGGTTGTACGGGTGAAGCTGAATTTGAGAACTGCTGGAGTAACATGATTTCACGTACGGATTGGAGGATCAAACATGGTTTAAAACATTGTATGAGATAAAGGAAAAATGGTGCACAACCTTAAGCAAAGATTTCTTTTCTGCTGGAATACTTTCCTCACAAAGGAGTGAAAATACTAACAACGCCATGGGATTCAATGCAAAAAAGACAACGAGTTTGACTGATTTTTATGGTATTTTTAAGGAACTAGTGAAGAATTGGAGAATGAAAGAACAAAATGATGAGTTCCAATCATCAAGATCATTACCATCGACTTCCATACCATTGACTGGGTTGTTAAAGCACGCTTCTGAGGTATACACTCTAACAATGTTTAAAGACTTTGAGAGTGAGTTTATCACATCAATTTCTACTACTTGCACTCTAGTTCATAAGGATGAGATATTGAATGTTTATGACATTTCTTCTCATATTGGCGATGGAGATGTAAGTAAGGTGATGTTTGATCCATTGCGAAACATGATAACGTGCACTTGTAAGAAATTTGAAGAATGTGGTATTTTGTGTTTCCATTCATTACGGGTACTTCATCTTCATTCTCATGTCAAGATACCAGAAATATATATTCTTAAGAGATGGACAAGAATGGAAAAATCTCAAGTATGGGACATCTTAAATAAGAAAATTGAGAAGCCTGACAAGCCTAATGATTGCATTCCTTGGCGTCATGAAATGGCTCGAAGATATTATGATCTTGTGTTGAAATGAAGAAGCAAGGAGAATCATTGAAGAAGGTTACGAAAGGGATTTTCTTGCTATTAGTGCCTTGAAAAATGTGCAAAATTCCATAGGGAAAAACGAATCGTCTGTTGTTTCAAGTACAGCTAACGCATTGCAAGATCCTACAAGATCTGTAACAAATGGGAGAAGAAAAAGAATAAAGGGAAGTTTGGAAAAGAGCAAGAAGAAAACAAGTGACGTCTCTGATTATTCTCAAGCAAAGGAGTTTGGTTCAAAGACTCCGAATCCTCGGTTATTTTAGAGATATTTCCCTTAAATTTGTCAGTTGTAATGAGGCAATTTATGATACATTTGTTATTTTAGATATATTTTTCTGAAATCTATCAGTTTTTAATGTTTAATATGTTAGTTTGTTAACATCTATCACTTCTTAGTATCTATCACAATTCTGATACTTTTCGTATAATTACTGATACTTTTAACTTAATTACTAATACTTTCGGTTGTTTAGAAGTATTCAATATTCAAAAATTAAATATCCAAAATGCAGAATTCTGATACTTTTCGTGTAATTACTGATACTTTTCACATAATTACTGATACTTATAACCTGTTTAGAAGTATACATGATACAAGATTCTTTGAAAACACATCGCCCTACACTCAATCAAATAAAAAAAGCACTTGGTGCTTAAAACTAACATTGCACTGCAAAAAATCAATGTGCTATCACAATATGACTCCCCAACACTTACAAAAATATCAACCACAAATTCAACATGTAATCATAAAATGACTACCAACATTCACAGAATATCAACTACAATTCAACATCTAATCACAAAATGACTACCAACATTCACAAAATATTAACATATGCTATTTCAACATTTACAAATTTCAGAAATATACTATCTAATCATTCATAAATAACATTGTTTCTTGCTTCATTTTTTCTGTTTCTTCGTGTCACGCCCCAATTTACATACCCAATAAAATAGAATAGCATCCAACAGGGTACAACCCAAACATTCAAACTTAGGCTCATCAAGAGCTATTATCTAAGTACAACAACTAAAAATCATAAATACATACAACGGAAGTCTACAAATAATAACATACAATTATAATAGAGTTATAACTCACCTATTACAAGATAAAATAATTGTTTGTTCAAGCACGGACGGATAAGACCTTCAAACACAAACTGCTATGTAGAGTCATTCTGGATCCGAAAACCTTGTATTCGTCTCATCTATCTCAAAATATTCGATCTCTGAAAAGGTTTTATGGAAATCGTGGGGGTGAGCTAAATGAGCTCAATGGGTTGGGGTAGAGGAATGCAATGTTTGTTTAATGAAAGATGCAGTGTTTCTTTGAGAAAAGCACTTAGTGTACCTAAAAATATTTATGTATGCATGATAATGATGCACATAAGAATTAATTGCCGCAATGATCAAGAACATCTTGCAATTCAAGAATGAGATATTAATGTTTGATTATATCAGTGATGCAATGCACATTGAACAACAGTTAGTCAAGTGCGGTAAATATTTTACTTTTCAAACGACCAATAGATATCCCAATTTTTAAAACAAATAGTGGATATCTCATTTTAAAAACAAAGTATAAACAGTTAATCAATTAGTTCGTCAACCCGAAATAAGAAACGTAGGATCAGTGTTGATCGGACACTGACCTTGTCCGTTCTCCTTGTTGCTTCCAATAATATTTGGCTGAAGCCCTGTCACCTTATCCCTCCCACTAGGCTCGACGTTTCTTTGGCCTGGGCTTTTACCCAGAGATCGTCATATTCATGAATATACCATTCTACGACCCAAGTTCTGTCGCCGTCTCCGGCCCGACCCAAAAATGGGATTAGGCATATGGGTAGTCAAACAAGGACCACATACAATCTGTTCGATCCATTATCTAACATACCCACGCCACAATAGACTCAAACAGTCATTATTTTTGTAAAAGTGATATTTATTTGCCCGAAGGCCAAGTCAAGCAGTTACAAGATTTATAATGCAAACAAAAAATATAATTTGAAACCATGAATGGCATAATTTATGTATCTAGGTGAGCGTTGTGAAAATGGTGTATATCATGAAATTGAAATGTCATGAAGTTCATGAAACATTTAATGTCATGAAATTTATAAAAGTGCAAGCAAACCTAATATTCTTTAAGAAATTGGAATTTTGCCCACCTTCACTTTAATCACCAAAGTTCTCAACCAATTCCTTACTCAAGCTTCCAATGTGCCCTACAATAAAACCCAACAATTATCATATATTATCCCTTTCTATTTATTATTATTATTATTATTATTATTAGTCTCATTATTTTAGTACTACTATTTCATTATTACTATCTTACCACTACAATCTTAATACTACTGTTTTTATTTAAGTATTTTATTATAATTGTTGTTGGTCACCAATCAAATCAATATATATACATATACAGATTACTCATTTGGAGGATTTAATGTTTAAGAGTTCCTAACTTCTTGTTTCAAATTGAGTTGGTCTAATAGTATTTAATTGATATATTACGTAAAAATTACCAAGATACTAAGGCTTTCCTTAATTTTGGCCTAAAAGGAATCTCACATCTTGTATTGTAATTCTTTAACTCCAATCACAACAACACCAACAAGAATACAACCCCTTTACACCAATATCAAACACAACACCTACACATTATGCCGTATAAACAAATTCCTAGTGATGAAAAATTACCAGATTCAACATTTATTTAATTAAAATATTTCGAAAGAATAATTTAGCCACTTGGGATTAGGATCGATCGGAACCGCAGATTGCAAGCCTGCTTCAAGAAGTTCCTACACAAGGTTTTCAACTCCTTTATCATCTTAATTAATTGAAGTCTTAAAAAAAAGAAGTAACAGAAATAAAAAAACCAGATTTAAATCTTTTGAAAGTTCGGTTAAAGCAAGTCTCCCCGTTTTTTTTTTTTTGGTCCAAATCTCAAACTTACGGTTTTAACAAGAAAATCTAAAATACAATTGATTTCTTGGAGCCAGATGGAAAAGGAAACAAAGAGAGTGAATAAAATAGAATAAATTGAAAGAAATAAAAAAAATAGGTGGGGAGAGCCTTTCAGCCTCAAGGATCAAAACCCATAGTATTTTGGGGGATCTCACGACTAAGGGCCAAGAAAAGAAAGAAAATATAATATAAAATAAACTAAAATCAAACGAACAGCAGCCTTAGATGGCGGATATATGTGGTAGTCAACGGCCGATCATGGTGGAACATGGCTGAGGTCAAGATCCAAATATAACTTGGAAAAAAAAGAAATGATAAATAGTTGTAGAAGAAAGAAGAAAAGGATAAGGATAAGGGAAAAGAGGAAATCTTCACCTTTTACTGTGTGTAGGGTGCGTAGAAAATGCCAAAAAAATGGGTTAGATTTAGATTTTGAGTGGCTTTTAAGAACCTAGTGATGGGTTAAGCGGATCGGGTCGAGTCAGATGGGTTATAGATTGGGTTAGGCTCATTATTTATTTTTTAATGAGTGGAGTAGTGGACTAAAATTACATGGGATTGATTAAAGGTTGGACTGATGGGTAAAGAAAAGCTAAAATTACATGGATTATGGGTTGATGAAGTTAAAAGTTCATTAACTAAGTCTAACTATATATGATTATGAACCATTAAATGAATCCCACTTAATAACTAAATAAATAAGCATTTGTTAAATAATTCTACAACTAATTCCTCGGAAACCAATTTATAAAATTCTTATTTCTCTAGCAATTCAAAATCGATAAGTCTTATAAACCCAATACAATATCACCAAAATAAATTCTATAAAAAGTCATAGCTCAAATATTATCATTTCAATACTTACATTGTTATCTAAATATGGGATCTTACACTTCGTGACTTTCTTGTTGGCTTTTTTGGAAGGTTTCTTGAGGGTTCGTGGGTCGTTTCCTTGAATTTGAGCACTTGTTGCTCTATCTCCACTCTCAATTTATTAAACTCAGATAAAATAATTTCGGCGCAAAGATTTAGCTCTCAATTTGTGTCTTTCCACAACCTTCAAAAAAAAAAAAAATCTATAAAAACAGATAAAATAATTATGAAGTACAAATTCTTTGTTTAAAAGAATATTCGTACCTTTGACAAATCAGGAGATGAGTAAACTTTCCCAAAGAGTTTTCCATATGGTGCATGAGGAACACACCACAATCAATGTTGGTGTCATTTGTTTGCCATTTGAAAGACACATTTTCTCAGACATATGATTTTACTTCGCCGACTTTGGGTGATTTTCTTCTTCAAGGAAGAGAGCCATTTGTTTATGTTGTGAAAAGTAACAATATATTGTCAAAGATTTGTAATTGTTATTAAACATAAGAAAAAGATAACAAATACATATGATGCTTTACCACCAAATTTGACAGACCGACGATCGATCAACAACCTCTTCATCATGCACCATATTGTCAAGGTATTGTACTTTCTTGTCAACAAAATTGATGACAAAGTGGCAATATAATGGCCTTCGTAGCAATATGGTACAAAGATCTACATATTTTGAAACAACAAACTTCATCATATTTTTTAAACACAAACTGATACTTTTCGGATAATTTCGATACTTTTAATGCAATTTCGATACTTTGAGCATCGATATATAACATGCAGTGCAAACAAATTTTCAAATGTTAACATAAAACTGATACTTTTCAGATAATTTATGATCTTCAAGATACAATGCTGTGGGAAAAACAAAAAGATAAAAAAACTAAAATAAACATAAAAATATTTGATTAAAATATTACTTACGCTAATGTTGAGTATTGAAATAAAAAGGTCCTGCATTCTTTGCCCGACCAACTGATTTGTTTAATATCAATGTCCATACATCAATGACACTTGAAGAAATCATATATGCATCATGTAATGAATCAATTCCATCACTAAAGGCAATAAACGAATGCCCTCCGTGGGCAAAAACATTTTCGTTGAAACGCAAACAATAGTAGTATGTGAGTAACAAATCAATGAATTAAATAATAACTTTTTAATTTATAATCTCATTGTTACTTACTCTCTCATATCACTATGATCAGAAAAACAGAAGTCAACGACATCTCTCTGTTTTCGTGTCATTCTAGTCAAGTACCGATTGTTTTTTCTCATAAATTCACAATGAAATTCAGTTTTCTTGACTGGCCAATCATCTGTTCCAAACAGAAAGAAAACAAAACAAAATGTCACTTTTCTAAAACAAATGATACTTTTTTGAGAAACACTGATACTTTTATAAGAAAATCTGATAACACTAATATATCACCTGAATTACATTCAACTTGACTTTCAAACATTTAGTTATCAGAGGCATGATCACCTAACGGTTCATCGATAATTGCTTCTTGCGACTTTGGCTCAGGGGTCAGCAGATCAAATCTAGGCATTGAATCCTTCCGTCCTTTCATTTTTTAAAAGTTCTTCACAACTTCATCAATGTATTCGTGAAGTTTAGCATTGGAGAAGAATTCATCGTCCGGTGAAGATGAAGGGTCTGCTTCTTTGTGCTGCATTTCCAGACGCAATCGTTCCATGTGGACATGGGTTATAACTTCCATATCCCTTTTGAGCAAAGAAGCACACTTTATCGACACCGCAAGAAAAAATGACGTTTTTTTATATCACTTTTTTTAATCTAAAGAGTAATACTTTTTTGCTAAACGCCCGATACTTTTAGCTCAAAAGTGATACTTTTATGATAAAAAGAGATACTTTTTAGAATAAAAAAGAATAATGACAAACAATGAAACTTAATACTTTTTCAAAAATAAATAATACTTTTTCAAACAAAAATAATACTTTTTCAAACAAAAATGATACTTTTTAATAGTAAACCGATACTTGAACAAACTTACATCTTTTGTCCGGCTTTCAACTTCAAAGATTGGTTGGGTAGCCGGGGTATTTCAAATCGATCAACATTGAAGATTGATCATCTTTCCCCGCTTCCTCAATCCCGGATCTCCTCTTTTTTTTTTTTTTGCCTCCATCGACCTTTTCCCAACATCAATCTTCTCTCCAACGTTCTTTACGTCACCACCTTTCTCCACACCACCTTTCTCAATATTTTTCAAATTAACATCGCCAGAAATAGGATAGATGTTTTCAACATCACCTGTCCAAAATCACTAGCCTTTTCTCCTCTTTCGCTCGTTTTCGTATTTTCTCCGTCGTCCAATGTTGAACAAGCGGCAACTCAGAAGGTTGATTTACCTTGCCATTTAATACGATGAAAGTATATGATTTGCAAGGCCAAAAGGCGCCACTTATGTGTGTTTTGGACTTCTTGTTAAAGTTGTCCACTGATCTACATAACCTATCCAACACTAACGAACACCGGTCGAGATGTCGGATTGCATCTACATCTAATGATTTAAAACAGAAACATCTACAATGCGATTCGCACTTGGTGTCAAAAGTTTTGAAATCATCCCCTTCCTTATAGTTGTTCATCAATTTATTTTTCAAATACCCAATGCCGAACTCCCATCAATACCCACCCTATTCTTAAACTCAACAACACCATCCATACTTTCACTCTTCCTATAAACTACTACATCCTCATTGTTCCTTGGCAACAAAAAGACATCGCATATGTCATCGACAGTTATGACAAACTTTCTCATATAATCAAGGTGAGCATCCGCTTGCCCCGTTGAATCTCTTGACCAGCCACAACAACATTTGGGAGGGTAATTATTTCACTTTCAATTTCAACAACCCCCAAAGCCGATGCTCGATATCCTCCTCCGTCTTCATCGGTTGGATAGCAGATGTGAGTTTTATCACAGATATGATGTAAGTATACATAAATGTAAATGTGTTGAAAAATAAATGACACAAGTAATTTTTATAGAGGTTCAAGATGGGGTAATTCTTCGAGTCCTCTCTTCTACAACTCCCCGGAGGAATCCACTATGTAACAGATCGTTTACAACGTGGTGAACGATCAGAGACGCCTTGGTCACACAAACCGGCTTCTCTTGCGACTCACCTTCTTCACAGGCGCTTGCCTTCCTACTTGACTCACTTCTCAAGCTCTTAGATTTGATCACGAACCCATCCAATAACTTGATAATGGTTTGACCTTGAACCTTCCTACAATCCTCCTTGGAAAGTAGACCCTTTTGATTCTTCAAAAGTTTCCTCTTCAACAGATTTGAAGTTGTCTTTCCTTCACATGACTTGTGTTGGATTTATTTCCTTCGAGTTTCGTGCTTGAGGATTTGCTTGAATATACTTGAGAATATTGCAGTTAATTGCTTGAATAATGCTTTCTTGTTTGTGGTTTAGGTAACCTCTTCTCGTAATTTCCTTAGCCTTTTATAGTGAACTTTTGAAAATTTGCCCATTGAAGAGATAAGCTAATTTCAAAAGTCACTTGTGTTCGTTGGCTTGTCTTGTCTTGATCCTTGATGTTGACATATCCTCGTATTAAATGTCTTGCAAAGGCATTTTTTCGACACACGGTGCGATGTTTCCCATTGGTTTATTCCTTTTGCACAATTCGGGACTAACACTTTACACCGATGAGCTTTGACATGTTACTATTTTGAGAAACATTCTTGACTTTTAATCATGATTTAAGTCGAGTTGTCTTGACTAGACTGCTGTCTTTACCTCAGGTGACTTGAGTCAGCTTCCAGTCATTGGATGACCCAACTATCACTTCAACCTTGAGACTTGGCTTCTTGAACTAACTTGACCGACACTTACGGATGTTCCTCGGTGACACACCTTCATCGAATCCTTGACTTCCTTCTTGGCCATACTCGGTGACACACACAGAGTCCGCAATCCGATCCATGATTGACTTCTTATATTCCTCGTAGGCGGGCTTGACCATTTCGACTCTTCCAAATTTCTATCTATTACAATACGAATTACAAGAAAAATGGGGTGACAACTTTCTAGTGTAAGTTTTACATGGTATCATCAAAATCTACAAAATAAATTTCCTAATAATTTCCCCCTTTTTGATGATGCCAAAACTTAAAAACATTCAACAAAATATAAATAGCAAAGATACATACAGACAATGCCGTAACGAAGAATGTATGCTTAAAATAGATTGTTTTATTGATCATAGCATTCTTGTCTTTTACACAGCTGTTTACATTTGGTATCAGAGCATTTCTTAACAGAGCAAAATACATATCTAAGCTAAGATACAAGAATACATACAAAGTGAAAAACTACAGACAAATTCACTAGGTATATTACAGACGACTTACATGAGTGTATTTACACAAAAATACATGAAGGGGTTTGCAGCGACACTTCAACGCCTTCGCTGCTTCCTTCCTCTTTCTTCTTCAGCTCTCTTGCTCTTCTCATCGTCATCAGCTCTTTTTATTTTCTTCTCTTCTTCTTCCCTTCTTTTTTTCTTTTCATAGGCCCGTTTGGAAGCATCATCCCTTTGCTTCCTTGTGTGCCCTTCTCGAGTTTGCCTTTCGTTCTCCTCTTCTTGTCTTCTTACTGCCTCCACGTTCTTTCTTGCCACTTCCAGGTTGGCCAATTGATCATATCCAACCCAGTAGATCAGCCCTTTCTTGTCAGGATCTACATATTCAACATCCTTGGGTTTTGGTCGGGGTTGAGAATCTCTTCCACCACCACTCCTTCCATTGCCTCACTCAGCTCTTCCTCTGCCTCTGGGTGTGTATTGCATCGAGTCTTCTCGCTTTCGGTGGAGTGAGCGATCACTGAAGATCGCCGCTTTTAGCCTTCTTTGCACAAGGCTAAGCCTTTCTCCCAGTACAGATCCCAGGCTTCGGCTAGAGTCATTCCTTGGAAATAGCCTTCAGATTCAAGGTTTTGAACTCTTCGACTGATCTAGGCTAAGATCCATCATCAGGGATAGCATCCTGATCATTTCCAACTGGAAGACCACCGTATTATTTTAGCACTTCCTGAACACGAGCATCCTGCTTTTTGAGAACTCCTCAAACCCTGCTTCAATGATCTTCCTTTTCTCCGACATTGGCACAACATAGTGCTCAATGGGTAGGGTTACGGGGAGTTTGCTCAGGATGGAGGCAGTAATTTGACCTTGCTGAGGGTTTTCAGCTAACATCAACGTCAAATCCTTCGAACTTTCCCCTCAAATTTGCTTTACCCTTCTTCACAACCGCTTTTTCAAATTGCGTCTTTCTTCAATTTTTATTCTTTTAATCCTTTGGGACCCCTCTTCCCCCTTTTTGGCATTATCAAAGGAGAGAGGGACCGCAGGAACACATCTTCTAAGAAGAAAGTCTAGTCCGTTAATCGTGGAATCATGCTTGGAATCTATTGCATCGGATGTGTTTGAATCTCCGATCGAATCTCCTTAGACTCGACTTTCAATATCTTCATTTTAGCTAAGAGTAGGCTGAATTTATCATTCATCAGATTCTCGAGTCTTAGAATCTCATTTTGTATGAGAATGTCGCAGCAGCTCCATGTCATTTTTGTGAGACTGAGCTATTCTTTCAATGTATTCCTTCATCCGCTGCCTGATCATGGAGTTATCCGTACTCCATACGAGCATTCTTACATATAGGGCTTTAAAGTATCGTACTTGCTCACTTCGCATAGCAGTCTGCTATTGAGACCATTCCCGAATTCGCACCACGATCCCTCTTAAGTCTGATGTGAGAGTCGCATCGCGATTGTCCAGGAGTAAGTCGAGTGAGGCTTGGTGTCGTTCAATCTTCTCAATCTCCTCGCATATCTTCTTGAAGACTTCACGAATTTCATCTGTCTCGCCCGAATCAGCTATCGGCTACTCTTTGTCAAAATCAAAGTCTCTTTGGCACAATCATGTCGGTGGGAATGATGGGATATTCTCTAAAGTGTATCTTCTTTGTTTTGTCTCTTCCTCGGATGCAGGCAGGTCCTGGGTGAATGGAAACATGTCCTGAAAGACATCATAACGAACATAGGGAATATCCGGGTCTCGACCTTTCAATGCCTCCTTTTAGTAGAAAAGTGGATTCAACCTCGATGCCTCTCTTGGCTTTTCATCGCAATGTTCACAATGTGTGAGCTGTGTGTCGAGTCGACGAGTCGTTATTATTGTATTGTGGAAGCCAGAGATGACTCGGTTTCAGTGAGGCTTTTGGGATGTCTTGCCACTGACTGAGCCACCAATTGCCTTATGACTTCCCTGGTCTCAGTAGACTTTTCTAAATGAATTACCTGTTCACGTGAAAGGCCTTACCATGACGAAGGTTGACACCATTCACTTCAAAGAAATGGCCAATCACAAAGCCATATCAAAGTGAGCTTCCGAAGGACCCATCCTTCTTATATGTCATGTTCAACATATTTTGATAGAGTCTCTTTGTAAACAAACCCGGCCATTAATTTTCTTCCCTTGCATGACTGCAGCCATGACGATAAACTTTGTCTTGGACAGCTGATTAAAGCTTCCAAACTTCATGTCGACACATTTCAAGACGACATCCATCAGCTTGTGATAGTCATCCTTCAGCAACTTCTTGTCAGCTGTGTAAACCACCTTAGCAGACACTCGGGTTTGGTCACTTCCTTCCATGCAACAGCCAAGTCGACATCACCTCATAGATGTCCTTTGAGCCCTCGAGGGCAACAAGCAGTGCTCAGCAAGGTCTTTTGCACTGAGAGTTATGACCTTGCTGTGGACGGAAGATTTGATTTCTTCGTCCTACACCTCAGCATTAACGTAGAACTGAGCTACCTCCTCAAGGTAGGTATGAGATAACTCCATAGTCGTAAAAGCTTTAGCCCGACTTTTCCAACATTTTAGCGATTTTGTAACTGGGGTTTCATCAACACTCGCTTTATCATTCCATCGAAGCCCACCGAAGAGCCAAAGTGTGGATTTGCTTCAAGAGTTTCACAAAGTCGTGCTTTTGAGCCATTTTCAGAGTTTCACCGATCGAAAAGTGTAGAACTTGCTTTGAAATAACTTAGGGTTTCTGAGAGAAGAACAACTTTGCTTTTTCTTGAAGATGAACAGTTCGCGTAGTGAGAGAAATAAAAATTTCCGTATATAAAGGTTATGAAAGGACATATTTCGGATTTTGAAATTTTTGATCAAAATCAACGATGAGATTAACACGCCTAAAAATCGCATTTAATTCCTCGCATTTAATGCGGAAAGATTTATATCCAATCATATGGGTTCTCCGGCGGCTTTTGCTACATGTCATTATTATCGACGCGTCATCCTTAAAAACATTCCCGCTCATTTGAAACAATGCATTTTTGTCACTTAGCTCATAAATGATTCATCTTATATCCAAAGTGACTTAACTCGCTTCTCTCTTATCATGAAGGAACTCGTTGTCAACGAACTCGATACAACCGACTTCCGAGCAAGTCGTTTCACTTCCGATGTGTGAAACTTGCTCTGTTCTTATTTTCTCATCTTTTTCTCTGTGATTGAGTCTTACGAGTTTCAACTCAACTCAATTAACCCTAACTCATTATTGAGCTCTTCAAATCTTGATTCACATAGAGGCTTTGTGAATATATCCAACTTGTTTATCGTTGAGATGTATTCAAGGTGATGTCTTTCTTTTCAACATGATCTCTTATGAAATGATAACAAACATCAATGTGCTTTCTTCTTGAATGCAACACATGATTTTGAGTGATTGCAATAACAATAGTGTTATCGCACATAATTGGAATCTCTTTTTCTTCAATCTCATAGTCTCTCAATCGTTGTCTCATTTATAAGACTTGGGCAACAATAACCGCCCACAACTATGTACTGCTTGGTGTGGATGTGGCTATTGAGTTTTGTTTCTTCTTGAACCAAGAAACCAATCTATTTCCAAGCATTTGACATGTACCAGAAGTACTCTTCCATCAACTCTACATCCAACATAGTCCGAGTATGAGTAACCGATAAGCTTGAATCTACCTTCCTTTGGATACCATAAGCCAACTTCCGGCATCCCTTCAAATATCTTAGGATTCTCTTAGCTGCGGTCATGTGGCTCTCCTTTGGTGCGTGATTGAAATCTTGCACATGTACCTACTACAAAGCTAATGTCCGGCTCGCTTGATGTTAAATAGACCAATGATCTAATGAGTGCTCTATATCTGGTTTGATCTGACATTGCCATCCGCATCCATGTATCCTTTGACTTATGTGTTCTTTGGTGTTTTCACATAAGACTTCTATTCCATACCAAATTTCTTCATCAAATCTCTTGTATATTTTGTTTGACTTATGAAGGTTCCATCCTTCAATTGCTTGACTTGAAGTCCTAGGAAGAAAGTCAGCTCTCCCATCATGCTCATCTCAAATTTACCTTGCATGAGGTTTGAGAACTTATCACACAACTCTTTGTTTGTGGATCCAAAGATGATGTCATCCATATATATTTGAACAAGCAATATACTCTCTCCATCTTTAATTCTGAAGAGTTTTTTGTTTTGGTGAATCCATTGTCAGTTAGAAATTGGGACAATGTATCATACCAAGCTCTTGGTGCATGTTTCAATCCATATAATGCTTTCTTGAGCTATATACTTTATCTCCAATAGTTTTTTGCTCAAAACCTGGAGGTTGTTCAACATAGACTTCTTCCTCTAACAGTCCATTCAGAAAAGCACTCTTCACATCCATTTGATACACAGTGAAGTTCTTATGTGCAGCATAGGCAAGAAACATCCTTATTGCTTCCAATCTTGCAACAGGAGCAAAAGTTTCATCAAAATCTATACCCTTTTCTTGGGAATACCCTTTGGCTACCAATCTTGCTTTGTTTATCACCACAGATCCTTCCTCATTCATCTTGTTTCTGAAAACCCATTTTGTGCCAATAACATTTTGATGGGTTGGTATCTGCACCAATTCCCCTACTTTGTTTCTTTCAAACTGATTCAGCTCTTCTTGCATGGCTTGAATCTAATGTGTGTCATCCAATGCTTAAGACACATCTTTAGGCTCTATTTGGGAAATAAAACAAGTGAACATTGCTTCATCTTTGTGCTGGCTGGATCCTGGTTTTTATGCCATCTCTAACATCTCCAATAACTAACTCGGTGGATGGTCTCTCGGCCACCATCTCACATAAAGGTTGGAGCAAGTCATGGATTAATTTGTCATGAGATAAGTTGTCTTGAACAACTCTTTCATCTTCATTCAGCTGTAGATTTTCCAGCTGTCTTTGAGATTCAACTGTCTCATCTTCATCTGGGTTGATTGCTCTTACTTCACTTCAATATAGGGACTCTACGTATAGTTGGTGATTCAAACTTGTCGCCTAACTCTTCAATATCTTCTCCATTCAAATTAGGTTCATCAAAAACCACATGGATAGACTCTTTTGTGACCATAGTCCTCTTGTTCAGCACTCTATACGCTTTGCTCTCAGCTGAGTATCCCAAAAAGATACCTTCATCAACTTTAGCATCAAAAGCCTTCAAATTATCTTTGCCATTGTTATGGATGAAACATTTGCATCCAAATATCTGAAATATCTAACATTTCGTTTTCTCCTTGTCCAAATCTCATAGGGAGTCTTGGTCAATTGCTTGTTGATCATGCATCAATTTTGAGTATAAGCATCTTTGTGTTAATGGCTTGACCCAAAATCTCTTAGCAATCCAACTTCGCCTAACATGGTCCTTTGGTGACTTCCTTGAGAGTTCTGTTTCTTCTTTCGGCTACTCCATTCTCTTTGTGGAGTTCTTGGTGATAATTCATGAGCAATTCCCTTTTCAACACAATATCGAAGTTATTATCCCATTGACAAACTCAGTTCCTCTGTCAGACCTTATCTTTATAATGGTTTGGCTCTTTTCATTTTGAACTCTTTTCATCAGCTGAGGTAACTTCTGCAAAGTTTCCTTCTTTTTACACATGATGATGGTCCGTGTATATCTTGAATAGTCATCTACCACCACCAAGGTGTATTTCTTTCCACTTATGCTAGAAGGTTCAACTGGACCAAATAGATCCATATGCAACAGATGTAATATCCTTGTTGAAGAAGGACGTGGTTTGTCCTTGAATGAGGATTTTATTTGCTTTCCTATCTGGCAAGCATCACATACACTTTCCTTCTTGTACAACGAGTCCGGCAATCCTTCCACAAGATGACTCCTTGCCAAGCTTGTTGATTGTCTTGAAATTCAGGTGACTCAGCTTCTTGTGCGGCACGCTAACTTGATTCGGTTGTGCTCTTTTCTATGAGACAAGTGCTTGGTGTGTAGAAGAGACCAATCTACCACATACATATTCTTCTGTCTTGATCCTTGCAAAGACTATTTCATTTGATTCTCGCAGCCTTTGATCTGACACACTCCCATATTAAATCCAACATTGTAGCCCTCGTCACATAGTTGACTGATGCTTAATAGGTTGAAGTTGAGGCCTTCAACATAAGCAACATCTGTGATTTCCAATCCATTCTTCTTGATAGATCATGTGCCTTTGATTTCCCCTGGAGCTTCATTTCCTCCAAATATGACCTTTGCACCTCTAATCTCCTTGAATCTTGACAGGTTTTTCTTGTTTCTGTCATATGTCTAGAAACAGCCACTATCCATGTACCAGGTTCCTTGGCACTCGTTGTTCCTTGAACCTGCAATCAAGGAAATTAGTTTTTAGGTACCCATACTTGCCTGGGTCCTGAGGGGTTAGTTCTATAAGATGATCCAACCAACCTATAGCCAAAGGACTTGACTCTAAGAGGTTTCCATCTATCAGTGCCATAAACATAGTGCACATTAGCAAATTTCTTGGGGTTTTAGGTTCATACAATCTGTCTCTTTTGTCTCGTATGCTGTGTGTGTGTTTTAGCAAATCGCTTTCTTGGGATAGTTTTGAAAATTGAGTGTAGTGCTTGGGTGCATATGTGTCTTTGATAATAGCTCTTTTTGCCTTTGAAATAGCCTTTCTTGAGTTTTAGGTCTTGCCATCTGTGCTTGTATTCCATAGGTCTTTCTCGATGTTTCACATTATTCCAATCAAGATAGTTTGGATAGTTTCTACCATTCCCATCATGTGTGTTTCTCTCGATGAAACTTCCGGGGGTTTTTGGTAGCTCTGTTTGCTTTTCACAGAGTATTTTTGTTTGGAGTTTCCGAGGAACTCAATCGATTTCTTCTCAATCTGCCCTCTCAAAGATACTCAATCGGGTGTTTTCCTTTCCCTTTATATCCAAGGACAGTTTGTTTGTGATTGTTCTTAAGAGTGAATGTGGGTGCAACATTTGGTGTTTTGGATTTTTGAGATGCTTCACCGCTTGAAGATCCTTTTTCCAAAATCACTCTTGGAGTTTTTGTGCACAAAGGCATTAAATCCTATGCTGTCTTATCTCCACATTCTTTTTGACTCATGATAAGATGATCTAATGATTTGGATGCCTTTGTAAATGAGGCAATCACATTTTTGAGATCTTTTTCCTCTTTTCTATAGCAGCTAATCTGCTTATGATCTTGGCATTCTCGGCCTTTAGCTTAGTGTTCTCATCGCCTATATGACTCGAGTACTCGGACTCTTTTAGTCATTTGTGATTTTTCGCTTTTGTCGGGTCGCTTTTCCTCATTTAGAATTGTGTGTGAGGATTTTATGTGTTCAAAATCTTTCATCATTTTGCCTAATGAATCATAAAGATCAGTGGATGATGAAGTGTGTGTATCACAATCACTATAACTTGAATTTGAATGAGATGAGTTAGAGTGTACCTCATCTTCTTGATCCGGTTGATCTTGTTCTTTAGCCATAAGGCGGATCATAGCCTCTTCCTCAAAGTCACTTGAGTAGTCACCTTCACTAGTCTCTCGAATATTCGCTTTAGACTTGTCTCAAGAAATCTCAAATGTACCAACATGGCTTTCTTTTTCCCCTGTCTTCTCTCTTTGAAGACTTTTCTTACTTTTTCTTCATTCCTATATTTGTTGGTGGTGGATAGGAACAATCAATTGCAAAATGTCCTGGTTGTCTGCAGGTTCCAACAGGTTCTCGCTCTTTGATCGCTCTTTCTATTCTTGGGCTATCACTCACGATATTTAACCATTTGATGCTCACTCTCTTGGGTGGCCTATCTTCCTTGGCTTAGAGGCAAATGAATGTCTCCCTGGAGGTTTCACCCTTATTTCTTTTATAGTTCTTATTGAAGAACTTGTTAAATCTTTTAACCATCAGGTCAATTTCCTCCTAGTCTATGGCTTCCTTGGGTTCAACTCTCTTTCCATCATTGGCTATCAATGCAGCTGTCTTGGGTACAACTGTCTCCTCTAGCTCTTCTCGGCTCAAACTCATAGGCTTTGAGGTCTCGAGAATAACTCATGGTTAGATGTTCTTGAGAGATCCATGGAATGTCTCAGGGCCATAGTCTTCATTTCCCATTCAGTTGGGAGGCTCCTTAAGATTTTCATGCACATTTCCTTTTGTGTATATTATTTCCCAAGAGGTGAAAGCTCATTTGTGATTTCAGTGAATCTGGCATCCAGCTGATCCATGGTTTGATCCTTCACAAATTAAAGTTAATTTATTACAGATTTCTTTTGCAGATTTGCAAGATTTGACTTTATTGAACATTGCTTTTTCCAATGTCTTGTAGAGTATGTCCTTGGCCACATTGTCCAAGTTGTATCTCTTCCTATCTTCATTTGTCCACTCATTCCTTGGGTTTTCAACCATGGTTGGTCTTGCTTCAGCAGCAACTTCTTCTCCTTCAGCTGCAGGTGCTCTTATTGTAGCCGTGTTCACTTTAAGTATTTGCAGTGGCCAATTCTCTAACCCAAGCCACATTTCATCATGTAATGCAGATAGATGAGCCTGCATACGAATTTCCAATCATCAAATTCTTCAACAGTGGACATAGGAATGCATGTCAGATTTGCTTCCATGATTATAACTTTACTTAAAATGAAGGATTTTGAAAATGCAAGTGTTTAAAACCTTTTTGAAAAGATAGAGATCTAGTTTAGTAACCACGGAAGACTCAATGAACCAACCGCTTCGATACCACTTGTAGGTCCCAATGGGTGTGAGTAAGGTTTAGAAGGGGGGGTTGAATAAACTTTACCAACTTTTTGATTTTAGTCCTTTTAAAATTATAACAGAGTTAACTCAAATAGTTGTGTCCTTGATGGACAACTAAGTTGGTTATTCAGCTGAGTTAGCCACTCAACAGACTCGATATTTGTTGATAGAATAACCCTATTTGCTTAACCTAAACTTTAACTTGGCTGTATTTGTTTTATCAGCGGAAGACTTAACACCCTTGATTTGTTTTAAGTTTGTTGTAACATTTGATTCTTTAGCACTTGGTTATTAATCAGTCGGATAGCAGATGTGAGTTTTATCAGCAGATATGATGTATGTATGCAAAAATGTAAATGTGCTGAAAAATAAATGACACAAGTAATTTTTATGGAGGTTCGAAGATGGGGCGATTCTTCTAGTCCTCTCTTCTCCAACTCCTACAGGAATCCACTATGTAGCAGATCAGTTTACAACGTGGTGAACAGTCTAGAGACGGCTTCTTGGTCACACAAGTGGCTTCTCTTGCGACTACGAACCTTCTTCACAGGCAGTGCTTCTTGCTACTTGACTCACTTCTCAAGCTCTTGGATTTGATCACAAAGCCCTCCAATAACTTGATCTTTGGTTCGACCTTGAACCTTCCTACAATCCTCCTTGGAAAGTAGACCCCTTTTGATTCTTCAAAAGTTTCCTCTTCAACGATTTGAAGTTGTCTTTCCTTCATGACTTGTGTTGGATCGATTTCCTTCGAGTTTTGAGGCTTGAGGATTTGCTTGAATATACTTGAGAATATTACAGGTTAATTGCTTGAATAATGCTTGCATGTTTGTGGTTCAGGTAACCTCTTCTCAGTAATTTCCTCGGCCTTTTATAGTGAACTTTTGAAATTTTGCCCGTTGAAGAGATAGGCTAATTTCAAAAGTCACTTGTGTTTGTTGGCTTGTCTTGTCTGCAGTCCTTGATGTTGACATATCCTCGTAGTAAATGTCTTGTAGCATTTCAGACTTTCTGACACACGATGCAGTTCTTCCCATTGGTTTATTCCTTTTGCACAATTCTGGGACTAACACTTTACACCTGACAGCTTTGACATGTTACTATTCTGAGTAACATTCTTGACTTTTAATCAACAGATCTAAGTCAGTTGTCTTGACTAGACTGTTGTCTTTACACCAGGTGACTTGAGTCAGCTTCCAGTCATTGGATGACTCAACTATCACTTCAACCTTGAGACTTGGCTTCTTGAACTAACTTGACTGACACTACTTACAGTTGTTCCTCGGTGACACACACCTGTAGGTCCCAAGTGGGTGTAAGTGTAAGGTTTAGAGAAGGGGTTGAATAAACCTTACCAAATTTTCGATTTAGTCTTTTTAAATCTAGAGTTGATTCTATACAATTGTGTCCTTGATGGACAGATCGAATTAGTCACTCAGTAGAGTTAATCTCTCAACATGACTCAGCTGAGCTGTTGATGGAGTAACTCACTGTTGGCTATAATTTGACTCAACTGTGGTTTTGTTTTCAGCGGAAGACTTAACACCCTTAAGTTTGATTAAGCAAGATTTTAGAGCTTGATTTAATACTTATAAATTATCGGTGGATAGCAAATTTATCAGCAGATATAAGCGATTAATAATGCAAGAATTAAAATCTTGAAAAGTAAATGACACAATGAAGTTTTTATAGAGGTTCGAAGATGGGGTAATTCTTCTACTCCTCTCTTCTCCAACTCCGGAGGAATCCACTAAGTAATGATCGTTTACAAAGTGGTAAATCCGGATACAAGTCTTGATCACAACAGCCGACTTGATCCTTAGGGACTCGATCCTGAGACGCCTTGATCACTCACCGGCTTCTCGTACGATGCGACTCGGCTTCAGGGCAGGCGTGAAATTTGCCTTGTTACTCTGACTCACTTGCTCAAGCTCTTTGGATATGATCACGAAGCCCTCCAAAAGCATAAGACTTGGTTCAACCTTGAACCTTTCTACAATCCTTCCTGGAATGTAGACCCCTTTTCTTCAAGATTTCCTCTTCAACTGATTGAAGTTCTCTTTCCTTCAC
Source organism: Rehmannia glutinosa (assembly GCA_016081115.2). Lineage (NCBI taxonomy): Eukaryota > Viridiplantae > Streptophyta > Magnoliopsida > Lamiales > Orobanchaceae > Rehmannia > Rehmannia glutinosa. The sequence continues at coordinate 391,838 of JABTTQ020000214.1, forward strand.
GGTGAGTGTTGGATTGATGTACTTCGTAATGTAGGCTTGAGGATTGAGAATGTTTGATTTTTCTAATATGCTTGAATATCTCACGTGTGTGTCATCCTACTTCTCAAACAAACTCCTCGGCCTTTTATAGTGAACTTTCAAAAATTTGCCCGTTGAAGAGATAGGCTTATTTTTGAAAGTCACTGCGATCGTTGGCTTGTCTTGTTGCGAGTTCTTGGAATTGCCATTTCCTCGTATGAATTGTTCTTTCACCTTTTCGAGTTCGACACGGTGTAGTGCTTCCCATTGGTTCATTCCTTTTGCACGCTTCTCGGTGAGCACTCGAGAAAGGTGGTATGGATATATTACTTGTTTAAGTAAATCTCTTGATTTACGTGCAGCGGTTCTTTTTCTGATTATCTCGACTTGACCGCATTTTCTTGCTTTCCCCAGGTGACTTAGAGTCGACTTCCAATCATTGGATGACTCTTCGTCACTTCAACTTGAGACTTGGCTTCTCTTGAGTTGACTTGAGTGATGCTCCACTCAGTGCATCTCGCTTCTCGATAGAGTTCTGTCTACTCTTCTTTGCCATACTCAATTTTGTCTCGCTTGTGAGTCTTCCTTCAAGTCTTGATTGTCTTTTTGCATGTTAGGCGTAGGTGACTTAACTCTTTTGGCCACTCTATTCATTGCAATGCATCTTACAACAAGAAATTGGGGTGCCAACTTTCTATTCTAAGTTTTACATGGCATTCATCAAAATCTAAACAATAAAATTCCTAACAACACCTTGATCGAGTCCTTGACTTCCTTCTTGGCCATACTCATCGACACACAACAACGTCTTCAATCCAATCCGTAGTTGACTTCTTGTATTCCTTGGCGTAGCCGACTTGACTCGACTCTTCCATTTCTATCTATTACAATACGAATTACAAGGAAAATAGAGTGCCAACTTCCTAGTTTAAGTTTTACATGGTATCGTCAAAATCTACAAAATAAGTTTTACATGGTATTTTGCCTTTGCTTTTGAGAGAAAGAGATGAACAGTTTTAGAAGTGTGAGAGAGAAACGGACGAAAATGGTTTAAATATGGTTTATGAAAGGACGTGCGGGTGGTTTTTGAAATGTGATCGAAATCAACGGCTTGGATTTCGTGACGCCTATTGAGCATTTCATGTCTCGTATTTAATGCGGCAAAGCATTTATATCCAATCATAAGCTTGGTGTGCGGCTTTATGTCCGTACACATCATCATTATGTCGACGTATTCCTTAAAACATTCCCGCTTAGTCAAAACGATTGCGTTTTTGTCACTTTGCTCATAAGTTATTCAAACTTATCCCTTAGCCGATTTAACTCTCTACTTCTCACAATTCTCTTAGGGACTCGGCTATCACCGTTTAGTCGGTTTAAATGTCTTTCCGTCTGATTTGATTCTTGGTGATTTACATTTTCACTCTTTTTCACCTCCTTTCTGTTCCATTTCTTTTCTTTGATTCTTCTCGAGTGTTAGCTCAGCTCATTAGCCTTAACTCATGCTTGAGTTCCTCAAATCTTAACTCACATAGTGGTTTTGTGAAGATGTCACTAGTTGTTTATCGGTTGAGATATATTCCAGGATGATGTCCTTCTTTTTCAACATGATCTCTTATGAAGTGATATCTCGACATCAATATGTTTTGTTCTTGAGTGCAACACAGATTTTGAGTGATGGCAATTGCACTTGTGTTATCACACATGATTGGAATTTCTTTTCTTCAACTTCATAGTCTCTCTGTTCTTTCTCATCCATAGGACTTGGCTTTGTTTTTGCCCGTGACTATGTATGTATTCCGCCTCGATTGTAGAGGTGGCTATTGAGTTTTGCTTGCTAAACCAGAAATCACTGCTTTCTAGCATTTGACATGTGCCGAAGTGCTCTTCCTGTCCACTCTGCATCCAAAGATAGTCGAGAATCGAATAGCCAATTAGCTTGAATCCACCTTCCTTTGGATACCATAGCCCTACTTCTTGGCTTCCTTTCAAGTATCTCAATATTCTCTTGGTTTGTCATATGGCTCTCTTTTGGAGCAGATTGAAATCTTTCACATACACCTACAAAGAAAGGTGATGTCCGCCGCTTGCTGTGAGATAGAGCAATGATCCAATAAGTGCGTGATCTTGTTTGATCTACAGGCTTACCATCCGCATCCATGTCCATTTTGATGATGTGTTCATTGGTATTTTTACGAAGACTTCTCCTCCATACCAAACTTCTTCATTAAATCTCCGTGTATTTTGTTTGACTTATGAAGGTTCCATCCTTCATTTGCTTCACTTGGAGTCCAAGGAAGAATGTCGCCTCTCCCATCATGCTCATTTCAAATTTACTTTGCATGAGGTTTGAAAACTTTTCACACAGACTCTTTGTTTGTGGATCCAAAGATGATGTCATCAACATATATTTGAACAAGTAGAATACTCTTCTTGTCTTGAATTCTCGAAAAGTGTTCTATCTACTTTTCCTTTTGTGAATCCATTTTTAGTTAGGAATTGTGACAAGGTATCATACCATGCTGGGGTGCCCGCTTCAATCCATACAGGGCTTTCTTGAGTTTGTATACCTTATCTCCAAGAGTCTTCGCTCAAATCCTGGAGGTTGTTCAACATACACTTCTTCTTCCAATAAACCATTTAGGAATGCACTTTTTACATCCATCGATATACAATGAAATTCTTGTGAGTCGTGCATAGGCAAGAAACATCCTTATAGCTTCCAATCTTGCTACAGGGGCAAATGTTTCATCAAAATCTATCCCTTCTTCTTGGCAATATCCTTTGGCTACTAGCCTTGCTTTGTTTCTTACCACGAACCTTCCTCGTTCATCTTATTTACGAACACCCATTTGGTTCCAATATCATTTTGATGTATGGGTCTTTGCACTAATTCCCATACTTTATTTCTCTCAAATTGATTCACTCTTCTTTCATAGCTTGAATCCAATGTGTGTCGCCCAATGCTTGTGACACATCTTTGGGCTCTATTTGCGAGATGAAGCATGTGAACATGGCTTCTTGTTGAGTTCGGATCTTGTTTTGACACCTTCTCTTATATCTCCAATGACAAGTTCGGTGGATAGTCTCTCAGCCATCTTACATCAGTTGGAGTAAGTTAGCTAGATTGATCGACTTGCGGTTGTGTTGTTGTGGTCACTCTCTCGTAATCACTTAGCTGCAAATTTTCCAGATGTTTTTGAGATTCACTATCTCATCTTCTTCCTCGAATTGATAATTCCACTTGACTTCAAAGATAGGACTCTTATGTATGGTTGGATGATTCAGCTTATCGGTGACTCTTCAATGTCTTCTCCATTTATATTTGGCTCATCAAATACCACATGAATGGATTCTTCCGCAACCATAGTCCTTTTGTTGAGTATTTCAGAGGCTTTGCTTTCGTGAGTATCCTAAGAAGATACCTTCATCACTTTAGCATCAAAAGCCTTTTAGATTGTCTTTGCCATTGTTGTGGATGAAGCATTTGCATACAAATATTTTGAAATATGCTACATTTGGTTTTCTTCGATCCGGATCTCATAGGGAGTCTTTTGTCACCGCCTATTTATCATACATCTGTTTTGAGTGTAGCAAGTGTGTTGATTGCTTCACCTCAAAATCTTTTTGGTAACTCTGCTTGACTAACATGGTCCTTTTGCTTCTTTAAGGGTTCTATTCCTTCTTTCTCGCAACTCCATTCTCATTGTGGAGTCCTTGTCTGCGATAGTTCATGACCAATACCATTCTCATTACCAACTCGAGTTATTATTCCATTGACAAACTCGGTTCTCTGTCGATCTTATTTTGATAATGGTTTGACTCTTCTCTCGTTTTGAATCCTCTTCATCATTTGTGTGGTAGTTTTTGTAGAGTTTCTTTCTTCTTACACATGAATATTGTCCATGTATATCTTGAGTAGTCATCTACTACCACCAAGGTGTATTTCTTTCCACTTATCTCGGGTTTGGTTCCACTGGGCCAAATAGATCCATATGAAGCGGTATGCAATATTCTTGTTGAGGATGGGCATGTCTTTTCTTTGAATGACGACTTGATTTGTTTTCCCCTTCGACATGCGTCACATATACTCTCCTTCAGATATCGAAGTCCTGAAGTCCCTCCACAAGATGACTTCTTGCAAGTTTGTTGATCGTTTTGAAATTCGGGTGACTCGACTTTTTGTGCCACACCTAACTTGATTCAAATTTTGTGCTCTTCGCTAGTAAGAAATGTGTCATCGGGTGTTGCAGTTGACCAATCCACTACATACATATTTTTCTCGTCTACATCCTTGCAACACAACTTCATTTGATTCAATATCTTTGATTTGGCATATGCCCATGTTGAATCCAACATTGTAGCCCTTGTCACAAAGTTGATCGATGCTCGATAAGTTGAAGTTTAGTCCTTCAACATATGCAACATCTCGTGATTTCTAATCCATTCCTCTTGATGGATCCAATGCCTCTTATTTCGCCAGAGCTTCATTTCTCCAAATATGACTTTTGCTCCTTTGACTTCCTTGAATTTTGACATGATTTCTCTTATTTCTGTCATATGTCCGGGAAGCGACCACTATCCATGTACCAGGTTCCTTGGCACTCAATTCCTTGAAACCGCAATCAAGGAAATTAAGTTTTAGGTACCCATACTTGTCCGGGTCCCGAGGGGTTAGAATTGTAAGATGATCCAACCAACCTATAGCCAAATGATTTGACTCTAAGAGGTTGCCATCTATCGATTGCCATAATCATAATTAATCCTGGCAAATTGCTTCAGGGATTTTAGGTTCATACAACTGTCTCTTTTGTCGTATGCCTGCATATGTGTTTTAGCAATTGCCTTCCTTGGGTAATTGTGGTGTCTTTGAGTGTAGTGCCTAGGTGCATATGTGTCTTTGATGAAAGCTCTTATGTTTTTGGAATGGCCTTTCTTTGAGTTCTGGCCTTTGCCATTTGGGCTTATATTCCATAAGTCTATGCCGATAGTTCACATTATTCCAATCGGCTTGGCTTGGATATTTTCTACCATTCCCATCATTTGTATTTCTTTTATGGATTTTCGGGGTTTTTGGTAGCTCGCTTCTTCTTTACGAGTATTTTTGTTTGGAGTTTCTTTGAGGACTCGGTGAATCTTTTCTCGGCCCTTTCAAGACACTCAATCGGTCGTTTTCCTTTTCCTTTATAACCAAGGCCAGTTTGCTTATTATTGTTCTTTGGAGTGAATGTGTGTGCAACATTTAGAGTTTTGGATTTTTCGGACTCTTCATGACTTGAAGATCCTTTTTCCAAAATTACTCTTGAGGTTTGACATAGCACGGAGGAATTAAATCCTAGCTTCTGTCTTGTCTCTACATTCTCTTTGACTCATAATAAGATCATCCAATGATTTAGATGCCTTAGTGAATGAGGCAATAACATTCTTGAGGTCATTCTCCCTCTTTTCTATAGCAGCAATTTCTCGCTATTAATTTAGCATTTTTCGGCGCTTTTAAACTTTTATTCTCATCCTATTTGACTTAGAGTACTCGGCTCCTTAGTCGACTTTGAGTTTTGACTTTTGAGTAGTGTTTTCCTCATTCAATAGTGTGTGTGAGGATTTAATGTGTTCAAAATCTTTCATCATTTTGCCTAATGAATCATAAAGATCAGTGGGTGATGAAGTGTGTGTGTCACGTCACTATCATGGTGTGTCGAGTTTGATGAGTTAGATTGTACCTCATCTTCTTGGTCGGAGGTTGATCTTGTTCCTTGGCCATCAAGCGGATCGGGCTTCTTCTTGAGTCACTTGAGTAGTCGCTTCACGCTCTCTCGAATCATTGTCTCTCTTGACTTGGTGTCTCGGTGATCTCTCAAGCCATCATAGCCTTTTTCTTTTCTTTCTTTCTCTCAAGACCTTTTTTCTTCTTCATCCCTCGTACTTGTTGACTACGAGGATATGAGCGATCAATGGCATAGTGGCCTGGTTGTCTAGCGGTTCCAACATAGATATTGACTTTTTGATCGACTCTTTCCATTCTTGAGTTGTCACCCTTTGATACTCAACTTTTTGATGATTTGTTCTCTTGGTTGGCCTGTCTTCCCTTGATTTGGAGGGGAGTGAGTGTCTTCCGGAAGATTCACCCTTCCCTCTCTTGTAGTTCTTATTGAAGAACTTGTTGAACCTTTTAACCATCGGGGCTATTTCTTCCGGGTCAATGACTTCTTTGACCTCGCCTCTCTTCCCATCTTTAACAATCGGAGCGGTGTTTTGGGTACAACTGTCTCTTCCTCGGTCTTTTCTTCTCGGCTCAAACTCGTAGGCTTTGAGGTCCGAGAATAGTTCATGGTTGGATGTCTTTGATAGGTCCGGGAATGTCTCGGTGCCATGACCTTCATTTCCCATTCAATTTGGAAGACTTTTTAGGATCTTCATACATATTTCTTCGTATATTCCTTTCCAAGTCATAACTCATTTGTGATTTCGTGAACCGAGCATCCATTGATCCAGGTTTTCTCCCGAGATCATTTTGAAGTTTTCAAATTTCTCAGACCACCGATAATTTGTTTTCTTTGATTTGCTCCGAGCCTTCACAAATCAATGTCGCCTTGTCCCATTTCCTTAGCCGTTTTGCAAGATTTGACTTTATTGAACATGGCTTTGTCCAAGGTTTTGTAAAGAATGTCCTTGGCTACATTGTCCAGGTTGTATCTTTTTCTGTCATCGTTTGTCCACTCAGTTCTTGGTTTTTCAACCGATCGGGTCCTGGGAGCAAGATCTTCTTCTCCTTCACCGCAACTCTTCGCATTTGTGTTCACCTTTAATATTTGCAGAGGCCCATCTTCTATCACTATCCACATCTCATCATGTAAATTTGATAGATGAGCCTACATACGAATTTTCCAATCATCAAATTCTTCAATAGTGAACATAGGGATGCGTGTCAAATTTGCTTCCATGATAATAACTTTTAATGATAAAAAGAGTTTTGAAAATTTAAGTACTAAAGCAGACTTTGAAAAGTTTGGAGATCTAGTTCAAGAACCAGTGCGGAGGGTTCAATGAACCAACCGCTCGATACCACTTGTAGGTCCCAAGGGGGTGTAAGTGTAAGGTTTAGAAGGGGGAGGTTGAATAAACCTTACCAAATTTTCGATTTAGTCTTTTAAATCTACAGAGTTGATTCTACACACTGTGTCCTTGATGGACAATCGAATTAGTCACTCAAGAGAGTTAATCTCTCAATGCACTCATTGAAAGTTGATGGAGTAACTCGGTTTGTTGGCTATAATTTGACTCAATCGTGGTTTTGTTTTTTTCCGAAGACTTAACACCCTTAAGTTTGATTAAGCAAGATTTTAGAGCTTGATTTAGTACTTATAAATTATCGTGTGGATAGCAAATTTATCACAGATATAAGCGATTAATAATGCAAGAATTAAAGTCTTTGAAAAGTAAATGACACAATGAAGTTTTTATAGAGGTTCAAGATGGGGTAATTCTTCTACTCCTCTCTTCTCCAACTCCCGGAGGAATCCACTAAGTAATGATCGGTTTACAAAGTGGGTAATCCGTATACAAGTCTTGATCACAACAACCGACTTGATCAGGGACTCATCCTGAGACGCCTTGATCACTCACCTGGCTTTCGACGACTCGAAGCCTTCTTCACAGGCGTTGCGCTTGTTACTACAAACTCACTTGCTCAAGCTCTTTGGATTTGATCACGAAGCCCTCCAAAAGCATAAGACTTGGTTCAACCTGAACCTTTCTACAATCCTTCCCGGAATGTAGACCCCTTTTCTTCAAAAGTTTCCTCTTCAACTGATTGAAGTTCTCTTTCCTTCACGGTGGTGAGTGTTGGATTGATGTACTTCGTATTGTAGGCTTGAGGATTGAGAATGTTTCGATTTTCTAATATGCTTGAATATCTCACGTGTGTGTCATCCTACTTCTCAAACAAACTCCTCGGCCTTTTATAGTGAACTTTCAAAAATTTGCCCGTTGAAGAGATAGCTTATTTTTGAAAGTCACTTTGCGATCGTTGGCTTGTCTTGTTGCGCTTCTTGGAATTGCCATTTCCTCGTATGAATTGTTCTTTCACCTTTTCGAGTTCGACACGGTGTAGTGCTTCCCATTGGTTCATTCCTTTTGCACGCTCGACTGAGCACTCGAGAAAGGTGGTATGGATATATTACTTGTTTAAGTAAATCTCTTGATTTACGTAGGCAACGGTTCTTTACGATTATCTCGACTTGACCGCATTTTCTTGCTTTCCCTGGTGACTTAGAGTCGCCTTCCAATCATGGATGACTCTTGTCACTTCAACTTGAGACTGGCTTCTCTTGAGTTGACTTGATCGATGCTCCACTCACCGCATCTGCATCCGTTGCTTCTCCAAAGAGAGTTCTGTCTACTCTTCTTTGCCATACTGTTTGTCTCGCAATGAGTCTTCCTTCAAGTCTTCATTTGTCTTTTTGCATGTTAGGGCGTGGTGACTTAACTCGGCTTGGCGGCTCTATTCATTGCAATGCATCTTACAACAAGAAATTGGGGTGCCAACTTTCTATTCTAAGTTTTACATGGCATTCATCAAAATCTAAACAATAAAATTCCTAACAACACCTTCAGTCGAGTCATTGACTTCCTTCTTGGCCATACTCAGCTGACACACAACAGCGTCTTCAATCCAATCCGTAGTTGACTTCTTGTATTCCTTGGCGTAGCTGACTTGACAAACTCTTCCATTTCTATCTATTACAATACGAATTACAAGGAAAATAGAGTGCCAACTTCCTAGTTTAAGTTTTACATGGTATCGTCAAAATCTACAAAATAAATTTCCTAACACACATTAAGATGGGAGGCCAGCCCCCCTCATCTGGGAAGAGCGCCACCTCCGCCACAACCAAGGAGGGTGCCTCCTCCTCCTCCAGGGGGGATCCACCTGCTGGAGAAGTTTATTTAACGCGAAGAGCTCTCAAGCCCTCGAAGAAGAAGCCGTCCGAGCTTCTCCAAGGAATCATGCAGAGACCTCCTCAAGCTCCGGTATATGTTAAAGACCTCAGCATTGGGGAAGAAGATAAAAGAAATGAAAGACTTGGAGAAAATCAAGGAGATTGGCATGCTCCCGCTGGAAGAGAACTTGAAAAGGAGCCCAACATTCTCAAGTCCACACTCACAAGCCTGGAAAAGAGTTATAGATGGTACACATTATTTAAGCTAATTCGTGGGCCACCGCTATAGGGGAGGAAGTTTAATCCCCGCCATCGGGCAAGCCATTGCCTCGAACATCAAGATCTATAGCCTCCTGGAGTATGATGAGACTGGATGCCCCCCACGAGCACCTAAACAAAGACGGACGCTTCATATTACAAAGCGTTCTGGACAACTTCAACCAAGCGCTCTAACTTGGTTTGATCAGCTCCTAGTTGGATCAATCACTTGGATGGACAAGCTCTTTACTGCCTTCGCACGACAATTCTCCATCAAAAGAAAGTATCCAGAGACCATGGCTCATCTTTTTCAAGTAAAACAAACAAAATGAGAGTTACTGCAAGACTTCATGAAGTGATTCGTGGAAGCCGTGGACTCCAAAGCTGGAAGCACCAAGCAAGAAGGTACATCGCTAAGAAGACACGAGGATATTGCCCTCCTTCTATAGGGGTGCCATTCAATAACTCGGAGATCTCAAGGGGGCGCTCTTGCCCGACTAAAAGGGGTGCCCTTGCCTGTCTCATAGGGAGCCCTTCCCAAACTCCTTCTCGAAGGACTCCACCCATCGAATAAGTCCGTTGACCCGGGAAGCTCTCTAGCTCAATAGAGCTACCCGGAATGCTCTAAGATGTCAATCCGCTCCAGAGCCACCAAGACATTCTCGAGATCCGCCAGCCATCAAGACCCCTCATAAGGGCACTTATAGTAGCAAGTTGCAATGACAATAAACCAAGAAGAATGACCTCACTCAACTAGAATGAAAGAGAGGAACAACATACTGGAAAACAACCAGACACTAAAGAAGCCATCACCTTGATGGAGGACAAATAAACCTTGAAGTCCAGCAAGGATAGACATAAACTCCTCTCGATGCCCGGGCTGAGGACCCAAGAGCTATCCAGACTAGTCAAGCTATCTCTGGAACAAATGGCCCCTTATGGAAGAGCATAACTCCCAAAATGACCTGTCTACGAACCATCCTCTCCAACTAAAATCATATCAAGAAAGACTCACATATTGTGGGAGTCATTCACGTCATTCCCGGGAGTCTAGAAAACAGAGACCATGGAGTACACTTCCAACATACTACGGGGAGTGCAATGAAACCAACATTGACACCACTCCCGGTGGAGGACACCATACTTCAACAAATATAAGAAAATGTCCACATCACTTGGAACACAAGACTTAGGAAGAAAGTCCAACCAACCAATGGTTCTCACACCCACGATTCGGCTAAAGATTGAGTTCCTAACAAACATAATAGTTCAAGCATCCACTCGCAAAACCCGCACGAAGCAATGCCTCAACCACATTTAGGCGCCCGTCTTGGGCGCCCATAGAAGCCGCATGACAACATCAAGAATGCAACATCTTGAAGAGGAAGCTCATACAAACTGTTAGAAATTGTGCACCAAAGGAGTAATATTCATATGATTTGAGTCATCAACATAACCTTAAGTGATCCTGAGAGAGGCAAGCTCCTCATGAAAGGGTATGATCAACCCCGATAACCTTAAGAGTTGTGGACCTCGTCGACTCCCCCAAACATCATTATTTCCCAACAATGATTCGCGTCCACACGTGCAATATCCTTAACAAATCTTCTCCAAAGGTGCTCCTAGAGGGGAAGGGTTCCCTCACAAGGGGGTCCTCGTAAATTAAACCTCCTCTAGTGCCCCAGAGAGGAGGGGCTCCCTAATGGGGGAAGTCCTCGTAAATTCCTTCCTCACAAACGTAATCCACAAAATGTGCAATCAAAAGCGAGCGAAAAATTCTAACACTTGCACTAAAGGAATGAATGTGTGATAAGAAGAGTAATGAAGAGAAGTGCTCCATAAAGGAAACACAATGCTCTGAGAGGCATCCCTTTCGGCCCATGTGAGGGCGTCTCTGGAGCTCCTCAAAGGAGCCCCCTCCAGGCAATGAGAAGATGCACCCCGAGCTCCAAAGGGTGCCCCATGCCTCCGTAAGAACATCTACGGCCACTCCGAAAAAGTAAAGCTTCCTCCCAAAGGAAATTTAATTGTATAGATTTTTTGTATGTATTTCAACTTTGTAATAGTTACAATATAAGTTGAGTAATCGAGAACTCAAGTTGAAGATGCAGAAAACTTGCTGAAGAAGTGCAGAGAAGATTCAGTTGTGTCGCAGTTGAGTAGCCAGAAGAACTTCAGTCAAGTCATACGGCTGTGTCTTTTAGAAGACTTACATCAGAGTCATCCAAGAATCAGGGAGAAGACTCAACTTAAGGGGTAAAACAGCTGAAGGACTTAAAGAAAGCTGAAGAAGTTCTTTGCAAAGAAAAGTTAAGACTTACCCAGTTTGGTAAGAGACAGACCCACAACCTTAAAAAGTTGTCTTGCTGAAAGACTGCAAGTAGCAAGAACCAATAGAACGCCTACAGAACCCTGGTGCTTTTTAGACACCGCAAAGTAGTTAATGCTAAGGTTGGGTCAACATCAAAGTTGCAAGAACAAGACAAGCTAACGAACAAGAAGTGAAGTTTGAATTTGTCTATCTCTTCAACAGACAAATTTTAAACTCTCACTATAAAAGGATGAGAAATTTTCAGAGAGAAACATGACACACGAGAGAAATATGACACATTAGAGAAATCCGAGCAATCAAGCAAGCATCTGCAATACTCTCTCTCTAAACAAAAAATTCCAAATCCTCAGGTTTAAACTCGAAGTGACATTATTCAACATAACCCAGTGAAGGAAGGAAGCCATACTTGAAAGTTGAAGAGGAAAATTGTTTTAAAGAACAAGGGGTCTGCACACCGACAAAGTGAATGAAGTGTAGCGAGGTTCAAGTTAGAACCTGATTCAAATCCAACGGAGGGCTACGTGATCAAGTTCGAACGATTTGAACAACTAAAGTAGTGAGGCACCTACCTCACAAAGAGCCGAGTCCCAGTGAAGCCACCGTGTGATCAAGGCTTGCTTGGATCGGTTGTTTTTGTAACAAAGTTACCGTTTTATTAGTGGATTCCTCCTGGATTAGGAGAAGAGTGGAGTATAGGAATTATCCCATCCTCGAACCACTATAACTATTTGCTTCATTTACTTTCAAAGAATTTACACGACTGTGTGTGTATTTTGTTTCGTGCCATTTTACACGTCCGTGTGACTTGCTTTTATGAGACAATGTACACGGTCCGCTCCGAGTATTAATACACGACAAAGTGTATTCTAATCTACGGCTAATTTTGTTTCCTAATTTCATCGGGACTCTACCAGGGGATCTCTCAAAGCATTTATAAAAGGAAGACCAAATCTTAAAGCTAGAGACACAATACATATATCATAACACATGAAGTTTCATACACTTCTAGGGGAAAAATTATAATACAACGAAGAATGACGATGAAGACTTTTCGCATCTACAAAGGCGCAAGAGTTCAAGACTTTAAAGAAGGATCCATCCTCACAAGAAGGGTTCTATCCTCATAACTTAGATCTTTCATTCTCAGACTAATTCGATGTCAAACTATTTGATTGCAAGTTTGTCTATGAGGTTGATTTTAAATATGTTAGGCTAAACATCTTGATCCTAGGGCATGATCAAATCCATGGATTCATGTTAATTCTAACTTGATTGTTTCTTCTTAATTGGTTTCTTGTGTTCTATTTATGAATTCAAGTGCTTATTTCTTGTAGATTATCTGGCCAATAATTTTCATGTCTTATTTGTTAGTTCAAAATTTGGGAAATGAGATCTAACTTACAAAAAATAAATTCATAACCATAACGGAGATTGATTCGGGAGACTTATGACTGTTTGTGGGGGTTTACTTCAATTTTAAGAAATTTTGGGAGTTAATATTAATTGTTGAGTAGGGATACTTGCAATTCTTATTAATCACTGCTTGTGCGCCACTCGGGAGAGAGAAATAAACTAATCTAGAATTGAACCCATAGATACACAAAAGCTAGTTTTGATGAAACATTAATATGAACTAACATTGATGAAGCATGTTGAGATTATGTTCCTAGGGTTGCTTTCGTATTTGTTGAAATCTTGTGAAGTTCGGGTCTTTAACAATTATTATATATTTTTACTTGATAAGTTTAGGTTTAGTTTAGATAAAAAAACATCTTGATTTTCGATAGCTTCAATAAAAACGGAGTATGAAGTTCTCGACTTTATGTGTTTCGTATTCAATCCTCGAGAAATATGACCTTGCTGGCCGCTATCTCGCTAGCTACACCGTATACTTGCCATATAGTGAAAAGATTTTCATGATCACAAACGAGAATAGAAAGAGATACAACTTCGACAATGCGTCCAAATATAATATGTAAAAATTTTGGATAAAACAATGTTTAACAAGGTTAAATCTTGCAGGACTGCTACAGAGATTTGGGAAAAGCTGACTCTCATCTGCGAAGGCTCATAGCAGGTAAATGAGAATAAGCTGACTGTTGCAGTGCAGAAGTTTGAGAGCTTCAAGATAATGGAAGGTGAATCATTGGATCGGTTAGATGCCATATTTACAGAGATCACAAATGAACTATCAACTCTAGGGAAGGAATATACACATAAGAAAATGTGTATGAAGATTCTAAGAGCACTCATAACTGAAAGAAAAATGAAGGTGATGGCTCTCAGACATTCAATGGACTTGACCAAGATTTCCAACCATGAGCTGTTCTCGGATCTTAAAGCATATGAATTCAAGCTCAAAAGGAAAGAGTGGATGAGATAGTTGTATCGAAAAACAACTATTCTAGTGGCTGGAGAATCAAAGCAACAAACTCAAATGACATCATTGATAAAGAAGAGATTGCCTTGATGGTCAAGAGATTCAACAAGTTCTTCAACAAGAACTACAAGAAGAATATAGGACAATCCTGTAGAAGGCACTCAGCCTCCTTCCAAAGGAAGGAAGAGAGAACCCCAAGAGAGCCGAAAAAAAGTCAAGATCTATCTTTGGAATTATAGACAGACAGGTCACTTGCAGTTGACTGCCCTTATCCACCAGTCAACAAGTACAAAAATGAAGAGGATAAGGAGGTGTTCAGGGGAAAGAAGACAAGAAAGAAAGAAAGCCATGATGGCTCCGAATCGAAGCTTGACCAAGTGTAAGGAGACAATCGAGGCGGCGGAAATGGTGAAGCCGACTAATCCTCGACACCGAAGAAGATGCATTGATATGTCTCATGGCTAATGAAGGTAGACGAGGTACATTCTAACTCGACACACTTCATCACTCATTGCCCTTTATGATTTATGGGCCAAATGATGAAAGATTTTGAGCACATTAAATCCTCATGATCGTGAAAATATTTTCACTAAAGCGCAAAGTGTACAATGTAGCTAGAAGATAGCAATGAGCAACGTCGTATTCCTCGGGATTGAATACAAAACACTTAGAGTACATTAAATATCGTATTTCAATTTTATTAAAGCGGTCAAAAATCAAAAAATTATTTATCGAACTAAATCCTCAAATTATCAAGTAAAAATATATAAAGATTTTTAAAGTCCCAAACTCCACAAGTTTTCAACAAATACGAAAGCAACCCCTAGACACATAATCTCAACATGCTTCTTCAATAATAATTCTAATTAATGTTTCATCAAAACTAGTTTTGTTTATTTATGGGTTCAATTCCTAAATTAGTTTATTCCCCTCCCGAAGCAAATAAACAGTTGATTAATACCAATTTCTAGCATCCCTACTCAATAATTAATATCAACTCCCAAAAGATCTTTAAATTGATGTACTCCCCCACAAACATTATAATCCTCCGACTCTATACCCGTTTATGTTATGAACTCATTTTTCTTACATTAGAACTCATCTCCCAAATTATGAACTAACATATATGACATGCAAATTATTGACCGGATAGTCTACACGGAATAAGCACTCGAATTCATAAATAGAACACAAAAACCAATTAAGAAAAATTATCAATATAGAATTAACATGAATCCACAATTTTGATTATGCTTAGAATCGAAATATTTAGCCCAACATATTTGGCAACAAATTCATAGACAAACTTGAAATCAAATAGTTTGACATCGATTAAGTATAAATAAGAGATCTAAACTAATAGGATAGAACCGTTCTTGTTAGTATGGATACTTCTTCTAAGTCACGAACTTGTGCTTTCTTAGATGCAAAAGGCCTTGTGTTGTTCTTCGTTGATTAGTGTTTTTCCTCGAAGTATATAAATTTGTCAAATCCCAAGTGTATTTTTGTGTATGATGATGTATCCATCTTTAGGGCTTGGTCTTCCTTTTATAGATGCTTTGAGAGATCATTGATAGAGTCCCGATGAAATTAGGAAACAAAATCCACCGCAAAATAGAATACACGGTCGTGTATTAATACACGGCGTACCATGTAATCCATCGCAAAATAGAATACACGGTCCTGTATTAATACAAGGGTGGGTCGTGTACTTTTTTCTGAAAAGCAAGTCGCACGGACGTGTAAAATGGCACAAAACAAAATACACGGGCATGTCATCTTGAATCACCAATATCAAATTTGTAGAGAACGTTATGGACAAAATACTAAACTCGCCAAAGTCTTTGAAAATTGTTAATGCGTTTGGATGTTTTCGACAACAATTCCCTTTTTGATGTCCATGCTCCTTTTCTTCACGTATTCATTCGTCTTTTGACTCTTGACATATCCTTTGGAACGTGCTATCACGTTTTGTCCAATTTAGCTCCATTTTCTACAAAAATATACAAGATATGCAAGATCACGCCCAACAAAGGAAACCAATCGAAACACATTAAATATACATGAAAAGGTATCAAATATGTACCAAAATAAACCCATAAATGCACGTATAATTTACACGTATCAAATCCCCCAAACTTAAATCACAAACTTTGTCGTCGAGCAAACTAAAAAAATAACCACATGCAATAAGGTAGATAGAACAACACAAGCACACTACAAACACATAATCTCAATCAAATAAACACTTTAGTAAACATTTAACTCATCATCAAAAAGTCATCAATTACAAATTTGGCATAATCAATACTCATCGGGGTATTCGACATCGCAACTCACAAGAAATAGTGTATCACTCAACTCTCAAAGTAGACAGGACGTGTATACACTCAAATCAATTCAATGAAGTAGAACTACCGTAGGCTTGCAAATCGTCTAACATCTCTACCATTCAAATATGCACAATTTAAGAATCAAAAAGAATTTTTCTTTGGTGTAACGTAGTCTCTTTGGTAAGGGTAGAAAAAATATGGATTAAGTGACTTGACTTTGAGCAAATAGAATTTAAAGCACACATACTTTCAACTCACCAACCCAATTTTATCTCTAGAATCATTCTTTCACTTGTATTCTTTTTCAACCCATACTTCTTTTCCACCCTTTTCTTATTTTTCAAACTTACACCTTTGCCTATCTTTCTTTTGCTTTAAGATCTAAATTTTTCTCAATTATTCAGAATTTTTCTTTTCTTTTTCTTTTGCTCGATTTTCTTGTTCTTTTTCATTTCACTGCTCATCCCTTATTTTTGTCAACATTATTTCTTTTTCATTGCACCACATCTTCCTCAAAATAAACATCTCTATAAGCTCAAATTTTGGGATAAGAATATGCTAAGTTAAAGATCAAAATGTGGCTAACAATAAACAAAGTTAAGGCTCAAAGTGGCTAACTAGAGAATCATGAGTTTATAGCTAGACTATTTAGGCTAAGTAGGCTTAAACAAAAATGTCCTTAAACCATCTTCAAAAATTTCACACATGTGATTTTGACAAAGATGCCATTGCAAGTTCTAGAGTTCTATCAACATGAATGACACACTCAACAAAATAAGACTGCATATCATAAAAGCAATTTAAGGCACAAAAGCTCGCAGGCTTATTTTTCGCAACATTTTCAAATACTCAATTTTCTCAATCAACCAAATAAACAAAAGATATATTTTCAAAAATTCATCACATATTCACCAAGTATTTCTTTTCATGAAACCAAGTGTTCATAGTAAAATCATATGAAAGCATCCTATTCTAATTTGAACTTCTAAATCTAACTCACACAAATGCAATAAATGTGCTAAAACAATAAACGTGCTAAAAAAATCAATTTTTTTTAAAACAATTTTAATAGTACAAAATCACGCATTCTTGACAATCCCCCCAAACTTAAATCATGTTTCGTCCTGAAATCATACGGTGGTTATCAAAAGAAAGAGAAAAATGCGATAAGTACTTACTTGTATCACTGTGGCGGAGGATAGTGGCCCTGATTACTTTGCCATTGTTCCATTCTTTTCATTTGTTCCAATACTTTCGCTTGAAAGTCATCAAAATATTCATACTATTTCTCACGTTCAAGAGGGAAACAATAGTTGCTCCTCCATTGGATAGGTCTCGCTTGTGCCCTGGAATGCATATCGAAAGTGATCCGGAAGAGGTTTACTTCCATTGAAGCAGGGAGTCCGTCCATCAAATTTTAAACCGGAGGGACATTTCACATGGTCGGGTCTTGTAATAATACACGACCTTGTGCATTTTCATCTTCAGAGACAAGATGCATGGTCTGGTTGTGTAATTTTACATGCCCATGTGAGGGGTCGTGTAATTTTACACAACCGTGTGAATTGTCTCCCTCTGCTGCCTCACTTTGCACGGTTTGACAGTGTAAAAATACACGGCCGTGTATTTGGTCCCATGCTTCTTTCTTTGGTACCTGTTCTTCCGTTGAATCTAGAGCAACCACATATTCAAGTATATCATCGTTAGTAATAAATGAAACACATACCTTGAGACCTATTTAAGTTGCTTATCTAACATCTATCTTCGACCCTTCGGGATAAAAGTAATTGTTGGTCGCTCATCTCTTTCTTTATGCACTATCTCGGTTGATATCTTTGGGCTCTCATATTCAACACCACTCCTCAGATGAATGTCATTGCACTGTTCCCTTAGATTTATCTCAGTATCACTTGGGAATTTGCCTTTTTGATGTTGGCTTCCCAAGGCTGTTGCTATTTGAGCCACTTGTGTCTCTGAAGATTTCAACCTTGTATTTATATTCGTATTCAGTTGAGCAACCTGTTTCTCAATCCTATTGATTTTAGCCTCATCATTGTTTAATCTTGCTCGTGTCTCATTAATGAATGAAGCTAACATCTCTTCCAGAGATGGCTTCTTGGCATCCATTGTGTCAACTGTTGATGAATGTGTAATCCTGCACTACCTCACACTCAATAGGAACAATGTTAAAAACAAAACAAAAATAAAAATTATGCTTCATTTAAGATTGAACTACTTATTACTATATCTATGTAGAATCTTTTAGTCCCCTAAGCAATGACGCCAAAAACTTGATCGTAAAAATATTTTCACTAAACCGCAAGTGTACAAAGTGTAGCTAGCAGCAACAACGAGCAAGGTCGTATTCCTCGTGGATTGAATACGAAACACTTAGAGTACAATAAATATCGTATTTCAATTTAATTGAAGCGGTCGAAAATCAGAAAATTATTTATCTAAATTAAATTCTAAATTATCAAGTAAAAATATTTGAGATTTTTAAAGACCCGAACTCCACAAGTTTTCAACAAATACGAAAGCAACCCTAGGCACATAATCTTAACACGCTTCTTCAATACTAATTCCAATTAATATTTCATCAAAACCAATTTCGTGTATTTATGAATTCAATTACTTAATTAGTTTTCCCTCCCGAAGCAAATAAACAGTTGATTAATACCAATCGCTAGCATCCCTACTCGACAATTAATATCAACTCCCAAAAGATCTTTGAATTGAAGTACTCCCCACAAACAGTTACAAGCCTCCCGACTCTATACCCATTTATGTTATGAATTTGTTTTTCATACATTAGAACTCATCTCCCGAATTATGAACTAACATATATGACATGCAAATTATTGATCAAATAATCTACACGAAACAAGCACTCAAACTTATAAATAGAACACAAAAACTAATTAAGAAAAATAATCAATATAGAATTAACATGAATCCACAGTTTTTATTATGCCCTAGGATCAGAAATATTTAGCCCAACATATTTGACAAAAATTTCATTGACAAACTTGAATCAAATAGTTTGACATCGTTTAAGTACAAACAAGAGATCTAAACTAAGAGGATAAAATTGTTCTTGTTAGGATGAATCCTTCTTCTAAGTTTCGAACCCCCGTGCTTTCGAGATGCGAAAGACCTTGTGGTATTCTTCGTTGATTAGTGTTTCTCCTCGTAAGTATGTATTTGTCATAATCCCAAGTGTATTTTTGTGTATGATGATGTATCCATCTTTAGGGTTTGGTCTTCCCTTTATAGATGCTTTAGGAGATCACTGGTAAAGTCCCGACGAAATTAAGAAACAAAATCCACTGCAGAACAAAATACACGGTCATGTATTAATACATAGGTAGACCATGCAATACATATTTGTCTCTGTTTTGGCTCAGAAAATAATACACGGTCGTGTATTATTACATGGGTGGGTCGTATACATTCTCTCTGAAAAGCAAGTCGCACGGACATGTAAAATGGCACGGAACACCACCTTTGAAGTGGATTTCAAAAAGAAAAAAAGATTTATTAGTTACCACAATTAATACAACACCACATTCGAAGATTACCACAATCTTCTTACAACACCTTCAAGGAGATTACCACAATATTCCTTCAACACCTATGAAGAGTACCACACTCTTCAACACCTAAGATCACCCAAGTGTGTTCTTACCACAAGAACACTAACAATGATATCTTATTTTGGATGATAGAAAAATTCAAGATTATAACTCAATAAATGAAGTATACAAACTTGAGTGCAAGTGTAATCAAGAAGAAAAAGCGTAGACCTCAAGATTGTGCAAGTGCAAGAACTTAAAGGCTATTACAACAAGAATGTAAAAATGGAAGCTTTGAGAATTTTGCAGATTTCTTGTTGTATTGTATGCTTGTGTGTTATATCTTGTGTCTTCAAATCATCCTCTATTTATAGGAGAGTCTTCATAGACATAGCTTATCCTTCTTCACTTTTGTCTACAAAAAGAGGATCCCAAGATGTAGAAGTATTGTACAAAAATCAAAAGCAAATCTTGCCGATAAGAATTTCAAACGTCACAATTTTTGATGGGGTCGGAGGGGGGTCCGACCGGTCGCCCTTCCTTGACCTTGACCGGCGTCGACCTCTTGTTTGTTTGACCGGGTCGCCCTCAAAATTGAAATGTTGTCCGATTTTTGTCAAAAATAAACTTCAAGAAATACTCCAAAAAATTAGTAAAATTTTTTTAAATCAATTGGGAGTATTTGGACAACATTTAAAACATTGTTTTGGTGTAAAAACCAATTAACACAAAATCATCAAAAGTATTGTCCAATTTTTATCGAATAATAAACTCTAAGAAATACTCCAAAAATTAGTAAAAATATTTTAAATCATTTAGGAGTATTTGGACAATATTTATAAACATTGTTTTGGTATAAAAACTCATTTAAACAAAATCATCAAAATCTTGATAAAAACATTTATCTAACAAACTCCTCCTTTTTTATGATTACAAACCAAAACAAATTTAGGAAGCCGATTTTAAAACAAAACATATTTTCCGGTCTAAGACATCAATCCATTACAAGCAAGATTTATCATAAGTGAGACACACAAGGATATGAGCAAAGATTTTTCAAAATATTTTTGCACAAGCTCCCCCTATCAATATGCATATCAAGAACAAGTATAAAAGCAACCAACTAAAAGCTAAAAGCTTAGCATTTACAAAACAAGCTTGAATTATTTGAGCATAGAAGCTCCCCTTGTCACAAAACATCATTAGCCAGGCATAAAAGTCCACAATACATCAAATGGACTAAGTAATATTCACAGCTTTTAGCTTTTGAGAGTCCTAGCTTATAGCTTTTCTTGCCAGCTTATTTACGCTTCTTTGGGCATATGAGCGTTTTTCTTGTTTCTCCCCCTTTGGAATCATCAAAAAGAGTGTTAGCACGACAAAAACATCATACAATTATATCAAAGTGCGCAATTTTATCGATTTATCGAGCGTTTTGAAAATTGAAGCTTAAATTCCAAATAAAAAGAGAAAAAAATGATCATTTAATTTTCAAAAGCTCATTTGAGTGTCAAGACATGATCTCAATAACTATATAAGACTTTTGAAAGCATAAGAGTCATGCATAAGTTGAAATTTTCTTTGCGACAATTCATCGAACACTTTGTGGGCGTGAAAAATAAAAAAGTTGTATAAGGCCCTTGTAAATGAATCAAGCCAAAAATTTCATCATTAAATCAGTTCAAACACCATTCAATACATCATAATTAATAAGCTCATCCCAATCATATAAAACTTCCATCAATAAAATTACAAATAAGCCAAAAACTCGAGGTTCAACCCAATTGAGCAATGGAAGTAGAATTCTTACCATTCAATCGGTAAAGACGAGCAATGATGATGATAATCGAGCCGTATTTAACCACAAAATGGCGGTGGGCATGCACGGTCGACGGTGAGAGCGAGCGGTCGAGGTGAGGTCCGACGGTTTCCCTCACCCCAGGCCCCAATGTCTCATTCTGCTTTTCCAAAATCCGAATTTTCAACCAAAAATCCTATTTTTCGTCCCTAAATTTTAAAAACTTGCAAAATACAAGCGTAAACCTCATTCAATATGTATTATGCCTAACCGAGCACGTATAGATGCAAAAGTCTCGGAAGATAGCGGTTTTGTAAAAATATCCGCCAATTGATCTTGAGATGGTACGAAAGATATCTCAATTTTCGTTTAGAATCCCTTAGAAAATGATGTCGAATCTCAACATGTTTAGTACGGTTATGATGAACCGGTTTTGAGCAATATTTATAGTGGATATGTTATCACAAAAGATAGGAACACTTTCAAAAGAACATTTGTAATCCGCTAAAGTTTGTTTCATCCAAAGCAATTGAGTACAACAAAAAGCCGCAGAAATATATTCGGCTTCGGCCGTTGAAAGTCAAACACAATTTTGTTTCTTTGAAAACCAAGAAACTAGGCAATCACCTGGAAATTGACATGATCCGGAAGTACTTTTACGATCATCAATATTTCCCGAATAATCCGAATCACTATAATCTTTAAGAGAAAATTTTTCATTCTTTGGATAAAATAAACCATATTGAAAAGTGCCTTTCAAATATTGAAGAATCCTTTTAACGGCACTCATATGAGATTCTTTGAGATTTATTTGAAAACGAGCACATAGGCATACGGCATGAAGAATATCCGATCTACTTGCGGTTAAATAAAGTAAAATACCAATCATACCTCGATATTTGGATTCATCAACCGACTTGCCTTTTCATCTTTGTCAATCTTGACGTTTGTTGCCATTGGGGTAGAGACGGTTCTTACTTCTTTAATGCCAAACTTCTTTAAAAGCTCCTTTGTATATCTTGGCATTGCTTAATTTGAAGTCCAAGGAAGAAGTTGAGCTCCCCATCATGCTCATTTGAAATTCGCCTTGCATTAACTTAGAAAATTTCTTGCACAAGGATTCATTAGTAGCACCAAAAATAATATCATCAACATAAATTTGCACTAATAAGCACTCTTGCCCTTTTTCAAAAACAAAAGAGTAGTATCAACTTTACCTCTTGTAAAACCATTTTGCAAAAGAAAAGAGCTAAGTCTATCATACCATGCACGGGTGCTAGTTTCAAACCATACTAGGTCTTTTTATGTTTATAAACATCATTAGGCCTAGAAAAATTTTCAAACCCGGAGGTTGTTTTACATAAACTTCTTCTTGAATAAAACCATTTAAAAATGCGGATTTTACATCCATTTGGTAAAGCTTGAAATTTTTAAAACAATAATAGGCAAGTAAAATACGATTAGCTTCTAAACGTGCTACGGGTGCAAATGTTTCATCATAATCAATACTTTCTTCTTGACAATAACCTTGATCTACTAACCTTGCTTTGTTTCGAACAATATTGCCTTGGTCATCGAGCTTGTTCCGAAATACCCATTTTGTACCAATAATTGTTTGAGATGGAGGACAAGGTACTAATTCCCATACATCATTCCTTTCAAATTGATTCAACTCCTCTTTCATTTCTAGAAACCAATCCTCATCTTCAATATCTTCCTTAGCATTTTTAGGCTCTTTTTGAGATATAAGAGCTTTCTCGGTAAATTTTCCTCGAGTCATTACTTTATCAAGGGGATCACCTATAATAAGATCTTTTGGGTGATCTCCCTTAAATTTCAATGCTACGGGAAGATCCGAAGTATCACCTTTGTCTTCTTGAGGAACATTTGAGCTTGAAGGTTGATCATTTTGGGCATCATCTTGAACAATGGGTTCAACAATAACCTCTTCATCACTTTCATCATTGGGTATGCTTTCAACACCGAAGTTTCATTGAATTTGACATAGATGGATTCTTCAACAACCCCACTAGTTTTATTGTAAATCCGATATGCTTTGCTCTTGGTTGAATACCCCATAAATATTCCTTCATCGGCCTTAGGATCAAGTTTGTCCAATTGATCCTTAGTATTCAAAATAAAACATTTACATCGAAATATTTTGAAATAGCTAATATTTGGAGTTCTTCCTTTCCAAAGCTCATATGGAGTTTTATTCATTTTAGGACGAATATAAACTCGATTAATGACATAGCAAGCGGTACTTACGCTTCGCCCAAAAATATTTTGGAAGTGAAAATTCATTGAGCATGGACCGACTCATTTCTTGAAGTGTCCGATTCTTCCTTTCGCTACTCCATTTTGTTGAGGTGTCCTTGGAGCCGAAAAATTGTGACTATATCCCTTGGTTTCACAAAAGACTCTAAATTCTCCATCAAATTCTCCACCTCGGTCACTTGAATAGACTTAATAGTATCTTCTTTTTCATTCTCAATAAGTCTACACAACTTAACAAACTCATTAATCGCATTGCTTTTATTTGTAAGAAATAGAGCCCAAGTATATCTAGAAAAATCATCAACTATAACAAAAGTGTAATGTTTTCCACTTAGACTTGTCGTACCAATATCCCCATACAAATCTAAATGAAGAAGTTGTAGAGGCTTGGTTGTGGAAATTTTATTTTGGGCTTAAAACTACTCTTAACTAATTTGTTCTTTTGACAAGTGTCACATAAGCCAATATTTTCAAAATTTAATTTGGGTAGTCCTTTTACATGTTGGTTTTTGTAAATAGTTTGCAAATTTTTATATCCAACATGTCCAAGTCGCCTATGCCATAAACTAGTTAAATCATTATTCGCGACAAGACAAGAAACATTTTGACTAACCAAATCACTTGTACAAATTTTGTAAAGATTGCCTTTTCTAATTGCTTCACAAATAATTTTATCATTTTTGGAAATAAGGAATTTTTCTTTATTAAAAACAACATTATAATTTGAATCACAAAGTTGGCTAGCACTTATCAAATTAAACTTAAGCCTTTCTACTAAAAGAACATTACTAAGAGAGAAAGAAGAGTTACCAATTTCTCCATTTCCAAGAATTCTTCCTTTGCCATTGCCGAACATGACCATACCCTCTTCTTGGAGCTTGATGTTGGTAAAAAGTTCTCTCTTTCCGGTCATATGGCATGAACATCCGCTGTCCACGAGCCATTTTGAATCCTCCATAGTTGTTATAGCCCCTATGACCTACAAAAGAATTATTTTTAGGTACCCTATAGTTTTGGGGTCCATGGGGGTTAGCCTTGAGACCTTTGGGTCTCCAAACAAAGATAAAATTATTCTTCAATTTACAATTACTAACATAGTGACCAATTTTACCACAATAAAAGCAAATAAGAATATGGGCACTACTAGCACGTACAAAAGTCGGACCTTGGTCTTTTTTCTTTGAAAGAGGTTGAAAAGGTTTATAGTCAAGTCCTAATTTAGAATGCTCACCTCTTTGTGCATCTAAAATTTTTGTAACTTTATCCGTACTTAAGTTAAAACGATGCACATCCTTTTTTAAACATTCCGCATCTTTTGTGAGCGATTCTTTTCGTTTCAAGAGTATGAACTCTAGTAAGAGTAATAGCATGAGCTTTATCAAGAGATTCATAAGAAGTAACTAATTTTTCCTTTTCCATTTTAATCTCTTTATGCTCTTTTTTTAAAGTCTTGTATTTAACAATCAAATTTTGAGACTCATTTTGTAATTCATCAAAATCACATTGTAATTCATCAACTAAGGAAGAGGATGAAGCATTAGAGCGCACTCGTTGTTTTTTGCCTATGGCCATAAGGCCATGTTCGGATTCTCCTTCGTCGGTTGTTTCAAGTAGCTCATCCCAAGTTTTGACTTCCGCATTTAGAGCCTTCTTTTTCGGAAAAGGCTTCTTCTTCTTTTGTTCCTCCTCCTCGAGTTTTGGGAAATCGGCTATGAAGTGCCCGGATTTTCCGATTTAAAACACGAGTTGTCTCTCGGTTTTCTCGCCTTTATTTTTATTCACAAATTTTGCAAATTTACGAACAAGTGCGGCCGCTTTCCTCATCATCCTTATCAATATCATAATATGCATTATTACAAGAAGATGCAAGACCTTTAGGAATATTTTGCATACCCGATTGATTGATGGATGGTTTGGAATTTTTCCTCTCCTTGACAAGAATCGCCCTCTTTTTCGAATGAATAAGTAATTGACAAGAATGTAAATGCGGAAATTAAACAACACTCGATGATTTATAGTAGTTCAACTCACCTAGGGCCTAATCTACTACCACCCCGGTATATCCGAAGTGGATTTCAAAAAGAAAAAAAGATTTTATTAATTACCACAATTAATACAACACCACCTTTGAAGATTACCACAATCTTCTTACAACACCTTTAAGGAGTTTACCACAATCTTTCTTCAACACCTATGAAGAGTACCACACTCTTCAACACCTAAGATCACCCAAGTGTGTTCTTACCACAAGAACACTAACAAGGATATCTTGTTTCGGATGATAGAAAAATTCAAGATTACAACTCAATAAATGAAGTATACAAACTTTGAGTGCAAGTGTAATCAAGAACAAAAAGCCTAGACCTCAAGATTGTGCAAGTGCAGGAACTTAGGCTATTACAACAAGAATGTAAAAATGAAAGCTTTGAGAATTTTGCAGATTTCTTGTTGTATTGTATGCTTGTGTGTTATATCATGTGTCTTCAAACCATCCTCTATTTATAGGAGAGTCTTCATAGACATAGGCTCCTCCTTCTTCACTTTTGTCTACAAAAAGAGGATCACAAGATGTAGAAATATTGTACAAAAATAAAAAGCAAATTTTGCTGATAAGAATTTCAAACGGCATAATTTTTGCTGTCAAAAATTACACAGGGCGACCGGTTGCCCTATAGAAAATTTTGAACGTTGGAAAGAATTTAGTGCGATCCAGGTACAGGTTGGAGGGGGGACCGACCGGTCAGAGGGGGGTCCGACCGGTCGCCCTCCCTCATTTTTCATGTCCAATACGTTCTGTTTAATTTTGTGCGTTCTTTAGGTACCGGTCGACCTCTTATTCGACCGGCCGTCCTCAAAATTGAAATGTTTTGTCCGATTTTTGTCAAAAATAAACTTCAAGAAATACTCCAAAAAATTAGTAAAAATATTTTAAATCATTTAGGAGTATTTGGACAACATTTAAAACATTATTTTGGTGTAAAAACCAATTAACACAAAATCATCAAAAGTATTGTCCAATTTTTATCGAATAATAAACTCTAAGAAATACTCCAAAACTTAGTAAAAACATTTTAAATCATTTTTATTTGACAACATTTATAAACATTGTTTTGGCATAAAAATTATTTAAACAAAATTATCAAAATCTTGATAAAAACATTTATCTAACACTCATCTCCAAAATAATGTTTCAACCTCTGCCCATTAACTTGAAACATGTTTCAATCTTTACTTTGCAGCTCTATAGCACCAAATGGCAAAACACGATGGATAGTAAACGGTCCACACCATCTTGATTTCAGTTTTCCTGGGAATAATTTCAACCGCGAGTTGATTAATAATACCTGCTGACTCGGGGGAAATTCACGCCTCAAAATAATTTTATCATGCCACTTCCTGGTCTTTTCTTTATATTTTGGCACTCTCATAGGCCTCATTTCTGAATTCATACAACTCATCAAACTTTACAAGTATGTTCTCATTGGTTGCTTTTAAGTCAAAATTTAGCTTCTTCATGGCCCAATACGCATGTTGCTCCAGCTCCACCTACATATGACAAGCCTTTCCAAACACCAAGCGATATGGGGATATACAGATAGGTGTTTTAAAGGTTGTTCGATATGCCCAAAGTGCGTCATCCAGTTTATGAGCCCAATCTGCTATTACAGCTCACAGTCTTCTCAAAATTTTGCTTCACCTCGCGATTTGAAATTTCAGCCTGTCTATTAGATTGCGAGTGGTAACCTAAAGGAACCTTGTGCTTCACACCAAATGTAGAAAGAAGGTTATTGAACAGTTTATTGCAAAAATGAGTACCTTTATCACTAACAATATCCCTAGGAGTGCCAAAATGAGTGAATATGTGCTCGTGTAAAAATTTCAGCACTACCTTAACATCATTAGTAGGTGTAGCAATTGCCTCCACCTATTTGGTGATGTAATCAACAACTAATACGATATAGGAATGCCAAAATGAAGGGGGAAATGGACCCATGAAGTCAATCCCCCAAAAATCGAACAATTTACTTCCATCATGTTAGTGAGGGGCAACTCGTGAAGTCGAGAGATATTGCCAACCCTCTGGTATCTATCACAAGTTTGCACAAAAGTGTAACAATCTTTGAATAAATATGGCCAATAAAATTTAGATTGTAATACCTTAGCAGCAGCGCGGGTTGGGCCAAAGTGACCACCATAGGGAGCAGAGTGGCAGTGCAATAGAATCTTTTCAACTTCCTCTCGAGGCACACAATGGTGAATAACAGAATCCGCACACCTCTTGAACAAAAGTGAATCATCCCATAAAGATGACTTAACAAAATGCAAAAACTTCTTATTTTGGTGAGAGGTCAAATCCGGAGACAAGACTCCACCAGCCAGATAGTTCACACAATCAGCATACCATGGGAGATGAGCTTCAACAGCTAAAATACGTTCATCAGGGAATGACTTTTGAATAGGAGCTTTAATCAATTCGTCGGGCATTTCCAATCTCGATAAGTGGTCAGCTACCACATTCTCACTACCCTTCTTACCCCGGATCTCTACATCAAACTCTTGAAGAAGGATAATCCATCTTATCAATCGAGGTTTTGCATCTTTCTTTGCAAAAAGGTACCGGATAGCAACATGATCAATATAGAGGATTATCTTGGTACCCACTAAGTAAGCCCAAAACTTATCGAAAGCAAATACTACTGCTAGCATCTCTTTTTTCACGTGGGCGTGTAATTCTATTGAGCATCATCTAACGTCCGGCTTGCATAATAAATGGCCTTGAAAATTTTATCTCTTCTTTGCTCTAAAACAACCTCCATTGTATAATCACTAGCATCAGACATGAGCTCAAAGGGTTGTGTCCAATCCAGCACCACCATAATGGGAGCAGAAATGAGTGCCTTCTTGATATGCTCAAAAGCCTGCAAACAAAGATCATCAAAGCAAAATGTTAGGAAATTTATTGTTAAGATTTTAATGATACCATGTAAAACTTAGAATAGGAAGTTGGCACCACATTTTCCTTGTATTCCGACTTTGTAATAGATAGGGTTGCATGAGCTGAGTGAAGTCAGCTATGTCGAAGAAAACATTAAGTCAACTGAAGACTAGAGTGAAGACCCAGCTGTGTGTCAACTGAGTGTGGCCAAGATGGAAGAGACAGACTCGACTGAAGGAGAACCAACTGAGGAACAACTGTGTAAAATATGTGGAAGTATCAGTCAAGTCATTAAAGAGCCAAGTCTAACAGTTGAATTGACAGTTGAGTCATTCCCATATAATTGGAGCAAACTCGGTTGAATTAACACTGATTTAACAAGCAAATTCAAGCAAGCAAAATTTGCAAATATTCTCAAAGCTTATCAAGAAATTCCTCAATCCTAAAACTCGAAGGAACTCGATCCAACACATGTTGTGAAGTAAAGAATACTTCAACCAGTTGAAGAAGAAACGTTTTAAAGAACAAAAGGGGTCTACTCTCCAAGTTTGAAGGAGCTGTAGTAAGGTTCAAGGTCAAACCAGAAGCTTTGAGCTCGTTGGAAGGTTGTATGATCAATTCCAAAGGTTTGAAGGGATCTAAAGTAGCAAGGCAGCTGTTTTGTGCAACTGAGTCGCAAGGGAATCCAGCTGTGTGATCATGGCTGTCTCTAGACCGCAAAACTGCTTTGTAACATGATCTGTTATTTAGTGGATTCGTCCAGGAGTTGGAGAAAAGTGGATTAGAGGATTTACCCCATCCTCGAACCACTATAAAATTTGCTAGTGTCATTTACTTTCAACAATTTATTTTCCTTCTTACATCCATATCTGCTAATAAGTTAAGTTGCAATCCAACTGATAATAACAAGTGCTAAAAACAAGTGTTTAAAAACGTGCTTAAATATTACAAAGGGTGTTAAGTATTTCGTTGTTTAAAACCAAATCATCTAAAAGTTAAGTGTTAGCTGACACAGGTAAGTTATACTATCAACAGCTCAGTCGAGTCTGTTAAGTGGGTAACTTTGCTGAAGAAAGCCAACCTAGCTGTCCCCAATGACTTAGCTGATTTGTGTCAACTCTGTTGAAATTTTTAAAAGGACTAAAAAATGAAAATTTGGTAAGGTTTATTCAACCCCCCACCCCCCTTCTAAACCTTACACCACACTCATTGGGACCTACAAGTGGTATAAGAGCGGTTGGTTCATTGAGCCTTCCGCACTGGTTACTGAACTAGATCTCAATCTCTTTCAAAATATTTAACACTTGTGTTTTCAAAGTCTTTCATTTCTAAAGCAAAGTTATTATCATGGAAGCCAATCTAACTCGTATTCCTATGTTTATTGTGGAAGAGTTTGATGACTGAAAGATTCGCATGCAGGCTTACCTATCGCCTTACACGATGAAATGTGGCTTGTGATAGAGGATGGGCCACTGCAAATATTCAAAGTCAACACTGCTGTGAGAAGAGAACCTCAAGATGAAGGAGAGGATGATGCAGCAGAGCCTAGACTAGCCATGGTTGAAAAACCTCGCTGTGAATGGACAAATGAAGACATAAAGAGATACAACATGGGCAATGTGGCCAAAGATATTATCTACAAGACATTGGACAATGTTATGTTCAATAAAGTCAAGTCATGCAAATCAGCCAAAGAAATCTGGGATAAACTAACCCTGATTTGTGAAGGATCAGAATAGATTAAAGAGAATAAATTAACTGTTGTTGTTCAAAAATTTGAAAATTTTAAAATGCTTGCAGGTGAAAGTATGGACCAGCTGGATGCCAGATTCACAGAAATCACAAATGAGCTTTCAGCTCTTGGGAAAGAATACATTCAGAAGGAGATGTGCATGAAGATTCTAGGAGCCCTCCCAGCTGAATGGAAAATGAAGGTCACGGCCCTGAGACATTCTATGGACCTCTCAAAAATATCAAATCATGAGCTATTCTCAGACCATATGATCGATATTCCTTGGCTTCTTGGGCAATGCTTCTATCACCTATGCCCTTGATGCACTCTTTCGCACACGTTCTTCATGAGAAGAAGGATGTTGAAAAGGCCACCATGACACCGAAAAGGAAAGTCACTAAGCAGGTGAGACCCATAGATGTATTTTTGGGACTGCAGATGCGAAGATCTCTTACATAGAAACCAGTGGCAGCAGTAGCGATGTAGAGATCATTGAGGGAGCTGATCATGTTGAGAAGGCTCAGCTGAAGCAAGTCATGAAGGAGTCCCATGAGCTGCATGAGCAATCTATGTTCAAGGGTGTTGGAGAAACTTATATCTCTAGCTCTCCAACCCCTGCAATCATCGGCGTTGTGAGGGATCTTGATTCAACTACCTTACCAGCTCACTCAAAGGGACAAGTAAATAGGGAGAGTGGAGATAATATTGGGAAAGAAGGAGTTGAAGAAGGTAACCCAACAGAGCCATGCCCTACAGAAGTTTTCTAGATAATTGTTACCTTCGTTGAACATTTACGAGAAACAGCCAAGTCTCCGGTGACAACAGACCCCATTAATAAAGAATCAGCTGGTGAGCCAGCTGATGGGGAAGCTGATCTCACTACAGCCAGGTCGGAGAAAGTTCCAGGAGATAAAGAAAATTTGGTGTTAGGAGGCGATGGTGAGACTGTTGAACAAGACCTAGTTGGAACCAATGATGCTTCGACGGTTAAGACTGTCTCAGCTAAGGAACCGGCTACATTAAAGGCCAATGAAGTTACAGATGTCCAAATTCTTGTAACTGTGGCACAAGATGGAAGTAGGAGTACCATGGCAGTTTAGACTACTAGTCTTGAAAGTGCAATCCCAGAGGTTGAGGCCTCGAAGGATGCCACCAATGAAGACCCAGTTGCAGCTCAGTCTGTAGCAGGGATTGTCCAAGGCCTTGCAGTGGTTGAGACTGCTGCTAAGGTTGCTGAAGACCCCATGGCAGTAGAGACTGCCAGGGGAAATGTGAATGTTCCTGAGGCACTTCCTAATTTGCCAGAGTCTGAGTCAACTGAACCCATTGAGATTGATGCTTTACATGACTCAGATGATGAATTCATGGACCTTTTAGATGATTCTTACAACCCAGCTGAGTCAGATCCAGAAGATAAGGAATTAGAGGCAAACATGTAGGGAGGCTAAGTTTAAAGCCTCAAAGAAGTTTGTTTTGGTTGATGGACCACCCCTATGGTTCCATCACCGCCCGTGATATTCTTTGCCGAGGCAACCGAGGATCGGCTCGGCGAGGCTTCCACGATTGCCTTTGCACGCCAATGAAGCTCAAACAGTTGAGGCAAGCAGAGTTGTTGGCCAGGGTGAACACAGAAGTGCTCACGAAGGAGGAGCGGAACCTTCCTCTGAACCAATTGGCATGTTTGAGATGTTGGAGTTCCCTTTCATTGATGAAGTTTCTCTTGAAGCGATACTGTGGAGGAAGCTGCCAGATTCCATTTCCAAGTAGACTTAGCTGATTTCCAAGCTCCAGAAGATTTGAGAATAGTCCTATTTGGCCATGACTTTGATTCACTCTACCCGGCGCCTAACTTCTGAAGGGCCTTCCGAGCTATGTGTGAGGAAATGGAGGCCTTGGAAATAGGGTTCGTCGCACTTAACTAGAGGATTAACAATCATGATGCCACTATTTATGGGGATATCATAGGAGTTGTGCTATGAATCAAGGAATGGACTACTCAAACGAAGGCACTACGCAGGGAACAAGTTGGGTACTTTAGATTACTTTCCTCAAAGTTGGTGATCTGGGGTGTCGAACAAGTTTAATGTCAGTAGAGGTAGAGGGACAATATTGATAGAATGGAACGCAACCATCTCATAGATATGGAACTGCTCAATTTAGAATTCAAGAAACAAATGGATCACACAGAGGCATCCCTGAGAGCTGAAATCCTAGAAATGAAGGCAGAGTTGCAAGCACTCTGCTCCGAATAGAAGACAACAGATTTATCACTCATCAAAAGTTGGACTCTCTTCTTCAGTCGACTCCTACTCCCTCAAAAGGTGATGATGCCAAAAAAGGTAAAGATACATCTGAGAAGACCCCCATGAAAATAATTTTCAAATCAACCAAAGGCACATCCACCTCTCTCCATTCTCAGTTGCCACATGAGCTGTCAGCTAAAGAGAAAGTTGAGCTTGCCTTCAAAAAGAACCAAGCTGAAATCGAAGATATTGAAAGAAGGCAACATGACAGAGTTGAGAAGCTCATAAAAACATTCAGTGGCCCGCCAGCATGAAAGCTCCTACCAACAAGTGAAGAAGTCATTCCCCCAGCTCAGTTGGTATAAAGATCTCTTGAAGAGTTTGACACTCTTCGTTCAAAAGGATATTTTGAGGGAATGGACTTGGAACGAGCATGGGAACTGTACTTGGAAAAAGGGCTTGCAGTTGTCGATTTAGCGAAGAGGCAGTAGACTCATTCATAAAAGAGTCAGCAGACTTCAATGGCTCATCCCAGTCATACTCCCAAAGGAGTTGACCCTGCCAGAGGAAGAGGAAGAGGAAGAGATTCTAGGTTTAGTGGGAGAGGAATAAGCTCTCCACTAAGAAGACCTTCTAGAATCATGTATGTAGATCCTCTAAAAAGGACAAGGAATACTTGGCTAAAGCTACGAGAGAAATTGCAAATAGAGAAGCCACTGTAAGTCTTATGAGCCTGCATGAAAATATGAAGAATATAATGCCAGGCAGGAGACATAGTATGAGGAGAAGCTGAAAAGGTATTATGATAGGAAGAAGAGGAGAGAAGCTGAAGAGAAGAGGAGGAAGGATGATGAAGATCCCCGCAGGTGAGATGAAGAAGATGAAAGGAGAAGGACACAGCAGAGGGGTTGAAGTTAGCTGCAAAATTTTTGTTGTATTTTTACATTACCTGTAAATACATAATCAATGTAAGTACATGTAAGTGATGAATGATACATTTCAATAAAATGTTACATTTAGCACTTTAAGTTGTATTTTATTTATGTTTTGGCATCATCAAATGGGGGAAAATTGTTGGGAAATTTATTTTTATAGATTTTGATGATGCATAGAAAACTTGATTAGAAAGTTAGCACCCTATTGTTGTATTTCAACTATGTAATAGATAGGAAATAAGTTGAGTCAAGAAGCAGCAAAGTTGAAAATCACAGAAGTTGACTGAAGGAATGCAGTGAAGATTCAGCTGAGTTTGCATCTGAGTATCGAAGAAAAGTTTCAGTCAAGTGAAGAAGTTGTATCTTTCAATAGACTAACAACTGAGTCATCCCATATTCGTGGAAAAGACTCAATAAAGGGGTAAAGCAGCATAAGGACTCGAAGAAAGATGAAAACGTCCATTACCAAGAAAAGTCAAAAACTTGACCAAAATAGTAAGGGTATAGACCTGCAACCTTAAAGCAGTCTTGTTGAAAGAGTGCAAGTAGCTAGGAACTAATGGAATGTTTTGCAATAAAGAACATTTATTCTAAGGAAAGGTCAACATCAAAAGTTGCACAACAAGACAATCCAACGATCAATAAGTGAAGTTTGAAAAGTGTCTAGTCTTCAACGGACACTTTGGCAAGTGTATATAAAAGGCTGAGGAATATTTGAGAGACAAGTACGAAATACACAAGCAATCTGAGCAAAGAAAGCAACTGCAAAATACTCTCAAGCTATTCATTCTAATCCTCAAGCCTACTTTCTAAGTGATTCTAACCAACACTTTCAGTGAAGGAAGGAAGAAAGCTTCAACCTGTTGAAGAGGAAAACTATTTGAAGAAGAACAAGGGGTTAACACATCCACGAAGTGAAGGAAGTGCAGTGAGGTTCAAGTTAGAACCTGCTTTGAATCGAACGGAGGGCTAAGTCATCAAGTCTGAATGGTTTCAAGGAGCTGAAGTAGTGAGGCAACTGCCATACAAAGAAGCTAAGTCCCAGGAGTAGAGTTGGTTGTGTCATCAAAGCCTACTTGGAATGTTGTATCCATTTTGTAACAGTTGTTGCATTAGTGGAACCTCCAGGAGTTGGATAAGAGTGGTGTAGAGCACTCAGATAACGTTTTTTTTCCCTTTAGATAGCGTTTCCAAGTGTTGCTGGAGCCACCGTTATCTAAGGCCCTATATCCTGTAGATAGCGCTCATAAAGCGTTATCTGAGATGCATATGTGATAGCATTTTTTCGAGGAAGCGCTATCCGATATTTGTATTCATAAGATAACACTCCATAAACGAAGCGTTATCTGACATTAAATTGATAGCAGTTTTGGGGAAAAGCGCTATCCCGTGTTTGTATTCAATAGATCGCACTTCATAAAAGAAGTGTTATCTTACCATGATTTCAATATTCAGCCACACTAATTAATGATTCACACCATTTAATCATATGACTAACAAGAGCAAACAAAACGCAACAGGAGAGCGGCAACAAAATTTATAAATCATAAAATTAAAAAACAAAGAGGCAATTTATCCTAAAATATTATTTTAACAATATATTGAACACTCCATTCACTTGAAACTAAAACAAAAGTATCTCAATATAATGTGATAAGAATAGCTCGCGTCTCCAAATTAAAGCTAATAAGTCTTAGAATTCAAGCAATTATCTGGTAGTTTTAGAACAAGAGTTACGCTAAGGTAGCTTCTACTGAAGAACATTAAGTGTGCCATTCGACCTTCGCCGGATCAAGAACCACATCCATGTTGCATCAAATTAAGAAAATAAAAATAAATAAGACAAGTAACACAACTAATTTAAAATATCACCATCATTGAGCAAAAAAAAAGTCCTTTTAATCCTGTTACTAAAATACAAGCAAGCAAAAGGCTAATCATTCTAAATCAATCGTGTTAATACAACATGGATCAATGCCTGTGACAAGTACATTGATCTTCTATCTCAAAAAATTGTCATGTTCCATTTTTTTAAATAATGCAAGAGTGAAGAACAACGGCTAAAATTCTGACATAATACAATATCAACAATGTGAAGACACAACAACAAAGTTGTCTGGAAAAATAAAAAAGCAGGGTGTTTTTAAGATCAAAATATGGAGGAGCTTCATTAATCGAAGTCGTTAGTTACGCTTTGATGTCACCATTGAAACCTCATTCTCAACTTGATCGAGTTTCTGCTTCTAATTAATACTGATTTTACTTCGCATTTACAGATACCTACTTTTTGAATTTACATTCCCACAATACAATTCTCTCATTATTTTGTCTAGTCAATATGTACAAAGCATGTAACTACGCAACCAGAAGAAATCATATATAACAAGAAACAATATATTTACAATTATAGGATTTGATAAACCTTCAATAGGATATTGACATGCTCCCATCATGCCATTAAATCAAGTAGGCATATTATCATTAAGACCAGCAAGCATCATTCATGTTATAATAATTGATAAATAAACAATACAACTAAAATGTCAAAAAAGAATGGAAACACACACCAATACCATGCCAACCTATACTAGATAGAACATCTCATATATATCATCAGTGCATGCAAATTTACTTAAAAGAGAATAAATTAAAATATAAAAAATATCCCTTCTTACTTTTGATTTTTAATTAACAAGCACATAATTACTCACAAATGTAGCATTGTATACAAATAAGAAGAACCTAATAATATAATTAAAAACCACCAGCCCAAGAGTTAAAATTATAGCCAAAATATTTGGTACAAACCTGACACCTCCTTTAAAATATCATCATAATAATACTAAAAAAACAAAGACCTTAAAAATCATTAGTCTATGGTGTTGTCATACCCAGGTCACATGACCTTATGATGTGGAAGCTAGACTGCTGCCTCCTTAGATTGACTATCAATGATCATGTCAGTTAATAGATAATATGAAAATATTAAAAACTAATATATCATCTATTTGGTTCTTGGGATGCTAACAGTAACTATAAAAACTAACCATCTATAGGGAAATTGTGTATATGAATTTCATAGTTTTAATTGAGAAACAAAATCATAAGATATAACAACAAGATTAACTAAAATTAAAGAACGAGATTAAAAGAAACTCACCTCATTCAGTGTTATTTACCCAACAAGCTAGCAACATAGCGAGCCCATTCTTCCCGAACATCATTTATCTGTTCTTCTGAATATCTAACGCACTGGTACCCAGAGAAATACTATAAAATATATAATTATATTAACATGAAATGTTAGAAAAAATGTATCATCTTTTCATAATTTTAATGTGTTAACGATGAATATTACGTGTTTATAAAACTGATTTATGAAAAAATAATCCACAAAGCAATGTGCTACACCACAATGCCAAAAACTGATGCAGATACTTTCATGTTTGTCGGGGAATGTTCAAAAGACCGACCATATACCTCGTCTGGGATTGTCATTTGATTACATGTAATTATGTCCTTCATGAATCTCAAGACATAGTACCCGCAATCCACGTCATTGTTTTGTTAATGACTAACACGGTTTTCAAGCAATTCACGTTTGCCAAACCTTGTGACAACAATCCCTACATTTCTTAATATTCGGATAAATCATAAAACCTACTCTTAAAATCTAGTCTAATATCCAAAAACTCGATCTAGCAAATATGTCAAAAAAGAAATTAAATGCAATTATGCAACCTTTTATATCAAGTTTAGATAAAGACAAGGCATAAATATAATAAATCACGTTACTATGTACCATTATTTCATAAAGCTATTTTGAAGTTATGACTTAAATATCTAAAAATCCATTAGTGTTGAGACCAACTTTAATACTGAAGTATATTAAATCTGAGAGTGACACATAAATCTGAGAGTAACACTTTTATAAGTATCCATTTATTGATATAATGTATCATATTTTTTTAATAGAATTGGGTTCGATTCTTAGCCTTTACATTTATGGGCGTTTTTTTTTTAATTACCAGGCGTATTTATGAATGGGTTTATATAAATTGTTATGCTAAAATTACATAATAAGTACTAGTGGTGTAGTGGTAGAACACCACCTTACCTCTTCATAGGCACGCAGGTTCAATTCCCCACTGAAGCGGATTTTTTTTTTTAAATAGCAAGTGGGTGTGTTGGGCCTGGGGGCGGATGACTGGGTTGGGCGGATGCCTGGGCTGACTGGGCTGTCCGGGTGGGATCGGGCGGGTGGGTCCAGGTGGGCGCGGGCGGGTGGGTCCAGGATCCGTCTTACGGAATAGGATCTGTAAGACGGTACAGGAGACCTACTCTTTTTTTTAAGTTACCCCATTATTTAAAATTACCCAATTATTTAAATCATAGATATTTAAAATTTAAAAAAAAAACTAAAAGTATCAATTAAGATGATTAATTAGTGGTGTAGAAGCCCATTGTAAAATTTGTGAGCCTCACTTTATAATCTAAATTAAGGACCCTTCCAACCAACTTTCGATTTGCATTTTTCCAATCTTTAATTTTGACATTTATTTCGAAGCAATTGTGTGCGCGAGAGAATAGATGTGTCGGAGGGAAATTATTTTTTACAGGTAACACTTTAAGATCAAGGGCGGAGCCAGGAAATTTTTCGGGGTGGACCAATACGCGAAAGTAGGGTGGGCCGGATAAGAAAATCATATAAAATATACTTAAAATATATTTTTTTTAAAAATTATATAGTGTAAATTTTTTTTTAAATAAAATTGGGGCCGAGGCCCGTTTGGCCCCCTTGAAATGTTGTATCCATTTTGTAAAGTTGTTTCATTAGTGGAACCTCCAGGAGTTGGAGAAGAGTGGTGTAGAGGAATTACCCCATCCTTGAACCACTATAAAATTGATTTGTGTCATTTACTTTTTCAACATTTAATTCTTGCATATCTTTATAATTGCTGATTTATATTTGCTTCACATAACTAATAATAATTTAACCTAAAAACAAGTGTTGAAAACCATTTCACAAAAAGAGTGTAAGTCTTTAGCTGTAAAAATCAACTAAAACCGATTTTCTAAAAGAGCTCACTTTATTTTTAGCAAAATAACACCCCGGGGGGTGGGGGATTGAGGCGTGATCCCCTACCTGTATATCAAATAATCAAAATGTCATACAATGTCATGCCCGTCAAGGCGGGAGAAAATCAAAGAACAAATAACCTATCACTACGATATCTAGAAAGACTATCATAGAGAGAAATGTAAAGAATAAAAGGAGAACCAATGATCTATGAAAATCTGAAGCTCGGATATCCCAGCTGGTCCATCCGAATGAGCGCAAAAAGGTGGTGAGAAGCCGTGCCCTCATGAACAATGTGATTTGCCAAGCGTGACTCCCAACTCGCTAGGTGATTTGGTCGATTCCCCTCTCTGTGTATGTGGGAAATCGAATATTGAAGGTCCTCAAAGCATGTTCCGAATGCGAATCGGGGTGTCTTGAACCCGCCAAGAGCCAAGGCCACGAAGTGATCGTGGTGACCACCCGCCGCATCCAACTCGATCCAAATCAAGAA
Organism: Rehmannia glutinosa; assembly: GCA_016081115.2. Classification (NCBI taxonomy): domain Eukaryota; kingdom Viridiplantae; phylum Streptophyta; class Magnoliopsida; order Lamiales; family Orobanchaceae; genus Rehmannia; species Rehmannia glutinosa. The sequence continues at coordinate 431,167 of JABTTQ020000214.1, forward strand.
AAAACCGACGGGCATGCCGTAGTCCCATCTCGCGCTAGTAGCTCAAAGACGAAAGCTAGACACCGCCTGGAGAGAGCAATGAAAAACCAACATAAGTCTGCCCGAATGATCTCGAATCAATCCCCCTCCGCCAACAATCAAGGTGTCTCGATCAAACGAACCATCCGTGTTCAGCTTGATCTGAGGAGACTGAGGGGCTCGCCAAATCACCAACCTAGGCCTGCGTGAAACCTGTGGTGGAGCATTCCCCTGCAAAAAACTCACAGTAGGGAGGCATCCAGACCAATCCGAAGGGCTCAAACGCCAACCTCGAAACAAGAATCCGGAGATACCGCACCACCGCCAAATAATGTGAGAAGCCAAGAAAGGAATGTGTCGATCTTGACACTATTCCTTTCCGTCCGCACAAACCATAAAATCAAGCGGGGAACCAAGAAACTCAAGTGCCTCGTATGTGATCCGTGTGTGCGATTACTCCAAAATGAAAGGAACAATATCATATTAGTGGTGTGTGGAAGTGTAGTGTCAAACCAAGGAAGAAAGTGATTCCACACGGATCAACAAGATTATCATTCATCAAAAAGAGGTGAGGGATAGATTCGACCGAGGAGATGAATGTGGATTATTCAAGCAACACCAGCAACGTGAGGCAAGGGAAGTGCCACATGCCGAAGCTTGATATCCACGGGGAAGACGACACGAAGGAGACGCAAAGGAAAATAGTGATAGTAGGAATAAGAGCATCGCTCCAAATGGCACCATACTGAAGGTTCGACCATTTCTACCCCGGAGAGAATCCAAGCGAGAAGACATAGAGAACCCACCATGAGAGGTAAACATCCACCGCATGATATCCTCGACCCCGGAAGAATCGGAACCGGATATATCCTCAATGAGACTCGAGGAAGCCCACATCCGGAGACCAAGACTTGATACAATCTATCTCTATCCCATATACCATCACGAATGAACCAATCAACCGTCATATGACCCAACGGCCGATCCAAACAAATGATCGCAAGTGGCCTATGCCCAAACCAAATATCATCCCGTAAACCGACACGGCTACCACCGCCAATAGACCAAAAACTCCGCTCCCGGGCTCGAATCTTGATCCGCCTCAAGCGCCTCCACCGATGACTAAGATTATGTGTTACAGAGGCTCTACAGGAGACCGAAGCCCATTGTAAATAAAGATTTGCCGATCAAGAATTGAGCCCACAACGAATGGCCCTCGCATAACCTCCACCACAACTTGTAATCAAGGCGTCAAGCAATATCCGAAAGTCGGCGCAACCCGCCCCACCCTCGAGAAATAGGATGGCGGATGATATCCCAATCTGATCCAATGAGTCTTCTTCTATCCCGCATAGGATCCCCAGGAAGAATCTAGCCATGATCTGCTCCAATCGCTGCAGAATCTGTCTTTGGCGGCCGCATGACCTGAAGAATATGCAATGGGGTGGCCATTAACGTGCTCCGAATAAGAGCGAGCCTACCACCAAAGGAGAGATGTCGATGCGACCACCAAAGAACTCTATCCAACATCCTCTCGAATCACTCTGGGAGAAAGAGCTCTTTTGTCATTTGCCCCTTGAACAAAGGGACACCTAAATAAGTCATCGGCAAGTCATCGCGAACAAAGCCTGCCACCATGAACCATGTGCTCCGGTACCGCCAATGTAACGTGGGGCAGAAAGAATCTACTCTTCGACGGACCACCGCCGGTAAGAGTAGTAGAATAGTGCTCCAGAAAGTGCCTCAATGTGACGAGGCCATCGTCAGCGCCCTAGTGAAGATAACAACATCATCCAGCATAGGCCAAATGAGTCACCGGAAAACCCCGTCGTGTCCGATAAATCATATCCCGGTGTCGTCTAATAATGGAATCAATCCCGGGATAATACTCCATTGTCCAGAACAAACAAGGCAGAGATAGAGATCCCCCTGCCGCAGATCCCCGAGTCGAAGGAAAATATCCGTGGAAGGGATACCATTAACTGAACAGAGAATCCGATTGCTCAATACGATTGCCAACCATATCAATCCACCGAACGGGGAAGCCCATGTGAATCATAGATGTATACAAGAAATCCCATTGCACCCTATCATAAGCTTTAGCCATATCCAGCTTCATCACCACATTAGGAATCTCCGTGGCTAAGCTGATATCATGGATAAGCTCCTGCGCGAGCAAAATGTTATCCGAGATGACACGACCAGGTGTGAAACCACTCTGATTCGGCGACACAATCAAAGGCAGAATCGAGACCAACCGCGCATTCATAATCTTAGAGATAATCTTATTCGTCACATTGCACAGGCTAATCGGCCGAAACTCAGTCCACTTCCGAGGGTGAGGAACCTTCGGGATGAGAACTATAGATGTAGCCGTGAACGTGGACGGCATGAGATTACCCGAGAAAAAGTCAACCACCGCATCCTCAACATCCGATCTGACAAAATCCCAACAGTGCTGAAAGAACAAAGATGAGAATCCATCAGGCCCCGAAACGCTAGACGGATCAATCCCAAACACCGCATCGTGAACCTCCGAGCCGTCGGCATAACACAAAGTCTATCAAGATCAACGGAATCGGGAAGCGGAGAAAGAACTCATCTCTGAAGGGATACTCCAAGTCAAGTCAATAAGACCGAAAGAAGCGAAGGCTGCCGACTTCCGAATCTCGAATCTGTGTGATCACCACTCCATCATCGTCAATCGAATGAATTCTAGCGCGACACCGTCTCGCTTAACAAATCCGTGGAAAAACTTAGTGTTGCGCTCCCCTCGATTGCCCACTTAAGCTGCACTTTCCTCGGTGCCAAAACTCCTCCACCATTTTCAAACGTAGCTCATACTCACCACACGACGATGTAGCTCGGCCAGATGAGTCGGAGACGGATCACTATCATATACAACTCGAGCCAGCTGAAACTACCTCATCGGCCGGTCTAACCCGATCAAAAACATTACCAAACGCCTGGTGATTCCAAATCTTGAGTCTGCGCTTGACCTGTTCAACTTGTCTTGCAAGCTCCTCATTCCAAAAACAACGGTAGGATGCCCCCATGCTTCCTCGACAACCTGCAAAAAAGTATGGTGACGTATCCACATATCTTTGAAATCGGAAAAGAAGAAACGAGGCACATGCGGTTCAAACTGACAAGATATGAGTAAAGGAGCATGATCGGAGCGAACACGAGATAAATGCGTAACAATAGAAGAAGAAAACACATCGGCCAGTGTTCATTATACAAAGCCCTATCAAGTCTCCCCGAAGCCCACCTACAGCCCACGTAAAGATAGGTCCCTCACACCCCGCATCAACTAATTCACGATCCGCAATCATATAGGCAAAATCAAGCATCTCATCCGACCTATCGGTGATACTACCAAACCTCTCGTGATCATGCAAAAAAATGTTAAAGTCACCACTAACAAGCCAGGGTAACCCCTCCATACTAATCGCAATCTCACGCTAGGTATCCCACAAAAACATATCTAGCTACTCTATCACATTTAGCATACACAAAAGTCAAATAAATAGCCGAGGCAACAAAGCGGATGTCAACCTACAATGTAAAAGTTGTGCATGATCAACAAGAATGTCAAAATGTAAATGAGCGTGAGACATAATCCGGATATGATTAGAACAATTAGAATAGCCATCATGAAAGCCAAATCTACGACAATAGAAACTAAACCCCGGCAAAGTCATAGGTTCTAAAAGCGCAACAAAAGGCAATTTATGACGATTAATAAGAGTATGCAAATGACGTTGGCTACTCGGATTAGCAATACCCCTCACATTCCACGTTAAGAATTTAAACGACATAATTAACAAGTAGAATGAGAAGAGGATTTAGAAACACACGATCGATTTTTTTGTCGTTGGCTCCCTCCTCCTTTGTAGAGAGAAAATTACGAACCAATTTACCCGACTTTGTAGTCTTCTTTGTCAATTTTGAGACTTTGTCAACCCCGGATATTTTGATTTTATCGGATATTCAAAGATCAACATAATTATCATCCTTGTGCGATTTTGTGACAATTTTCCTATCATCCAGAACCATTGAAATTTACGCCATTGTCCAGGTGTTTTACAATTTTATTTGGGTCAATAGAATCCATTAATCCCACTTCTGTATAACATAAGCGGTTGCCAATGGAGCAGGATCCAAAACTTGTTGGGCTACGACGAAGCAGATTAATCCACGCCGGGGCGGACAGGGATGACTCCATGAGAATGGGTTGGGTTAGTCGCCAAGATTGAAGGCTGGATGAAGTCTAGGACTAAAAGGAGGTATGAAAGAATTGGGCTTGGATCCATTAGCCACAAAAGATCTTTGGGCCTGGAGTGCGAGGCTTGGGCCTCATTAAGGTAACAACGTGGGCCCACGGCATCATGCAAAAGGCCAGCCTGCACGTGCGTTGTGGAAGGCGCTGGAGATTGTTGGACAAAATGGGCCAATTGGACATTAGTGGCTGAATAAGATAATGGAGGATCAAAAATTGGGGCCCACTTGGGAAGTGGCCGCTACACATGGCGTGGGGGGGTTGAATGACCCATTAAAAAGTTTGTGGTCCAAATTGGAAACCTGGGGAGAATCTTCCACTAATAAAGCATGGTTAAGTGTTGACTGGGGCCCATTTCCATGCACATTCTTTTGAGATTGTTGTTGGCCAATTAAATCATCTATACACACGCCTGCTTCCAATTCCAACAAAGTGGCCGTCCCATTGAGCATGTTGTCCCCTACTTTTTCATCCATATGCATATTTAAAGAAGGAGAGAGATTTTTACCAATCTTTTCCACAGAATCTGAATTAGTATGGGGCCCAATAGAAATAATATCCAACATTGAAGCATGAGCCATTTTTAAATTGAGGCCATGCGTCTGGGAATGGATGGGATCGCCAGACGCACGCGCATCAGACAAGTGTTCCTTATTGCCAATTAAATAATTAGAACAGCATCCATCCTTGTACATATCCTGACCGGGCGTCTTTCATTCTCCATATTGTCCTTCTTAATAGCATTTTCTCTAATTTTGGGATTCCATTTTTCGAGGTCTGCCTCCAAGCATGAGTTGTTGCCCGTGTTATTAGGAATGTTTCCACTTTCTATATTCTCTTTTTGCATGTCGTCCGAAATTTAGCAGATGCCACGTCGCTTGACGAATTTTTTTCCCAAAAGTACGGTCAACAGTGGCCCAAGTGTAAATCAATAGCCGTATCACGGACCACTTGTTGAAGAGTGACAAGGTATCCAATGGTTCAAAATCACCATTTGCCAAAATCGAACCGATTACTACCGGATCCTTCAACATTTGAGTGACTATCTTCAAAATAGGTGTGTTTGAAGTTTTAGCTAAATGCAAGAAATCCTTGGAGACCAACCCCGTTTCTCTTGGCCCTTTCTTATTAACCTTAATCCATTCTTGATTTTTTCCTGTTAGAAAAACACCCTAGCGGGGTTAGGGTTTTTCGCCTTGGAAAACTCAATAATATCCATGCACCCTAGACTTCTCCATATTACTATATGACCCTCCAAGTCGTGACCACTGAAGCTACCATGGGTATCGGACGCCTAGCGGTGGTGGTGGATGAGTTTTATTGCCGTTCATGTAACATCCTCAATAGAGTGCCCAATATGCTTACAATGAGTGCGATGTCAGGAATCCGTTCGTAAATAATCTTTTGAATGTGTGTTGTATCATCAAATCAAGAATAACCTCAGCAATTCTATCTTTCAATAAATCAATTCAACACAAACTCGTGCCATTGATAATCGAGTTCGAGATGCGATCGGGGAGTCCACTTGAAGAGGTGAGCCTATAATTTTGCGATAGCAAATAACACATTATGATCGAAAAAATGAATAGGCAAACCGGTGGTGAATCCGGTGGTGCAAGAGGGGCTTCCATTCTCGGATTAACGAAGGCGCCCACTTGACACACGCGTCAGGCGATCCCCAATGACCAAATAGTACCTATCCACAACTTATTATAATCCTCTTCCAAATGCAATTTGATAATAATATGTGAAGGGTTTACAAAGCTCCAAGAAAATGGGCCCTTGATTCGGAGCGAAAAACCGGAAGCAATTCCTTTAGGAGGAGGAATCACGAAAGAAAACTTACCTATCAAGGTGAGCTTCCATGTCTCCATAAAGACGATCATTCTCCAAAGAAGAAAAGCCAAGAACTGCTGTCCATCTTTTTCCTGGTGAGTGCCAATTGGAGCGATTCTCATGGGATCAAAGGAGATTGGATTGATGAGAAGTTGAGGTTGTCACATTTGCATATGACGATAGCCGGAGTTGGATTTTCCGCGGACTAGAACCGGAATCCGCCATGGAAAGCGAGAAAGGAACTGGACAAAACCAAAAAGACAAGAACAGGATCAACGAAAAAAACAAAGAAACAAGCAAAAAAACAAAAAGAACAACAAAAAAAGAATATAAAACTCCCTCAGATTGTTAAATTCTTGAACAATCCATGTGAAATCGACCCCAAAACATGGAGAAATGTGTGTGTGTGTGTGTGTGAAAAAGCGTGTGCTAGTGTGTGAGAGAGGCGGAGAGTTACTCGATTAACGGCTCGTCAGTCTATTGAGTGGTTAACTCTCTGTTGAGGTTGAACTTAGTTGTCTTCTAAAGGACTAAGTTGCTTACTTGGATAAGACTTTGATTTAAGATAAAATCAAAAAAATTTGCTAAGTCTATTCAACCCTCTCCCCCTTCTGACTTAATCGACACCCTTAGGGCCTATATTAATCCTTCACCTTTAACTCTTTGAATGAGTCTTCGAGCATCTTAACTTAGCTCAATCAATCCAAGCTCATTTTCCGATTCTTCAAATCTTGATTCACATAAGGGCTTTGTAAGTATATCCGCTAATTGCTTCTCGGTTGAGAAATATTCCAATGTGATGTCCTTATTTTCAACATGATATTTTATGAAATGATATCGACATCAATGCACTTTGTTCTTGAGTGCGTCTGAGTTCGAGTAATTGCAATAGCAATTGTGGTATCACACATAATGGGAAGTTCCTTCTCTTTAATATCATAATCTCTCGATTGTTGCCTCATCCATAAGACTTGGGCTGTGATTTATCTCCAACAATATATTCGCCCCGACTGTAGCTATTGAATTTTGTTTCTTTTTGAACCAAAAAACCAATCTATTTCAAGAATTTGACAAGTACGGATGTACTCTTCCTGTCAACTCTACATCCAAAGATACTCAATCGAGTATCCAAATAACTTGATTCCACCTTATTTAGGATACCATAAGCCAACTTCTTGGCTTCCTTCAAGTATCTCGAGAATCTTCTTAGTTGTTGTCATATGAATTTCTTTAGGAGCAGACTAAAACCTTGCACGTACACCTACTACAAAGGTGATGTCGAGGGTTTTTGATCAATGAGCAATGATCCAATGAGTGTCATATATCTTGTCTCGATCCTTTGGTTTGCCTTCTACATCTATATCCATATTGATAGAAGTATTCATAGGAATCTTCACAAATGACTTCTCTTCCACACCAAATTTCTTCATTAAATCTCCGGTATACTTGGTGTAACTTATGAAGTTTTCATCCTTCATTTGTTTGACTTGAAGAACTAGGAATAAGGTTAATTCTCCCATCATGCTCATCTCAAACTTTACTTGCATTAGGTTTGAGAATTTGTCTGACTCTTTGTTTGTGGATCCAAATATGATATCATCCATGTATATTTGAATAAGCAATATGCTTTTCTCCATCTTTTTGAAGAGTGTTCTCATCAACTTTTCCTTTGGTAAATCCAATTATTAGAAATTGAGGCAATGTATCATACCATGCTCTTGGTGCTTGTTTCAAACCATACAAAGATTTATTGAGCTTGCAGAATTTGTCTCAATAGTTT